>JALGPY010000073.1:45000-62500 GCA_023055425.1 Linanthus parryae | reverse complement strand
CGAACCCCATACCCCTATAATAATGGTAGAGTAAGGGGTGGCCCAAAGCGGAACGGTGGTGGTTGGTCGAAGCTCCAGTAGGTAGCCACTCCCTTCTCAGGGAACCGTACGTGAGACTTCCGCATCATACGGCTCCGTCCCGAGCTTCCCTCGTCGGCCCCTGTCATCACTCTCTATGCATGTATTTTTCAGCCTGGACTCTCGAATCTTTTGCTTCTCTAAGAAGAACAATGCTGCTTGCGGTGCGGGAGCCCATAGGGCCCGGCCTGCTTCCCGCCCGAAGCTCACTAGCTAGCCGGGGTTCAGGAGACATACTGAAAAGCATGCCCGAACGCAGCGCCCATCTTCCAAAGAAAAAAAATGGGCTCGTTGGGAAGAAAGAAGGAGTGCGGCCTGTAGAGCACATGTAACGCACAGTCAGTCGGGTTGCTCACGCAGCGGATCTCTCTCTCTATCTATAGATATCTAGGGAGAGAGGGTGGGAGTAGACCAGCTCGACTAAAAGGAGAGGGGGAACAAGGGGGCGAGCTTGCGAGACCATCGCCTAAAGGCCGAGAGGCGGAGCCATTCGAGTAGTTCCGTAGGGAGATAGCCTGCTAACGCACCCTGAGAGTAGTTTAGATAGTTCGAGAGGCTATTTATAGCTCGACTGAAAGGAGAGGGCTTGGCTTGCCCTTCGAATAATTCCGATAGGGAGAGGGGGTGAAGTACCGGACCTAAAGGCCCCCTTATGTTATGGCCGCCCCCTGGAATATCTATCTGGGCCTTTACGCTACTACTACTGTGATGTGAGCGGTTCAAATTAGAGTTCTCCTTCCTTTCCCAATCATCCTGGCCGGAACTGCAGCACTTGTACTGAGGTGCATGCATAAAGGTTTGAAACTCTTTTCTTATCTGGACAGGACCCTATTCCCCTCTGCCGAGCCCCCATTTCCTTTTTCTTTTAAGTAAGACAAAGAAATGTATCCACCTGCTGCCAACAGTCTTTCTTCGGAATTATACTGAACGGCTCCCCTCCCGTTTGTTTTAGCAACTTCTCCTAAGGTCTCCTCACCAAGAGCTCCCCGGCGACGACAGAGGAAGCAACCCGCCTGCTGTGGCGGGGCGGCTTTTTTCTTTCACAATAAGACCTGGACGATTATCCCTACCCCGGTAGCTTACGAGTTTACGTCCATCCCTGGTCGGATACAGTTTCCTTTCGATTTCTCCCTTGTAGCCGTTACCCGAATTCGCGCAAGTGTGTCCACACCCCCCAAAAATGGACGAGGAATCCATTCTCGCGAACAAACACAACCCCTACACACACCTAGGAGCACCCCTTCCTGCATATCCATACAAGACCTGAGTAGGCGGGTCGAGGTCCTACGAGGTAGCCACCCCTTAGAGTGAGGTTACCCTCCCAAAAGGAAAAGATGTGTCTGTCAGGTTCGGTTCTTCTTAGTTGGGTTGGGCGGGTTCGACCAGAAATGCTATGCTTACACACAAGACTACCCCTCTTCCCGAAAGCTTCGCGGGGACTACTTTACAACGGACGACCGCCCGTAGGGGGTTTACTGCACAAGGCCCCTGCAGAGGAAAAGCTTTCTCCCAGCGAATAGAAGATGCTCAGCTCCGCACAACATAGGGATTAGCACGCTTTCGAAAAAAACATAGAATAGTAGAAGATCCAGCATGCAGAACACGGCGATCATTAGAAATTCACAAATTAGAAATGCTATAATATACTCTTTCCCATAACTTCTCATACCAGACCAACCCACTAAAATGCAAATAGGGATCAGAAATGTGGTCAATATCACGAAGAATAAAGAGATACCGTCTATACCCAAATAAAAATTGATATTTTCATAAGGAAGCCATCGAAGGCTTTCCACAAATTGAAATTTGGCCGTAGAAGGATCGAATTGTATCCAAAGAACAAGGGAATACAAAAAAGTAATAAGAGAGGCGCACAGACCAATCAATCGTATCAGTCGTATTCTTGAATTTGGAATGAAAAGAAGAATAATGCTTCCTAGCACGGGACACAGAATAAGACCACTTAGATCGAAATAGCATTCACAGAAATGTTCTAACATAGAGTCGAACATTGAAGAGATTAGTTGACAACAGTCAAAAGAAGGGCACCTAATTCCAATACAATAGGGGCGGTGCAAGTCAGCTGAACACCCTGATTGATGAGTAGGTAAGTGGGTTAGGGAAAAGGTGATGCCCAATGAAAGAAGACAGAAACTCCCTAGTGGAATACATCGATCCATTCCCCTTGAAGAATGGTGCATGAAGACAGAGAATTGAATCGTAGGATAATAATCATAGCCCTCCCTCTTTGAAAGAGTTAGGAGAGGATAGGCGAAATAGAGCCTTTCGACGGATTTCACCCTTGTTCTTAAAGAGATAAGCCATATAAGCCATCGATTCTCAGTCTTCCTAGACCAGCGGAGTCCTGCAGAACCATATTCAATACACTGTTTTTACACTTCTGAAAGTCCAAATCCCTTTCGGCACCGGTTTGAGTATTCTAATTACCTAGGCTCTATAGGCATCCGCCAAGGGCGGAAACGAGACCCACAGTAAACAAAGGAAACTAGGCAGTCCCAGGGAGGGCAGAAACTAGGCGTAGTCATCCAAGCAAGAAAGGAAGGGGAGTGAATAGTGTGTAAGAAAGGTGACGTTGGAGCGAAGGAGTTTTCGAATGTGAATGACTTTTGCAAGCCCCCTCTACCAATGAAATAGTAAGGGTAGGCTTCCGGTAGTAACGAGTACCTTCAAGGGAGCATATTCCCACGAAAGGAGAGTAGCTTGCTTTCCTGCGACAAGTATTGGGTTGTTTAAAACCGAGAGCTCTTTTTTTAAGGTTTTGGGTAACACCACCCTATTCTCAACAAGGGATAAATTCCCATACTCTGGAGGTACATGTTCCTGTAACGAGTCTTTAAGCTTATAACAGCTATCTAGTCGAAGACAGCACCACTGGGTTGTCGTAAATTCGAGTATTCTTTATATACATGTTTCCTGTTTGTTGCGAAAGGAGATCCTAGGACGGGGGAATTTGGCACCTATTTAGATAGGCGAGAGCCTGCTAACGTACCCCTTCAACTAAAAGAAAAGGAACAAGTACCACTTAGAATTAGAACGATGCCGTATTGTATTAGTTGAAGCAGAGCGCCTGCTATAGAATTAGGTGCTTTAACGCGGTCTACTGTCGTTACTGGGATGTTGGAGTTTAGCGCACATTAGCAGCGGGTAACATGAGAGATAGGGCCCTGGTTTCTGCTTTCTTCTCCATCTTCATCTTTGAGGCACAAATCGCCATGCTTCCTTGTGGTACCAAAAAAAGACTCTCTATGATCGTTACAATCAAGTATTGCTACTACTACTATCAGCCTACTAAGTAATTAATGCTCCCATCCCCGAGCCGCTTTCAAGCCACCTATCCTATCATGGCTTTTGCTATGCTAGCTATAACTACTTGGCGGGAGCTTCTTTCGGATTCCGGACGATGTCCTTTCCTCTTAGATAAGTTGGTATCGGTATGGGATCCGATCTCTCTTCGTCTCTTGCTTCTATTCTACGTTTCGTTGCTAAGACCCTCTGCTGTAACGAGAGTTAAGATGAAGATAGCACGGGATACCTTCGACCTGCCTATCGAGTAAGGAAGCATAGTTGCTCATTCCATTCATTCGGAAGAAATGACTTCTTATAAGATGCTCCCTATCAATAAGGAAAGGAAGAAGGGGTCCCATATGGCCGGAATAGATGAGATGAGCTCTAATCAACAAGAAGCGGAAGCCCCTGCTAGGCATACCCGAGCGAGGGTTTGTTGAAAAATGAATGTACGACTCTTATAATAAGGGTTAGGACTTCTTGTTGCCCGTATTCTTCGAAAGCTCTAAAAGGAGCGGAAAGTGCTAATACCTCTTCGGGGTAGGCTAACAACCCGCTAACTTCAACACTAGCGTAAGGCGAACCCGGGAAAGGAGCTAGAGCTAGGTAAAAAGAGAAGATGCGGAGGAAAGCTTGAACTAAAGGTAAGGAGATGTTGTTCCATGGTTATGGGTATAAAATGACTTCACCCCTAGGTAAACAAAGGTGATCAGTAGGCAAGGGGTACTAGCGTTAGCTTTGGTTCCGGGGTTCACTCTGTTTAAATAGGCCCGTGGGCGGCCCAATCCAAGGGAAGGTGGGAATAGGTTGAACAAAAGACCCATAAGAAATCCCATCCTTCGAATTGTCGCGATAGTTTGAGTGTTGTTGGGTTGATTCCTCGCCACGGGAAGGAAGCAATTTGATTGGCCCTATAGGAGATAGACTTCTTTCATTTCCAACCGCCTACAATGATACCTTAGCCGACGAAGCCCGATGCCGATGTCAAACCGAGTTCACCCGGGTTGTAAGTCCTGATGTGATGGGATTTGTTGGATAGAAAAGGTGCGAGAGTGCTTTCCGGTTGGAAGTCAAACGGAAGGAAGTACGCCAAGGGCCTAGTCGAGTGGGAAGAAAAGAATATAACACATGTTTTCCTTTGATTACGGATTAGTTGTGACTTCTCTTTCCTGAAGTGTAACCGGCCTAAGGAGCTAGAACTCAGAAGTAGTCTTTATTACCCCTATAGTCTAATTAGGGCTTGGTTTCTTTCATGAACTGGGCTTGACAGTGAAAGAATGTGGTACTCTTCTTATGGAATATGACTTCTCTTACCACTTTCACCTTCGCTTTCTTGTTTCGTCTACCGAGACATCCATTTTTGTTTGAATATAGAACATGGGCCATGATTGATTGGGCAACGGGGGGCAGCTAAAGTCCAATTACATAAAGAATTCTTTGCTTTGATTGGCAAGTCCCGATTGCAATTCTTCGGTTGATAACTATGCTAAAGTTGCATTGATGATGTAGTAATTCAGAGGAGATTGAGCGGATTTCCGCACAAAGATTCATGCTTTTGCTTGTTCTTCTGCGCTCTAGCGAACGACTTACAGTTGACTGAAAATGATATTCCTAAGCTCCATACCTTTATAGAATAGCACGAAAGAAAGACTAATCTTCAGCACGAGAGACTATGCCCGCCTAATCTTCTTTGGTATATCACCACTGGTATCTCACTTCCAAAGGGAGCCCATCGAATAACCGCTAAAGGAGAGGAAAGACTTGCTTGCCTTTCTTTTGCTTCTGTGGCTTTACCTTTCTATAGGAGGAATAGCTCGATTACATGCCCTGTATCTGTCTTCGTAAGAGGCTTACAGGATGGAATCTTCGCTTTGGCTAACGCTGATGCCGTTGGTGCAGGAACTGATGCTTCATTTAATAGGCTCACTGAAGGGCACGCTTCTTCTTCCTAAGATATTCCCGCTTCCCAAAGGAAAGTGTGCTGAATCCCCTTCTTTCTTTATAGGGAATGGGGCTAGGCTAAGCCTTCGATCCTCTTCGCCTTTCCAACTAGTACTTACCTTCTGGCTACAATTAGAGATCCAGACAGGTGGTAAGGGCCTTAGGCCTCCCACTAACGTAATGAAGCACTACCACTGTGGCTTGGGGAAGTCGTAGGAAAAATGGAGGATTCCATTTCTCTTTCTGATACCAGGCAAGCAGGAACAATTAAGCACACGTACGCATGCAAAAGAAGGAGATTATACCGTAGATTAGTTGCGTTAGCTCGATCCCTAAGAGAAGAGTATTCGAAGGTCAACCTATCTCCGTATCGGAACGAAATGTAACTAAGGGAAAACGAAAGTCAATGGGCTAGGATAGGATATCTTACTATACATTCGATTCTCCTTTAAACAAATAAGTCTTACAAGCACGGATTGTGCCTTCTGCCAACTCTAAGGCGAAGGAATCGAATAATCAATTTCAGGGGATTAAAACGACAAATTCGCTCAAATGAGCACGGATCGACTAATCTAATCTGATTAGTAACTGTCTCTACTTCCTCTTAAAGACCCGGTGCTAGTGCTCAGCAGAAGACAGATCATCTAGTTACTCTATGAGTGCAGAGGTGCGCGATAAGCCCTATCAAGAGAAGTAATTGCTTGAATGGGCAGACCAGTGGTAGGCAAAAAAGTGATTCTTATGAGTAGCGGGTAAGATCAAACAAGGAATTCGTAAGATAAGAGCGACATCCTACCAATACTACTTAAGTTGAGAACGCAGGAAAGCTTGTCTCTTTTATTGGGGATTCCGAACTTAGAAACTCGAGTCGACAAATCCGTAAGAGATGGAGGAAGCATCGCAGTGCTTGTCCGCCCCTTTACTTGAGGAAGCAGCAACTAACGCTAACGAGTGTTACCGGGTAAAGAAGGCTGCATATACCCTAAAGGCTGAATGAACTCGAAGAGCTCATCGCCTATTACATTACCAGGGTTGAAGCAGTATCACAGCAAGCAAGAAGCGACAGAAGCCTCAGAAGCAACATCCCGGCAGGAACTTCCCTACTTTATATTGCGCTGGACAGTAGTATGCTATCGGAAGCCTCGCTGATTCCTCACATTACTAGGTATGAAGAAAGCATCGCGGATGCCATTGACTCTGCTGGATCACCTACAGGACTAGAAAGCAGCAACCAACTAAGAAAGAGTCAACTCAGAACTCGTAGCTCATGTGAGATTACCGCTATCCTACTTATGACATTAGTTAGTCACTCCTCAAAGAAGTAAGCAGAGGTCTATATTATATAAATCAATTCGTTCTCCTTATACTGAACCAGGATATGCCGTTACCAACTTTGGCTTCTATGTGAGATGGACTTCGCTCTGCCTCTTGTTTAGGCCTTTCACCCACCTGTCTCTTACTTATAAGCTATCTGCTGAAGAGTAAGACAGCCTTCGGAATCCTATTTATATATTCACTATTCTATTTCTAAGTGAGAAGAAAGATAGGCATACTCTGACGAGTAAGACAGAGAAGAAAGTAGTCCGTAGGCTACAATATTCTTGCACATATCGAGCAGGTGGCTATCCCCCCACTCAAGGAACTCAAACAACAAAGACGGAATGAATTGCGTATAGAAAAGAGATTCGCTTTCCGCCCTAAGCTAAGAGAAGGTTACGTCTTACCGCAACGAGAACTCCTTTTGACTTTAGGTAGTACTTTACTTCTCATCGATGCTTCTTTCTTCAGTCAAAGACATGCCTGCCGTAGGAGCTAGTCGTTCCCGCCCTTTAGGTAGTTATCCCTTTACCCAGATTATGCTTCTTATACCTCTCTTCCTGTAATTAGGTAAAACTCCCCTTCTCCAAGTAGTACAAGTCTTTCTTCATTTTCTCCTTTTTATAGGAAGGGCTCAGGCAATCTACATTTATACCCTCCCCTCAGCACGAAGGGAAGCATTCCGAGATAACTGCCATTCCTTTGCTTGGAGTATGCTATCGGGAAAGAGTTCTCTTTCTTTCACGTGCCGGGCTACCTGAAGCCAACTAATCGCTTGATTCCGCAAGCAAGTAAGATAATAGAGAAGAAGCCTTACCTCGGCGAAAGCATTTCTCGCTTAGCACCCCTAAAACTATCGAAGACAGTAGGCCTAGCCTAGCTCATCTAAGAGAGGTAAGGAAGAGTAGCTACCAGTTGTTCTTTGCTCACCTATTATAGATGCAATTTCTTCTCTCTTCGCTCTCAGGTACAAGCCCCCTCTCACTACCGTTCGAGTACATAAATGCCCTCTCCTTTTAGTCGAGCCGTCTGAGAGATCTGGGGTAAGCCAATTCAACGTCCGTTCTTCCTATTCCTGTAATAGGACTCATCTCCGTGAATAGGTTTGATCTCCACAGACCGGGTCTCGATTGATTGTAATGAATCTTAGGGAACAGTTATACTCGGCTAGGGTAGCATCGGTTTGCCTTGATCGGTTGATGCCGCTTTCGTATACAGTCACTTCTGTTTATAATATGTTACGTGATATTATATTGGATTTGTGGAATTGACTTAAAGAAAGGTTTAGGCTCTACCTCATTCAAGTGGAAATACCATATAGAAGACTCCACCTAAACGGAGGGAGCTACCTAAAAAGAAAGAAGATGCTGCTTTCCGAAGGAACAACTCTCACATCTCGCTCATGTGGTATTACTGGTAAATCATATCCTTAGCTATAACACTTCTTATTTGAGTTGTAACGCGCTATAAGATGAAGGGATAGCTCATTACCCATAAAAGCACTTTCAAGTTGCTTAAAAGACACGTAATCTTTGTTTGAAGGTAAATGACCAGGCAAGGAAGAAGAAAGAACTCGATCATATGATATTACCAGAGGAAGAACAGGAGAAGGACATTCGAATATGTAATCATATATGACTGACTTGTGTAGTGAAAGTCGTTGAAACGACAACATCTAACTCCTGGTAAGCTTACGATAAGGCTCGTGGGTTCCTGTGCTAACAGTAGTGAGGGGAGGAAGAAGTCCACCTCCATGAAGGAAGGCTCTTTCTTTTGTGGTACAAGCCCCCTCGGCCTTTAGGCGACGGACTTACGCCCCCTCGAGTGAAAGACTCGACTGTTAAGGAGAGGATAGATAGTGTTACGAAAAGAAAGAGGGGCCTACCTTACCTTTATGGGAGAATGGAGTTAGCTATCAAGTAAGAGAAGGATTCCTTTTTGGGTGCTATCAGCATATAGTATCTATTTCTTCTTTCGAGCGAATTACCTTACTCTTAATAAGACTTGTGCTTCAGCCAGTAAGGTGTGGAGCCATCCTTCCTTCTTAGGGGCGCCTTCATCATGTCAAGCTTCAGGCAACCAGAGATGCGAACATGGACTTTAGAAGAAGAGCAATGAGCGTAGTGTTGAACTCTTTCAGTAAGCACCCCTTCCTTCCGAAATAAATCCTTGATTGCCATTGATATTTCCTCTCCAACTACCCGAAGTTCGGTATGGTAAGGTGATAGGCAGGCCCCACTCAAACTAGCTGCCCTGTCACCTTATAAATAAGCATTTCTTCGATTTTTAAAAATTCCACTAGCCCGGATGCTCAAGCTCAATATTATATTGGTTGTGTTCTACCGCCAGGGAATAAAGCACTGAGAGAGAGAGAAGTGTTCCGGAAGCAAAATAAGAGCGAAGTTAGTTGCTATAGAAAGGCAAAACTTGAATGGTCAGGACGGTGGGACTTATCTCTTAAAAAGAAAAGATGGATGTTCATATTTTTTTGCTGACTTCAGCGTCACATCAAGGTGACAGGATTCGAACCTATGGCCCTCTGTACCCAAAACAGATGCGCTGACCAGACTGCGCTACACCTCGTCTCACCACCCCGGAGCATATAGATCCACCCGATCGATGAACACTCAAACCGAACTCGCCCATCCTTTTGGGCACAGGGACGCGAGAACCAATCCGAGTAATCCACCGCGCCTCGATATCGAGCTTAACAGCTCCCTTGCTTCGATTACTTGCTCCCAAAAGAGGGCGACGCCAAAAAAGTAGTATAGTGCAGGAGCGCTTACATTTTTTGGCTTACTCTTTCACTTTTTTTTTAATCCGGCTCGCTCCCGGCTATAGGTACAAGCCCTCTCCTTTCAGTCGAGCTATAAATAGCCTCTCGGCCTTTAGGCGACGGACTTACGCCCCCTTCGCCCGCTTAGAAGTGGATTCGAACCACTGACACAAGGATTTTCAGTCCTTTGCTCTAACCAGCTGAGCTACCTGAACCACTTTCCTAAAGTCTGTTTTCTTCATCGAATAGCGCCCTACCACTTGATTAGTAAGGGAAAAGCAAGCCCTTTACTTACAAAAAAGAGTGAGGGCTTTTTCGCTTGTTCGTCAAGCTTTCGAGCAGCTCTTTCAACTGCCGCCTAATCCCCCAACATGCTCAAGAACCGAGACCAGGGACGGCCGGAGGGAGCTTGCTTATAGAAAGAAGATAGGCCGGTCAAACAAAAACAACGGGCTCTCCGCTCCTAGTCACTAAGTAGTGCTATTCTGTCCTCCGGATTCCACCAAGAGGGGGCGAGCCTGCGAGACCATCGCCTAAAGGCCGAGAGCCTGCTAACGCACCCTTCTCTCTTCGCTCGAAGCACTTCGTTCCTTCATCTAAAGATCGAGAGTTAGGGATTGGGCTCCTTTTAGTCTTTAGCCTATCTCCCTTTGGTCGAAGGCTAAAGCCCCTCCGTACCGCTTTTGTCGAGCGATAGCGAGAGAGTAAAACACTCGAATAATTGCGATAGGGAGAAGGTTCAAATCCTCTCACGTAATTTCGCCCGCCCGTTCCACTTCCGTGCCGGAGGAAATGGGATTCGAACCCATGATACAAGAAGATTGTATGTCGATTTAGCAAACCAATGCCTTAAGCCACTCAGCCATACCTCCAAGTTGTTGATCGGAATGGAATTGGAATTTGTTGCCCGAAGGGCTATCTGATCCGATCAACTTCCTAAGCCGTAGCGCGCTAGCGCGCGTACTCTTCCTCTATGAGCGAGACTCTATCCAGATCTATGGATCTCCCCACCCCAAATCGAAGATTACAAGCTCCTACCGAAAGAGAAGAGAAGGTAGCGTAATCTTCGATTACTTGCTCCATCCAAATCTGCCACTCGTTCTCGTGCCTTCTTTTCCCCTTTTTGCCTTAAAAAATGATTCACTTTGCCAGTTTTCGCCTCCGACGCGACCAGGAGAGAACACAGGGTCAAGCCCCGACCCGACATATCTCCGGAGAAAGCCCGGGGAACTGGACTGTGACTCTTCTATTACATTACGGAGAAGTCCTTTCTCGTCATGATCGATCCACGTCCTACCGTAGTGCCCGGAGAACCAGGCTGACAAAGCTAGCTTACTAAGGCGAAGGCATTTCTCGTTGATTGCACGAGCTAGCCAGTCCAAGAAAAGGTAGCAAAGAGAAGATGTAGTCGGTACAAGCCCCCTCTCACTACCGTTCGAGTACATAAATGCCCTCTCCTTTCAGTCGAGCTATAAATAGCCTCTCGGCCTTTAGGCGATGGTCTCGCTTCGCTCACTCTCTCGAGCTATCGCAACTATTCGACCTGGTCTACGACCTTAGGCGCAAGGGATCGGTCGAAGGAACGAAGTGCTTCGAGCGAAGAGAGAAGGGTGCGTTAGCAGGCTCTCCTTTTCGTCGAGCTGGTCTACGCCCACCCTCTCACTATCGATCTTTTTTTTCGGACTTACGCCCCCTTCGGCGTACTAAGATGACTATCTCCGGTTAACGTAATCTTCGATTACTTGCTCCGTTTTCTTTTTCTGTTAAGCCTCACAGCTATGGTACTTCCTAAATAAAGCAAATTGCAATCGCAGTTTATCAACCACTCACAAGACCACCGAGATCTTCGACTTAGCTCCCAAAGCCCCCGAGCGGAAGATAACGAAAGGAAGACAAAGTCCTAACTAAATCATAAGACAAGAACCTCCATCTATATCATAACACAAGCTACCCATTCCATCGTCGAGTCGATCTGATTCGTAGTTAAGGCAAGAGAGATCGCGGATGGAGAGGGATTCGAACCCCCGGTATTCCTATCAATACTTCGGTTTTCAAGACCGACTCTTTCAACCGCTCAGACATCCATCCCCTTCGCGCTTCGCCCGCCCGGGGCTTCTCTATGTGATTCGCTACGCTTGCTTGCGCCTATCGGTCTATTACCTGCCGGTTATCAATTTATCTTTTCCGGTAGTACGAATCGCTTCGCTTCTTTCTATATGATAATATGCACCTTGGTTGCTGCCGGGTAATAGCAAGAGGGTGAAGAACGAATGATCCGAGTGATTGAGTCCAACTCAAGCGAGTGAGTGAAAGGCGTGGCAAGAGAGCGAGTTCGACTCGAGGGGACCGATCCTTTTGCTTTTGCTTCTTCCGACAAGAGCTTATCAAGCAGTGAATTCTTCCATTAGAAAACCTTCTGTAAGAGAATCATATCTTGCTAACTGCGCATTCTCTGCTCGTTCTTTGCTATTAAGTTTAATGTCGGAAATCGGATGATAGCTTGAGCAGAAAAGGATCTGTTCGTGCGTTAAGAAGGCGCAGACCCTCTAGGCGAAGACCTTAAGACTCGCTTAAGATGGCTTCTTTCCTAATGAAATAGAGCTCTAAACAAGCGGGGAAAGTTATTTATGTTTTTAATTCGCTCATAAAAGGCTGGGCCTTCCGGATGCTGGTTCGAGTCCAGGTCGTGACAAAAAAAGCATCGAAGAGAATGGAACTATTGAAAGAAGCCAGGGATGAAAGTGGGGAAATCGCCCCAACAAAGGAGAAATCGGGGAACATCCCGAGTCCAGAAGGGGCTCTCAGAAAGGATACTGGCACGAGAAGAACAAGAAGATAGGGATGATCCAGCAGCAGATGGAGAAGAGGTTGGTAAGGGGTTTACCTTCGGGAGAGTAAAGACCTTCAGTGGTGTGGTATTGCAAGTCTTCCGCTACCCACAACCGAGGCGGATTGCGTCTGTAAGAAAGGACCAGGGTGGCTTCGGCACTACGACTTATAACCTTCGCCTATTCCTTGACAGGGAATAGAGGAATTTCAAATACTTTCAACTGGGAATCGGTATCCTGCGACCTAGGAATAAGCCACTTTAGCTACTTACGTCCTAGGGACAAGCCCCCGGAGTGCTACGAGGGTAGTTACCTCCTTTACTCCGGCTCCCTTTCGCTTCCCCGGAGAAGTACTCGGAGTAAGAGCGCACGGAAGGAATAGATGCCCGGGGCCCGGGCTTACATCGAAAGAAAAGGAAGTCAACTCGAAGACCCCGGATAGGTAATTAGTCTACTTAGAATCTATTCCTGATGGGACACTAGGCTTCACATCTCATTGATAAATTGAGCCTATTATCAAACAAAATACTTCCCGTTCTGGCTTCTTCCTTGGCTTCATCCCACGAATACTAGATTGAGAGTGAGTGGAGAACAATGAATGGGAGACAGGCTGCTTCCTATGTTAACGTACAAGGTGAATACCGAGCTATAAGTCTTCTACTTGCTTCCACCTGTCTACGTACGAGGTCTTAGACCTAGCTCTTGATCTGATTGATTTGTTTGATACGACCCACGAAGAAGCCCTCTTACTTCTTGATTGAAAGTCCCCAGATGCGGAGATAGGGATTGCTCTTTCTATATGGCAAAGTCAATCCAGCCCATCTTTGATTATATAATAGAAGTCGCCATCTAATCACTTACTAGGCTCTATACTAGAAAGGGCTGAGCCTAGAAGTGGGGCCTTACTGGCGAGAAGATTATGTTACGAATTAGGAGACATTTTACTTAAAGGAGCTGGCTAAGGCTTCTGTGAAGGAGCCGCTTTCCCCAAGCGTGAGAAGCGGGAAGGGCATTGGCATTCCTCGAGTAGCGAAACGAACATCAATTTCTTCTGCTTTTAACATCGATTGGCGCCTTTCGTCAGATGATTTTGATTACGTGTCTAGGTCTATCTATAGTAGGGGCCTTTGCCGGGCTAAAGTAGCGTATTGAAGCCGCAGAGCCCGGGTTGCGAAAGCCCCGATGCTGCTGGGGGCAGAAGGTTTGTACAGTAGCGGTAAATGGCGTCTAATTATTGGTAAATGGGTCAACAGACTTTGGCTTTTGCCGAGTTCTAGGTCTCGCTAAGCTCGCCCCCTCTTTCATCATTTAAAGCCTGGGGAAAGGATGCCCCCTATGCTGGCTCTTTCTCTATATAAGGTTTTTACACCCATGCTTGCCCTTGGGCCTTCAACGACATTTGTCTTTTCTTTACAAGCAAGAGTCCCGCCTCCCGAAGAGAGAAGCCAAGCCGGCAGAAGCAGCTGTTCCAATAGAATACTGAAAGTCAAGTCCTAACCCTTTCTTTTTTAAAAACTAGATCATAAGAACAAGCTGCGAAAGGTAGTCTTAGGCCTAGCTCCTGTCACCGACCGGAGCATGGCATGGCAGCCTTCTTGTTCTTCGACAGGTGTTTGATGTCTGGCTTGTGCCATTAACAACGCAGTCAAAGAGTAAGGGGGAGGGCAAGTCCAAAAGCTTATTCTATATGACATTTCAGATAGTCTCTTGCGCGATAGGACTACAGGGCTATCCGCCGTTGTCCTTATTCCCGCTTCTTCTAAAGTTCTTGTTGACGCTGACCTTCAACTGTCTACTGGATCTCTATCTTATCTTAACGAACGAGTGATGGCCCCGCTGGGCTAATGCCTGAAGTGAAGCCTGGGTTCGAGGAAGGAGGGCAAAGAAATGCTCTAGTGTCTGGTCCTAAGCCGGGATGGAGTGAGGAAAGCGAGTCATTAGGCTGCCTACGCATGCTTTCATTCTTTTTTGTTTGCACGGTAATCAATAAAAGAAGAAGAAAAGGGGATGCTTTCCAAGCTTGAGTATTCAAAACAGGTGATTAAACCCCGTAATTAAAAACAAAAGCGGTAATTCTATCTATTTAGTCATTTACGTATCGACGAAACTATTGATCCTCATTTTTCGTTAGAATATGTTATGTTTTATTTGCTCTATGAATGTAAGGAAGTTATATATATAGTATAATTCAAATTCAGCAGTGCTAACCCGGGGCTGACAAAGAAGAGTTGCTTCCGTATTCCTAGCATCAGAAGCAAAGGCCGGCATAAACAAGGAGTAGAAAGAAGCTTTCCCGCCCACTTTACAATACAATCGAGATTTCGTACTTCTATCCTTGGTCTATGTTACAATAATACGTCGATGAAGAACTGAATAGAGAAGAATGTTGTGCTTGAGCCGGCTAATGATGCTAGACTTCCTTAAGGAAATGTTAATATAGATGCTAGGATGAAGTCCAATTAACCAATTAGAAGCTAGTTCGACTGAAAGCCTTTGCTTTGATGCACCAAGGTAAGTAATAGATGAATCCATAGGTTCAAATCCTACAAGAAGAGAAGCCTAACATCGGTATATGGCATAAGAACGGGTACCCTTCCTTAAGGGAAAGGCCTTCTAAAAGATAGAAGTAAGCCCCTATCACCGGTAGCGAAAGACAGAAGTAGGGCCCTTGATTCCCTCAATTGACCTACCAATTTGATAGAACCTAGCCTAAAAGGCCCATCATAAAGATGGTTATGATAGCTTGCCTTGCTTGCCGCTGGTTTCGAGGCTTGGAGTCCTTGAATAAGAAGAGGTACAAACTCTAAATAAAGAGTTCTTAAAAGATCGATCCCTTTAAGAAGTGAAAACGAGCGGAACGATCACTATAAGGAAAGAGAAAGAAGTTCACCGATAACCAACCAAAAAAAGCACTGGCTTGACTGGATATCGAAAAGCGCCCTTGGCTCTGCTGTGCTTGACAGCCATAGAAGGATATAGCTCTCATTTCACAATTACATGAACCCAACTATCAGAGGGGAATTTGAAAGCCTTCTACCCAGAATGGGGGGAAGTCAGGGGGCTTGGACCAAGGTATTAGCGCTCGATGCGATGCATCCATAGTAGCTATTGTCTTTACCAGCCTATATTCTTTTGTTTTACAAGAATGTATTACTCTAACTAACTGGTACTGTATTTTTTTCACCTTTTGTAAAAGGAGTGCTCTTTTTTTTTATTTCCCGGCGACTAATCTCTTGCTTATTTTGCAAGAGCGATGCCTACTTCCTTTGGCAAAAGGGTGCCTCTTTATTTAATAAGGTGTGGAGAGGGTACAACTTTCGAGTAGTTACGTTACGGTAGTGAGAGGGGCGAACGAGCGGGACGAAGAAGGTAGTCATCCTCGTTTGGTACAGGTCCCTCTGTCCTCATATGTGAATCCAAAGTGGGCGTGGTTAGGTGACTTACCAGAGAATCTTACTATGAGAAGATAAGCTTTTCTTTCTTTATTCCTTTCCTTCTGGAGACCTTACTCTTCTTGTTTTATCATCTTTATGCACTGTGTTGTCAAAGGCTTTCGGTAGAACTCGCTTATCTATTGGTTTAGTGGGTTCTGGTGCTTTCTGGTAGAACTGCCCTCTTATCTTAATATGGCTTGTAACGGCTTCAACCTTCTCTTTGAGTATTCGCATAGATCAATTTGCCCGAACTATTAGTAGCGGGAGGTTGTCTGTTTACTAAGTGCAGTAAAGGAATGGACTACCGATGATGTCTAACTTTGGAAGGATACTGTTTATAGGGAGTAGCTTTACGAAGCGAAAGCTCCCTCAGGGGAGAAGACAGTAGTGTAGTAATGCCCCGGCATAGCAAGTCTATGCATAGTTCTCCATATCGGGGTCCAGACCGATTGTTCATCAGAGTTTCTATTATTAATAGCATAGTAAAACATGAGTCCTAGTCCTAGAAAGTAACCTTCGAGGTAGCGATCATATATAATATAAAACTAAAGGGAGTGAGCAGCAGCGGTAATAAATAGTACGGAAGATGATCAAGGTAGTAGCTTAGCTTCAAACAAAGCAGGCCCTTAGTAGGTGCCCGTCATAGTGTTCCTCAAAAAAACCTTTAAGCTCCCCATTTAATGCTAATAGAGTAAGAAGCAGTGGTGATACAAGCTTCGATCCATTGAATCATCTGATCTGGGAACTCCATGCATTTCAGGATGTCAAAAATAAAATCCCACCTCACATTGTCGTATGCCTTCATCAAATCAACTTTGAGGGCACATCTTGGCGCATCTCCATCAGTAATTCCTGAGCAACTCCTGAGAAAGGAAGATGTTATCAACAATGTTCCTACCTTTTACAAAAGCGGATTGAGAATCATGGATCAAACCAGGCAGACAAGGTTTAATCCTATTGGCTATGATTTTAGAGATGCACTTATAAATCGTGTTACAACAAGCAATAGGTCTAAACTCTGCCACTTTTGTGGGATTGGTAACCTTTGGGACGAGAGCAATGCTAGTTGAGTTTATAGCTTTGAGCATCCTTCCTGTGGTAAAGAATTCCTGAACAGCTGCAATAACATCCCTCTTAACAATACTCCAGGAGTGTTTGAAAAAACCATTCGAGTACCCATCTGTACCCTGAATACAAACCACTCTGGATCGGGACTGGTTGCTTTTGATGCTTTTGTAAAAGAAACCTTTATTTTTGTCACCTAGTCGCAACCAATCCTCTCTTGATTTCTGCCTTATAAAGTTTTCTTCTGCTGTACTGAGTTTTCTATATTTCAGGAGGATATCTTTCTCTTTTTCTCTGAGCGAACTGTCCATAGGCGCTAGATCAATCTGCATTTGGCAAACATTCAGCTCCTCTCTGCACATTTCAACTCTTCTATCAATGTTGCTAAAGAAATCCTTGTTGAACTTCCTGAGTGGGCCCTTACTTAAGATACTTGAGCTTTTTGTGGACTCTGAACATATGACAACCTACCACTTGGTGTTGCCATTCTGCCTGGACCAGCCTCTTGTATTCTTTGTGCTTGTTCCACATGTCAAAAAACCGGAAGGGTTTGGCCGTAGTTGGCATGGGGGTGCCCAACTTCACGAGTGCTGGAGAGTGATCCGAGGTTAGAGTAGAACCAAACACTGCTGAACTCATAGGGAATTGGCTGTCCCAATGAGTGTTGACAAGAACCCTATCGATCTTAGTTGAGATAGGGTTTGCTGGCTGCCTATTAGTCCAAGTGAACCTGTGTCCGATATATCTCAGCTCCT
>JALGPY010000073.1:20000-40000 GCA_023055425.1 Linanthus parryae | reverse complement strand
TGCAAGTCATCTTCGAATGGAGCTATATATAGGTTAGAAGATTACGTACCTCCTGGTCCAAAGCCACCGACTGGAAGGTTAGGTATGACGGTTGAGGAAGTAGGCAAGCGCAGGGTCTTTGCTTGTATCGACAGGAATTCCTTTACTTTAGGGCTCAGCGAACTATGAAAGAGATTCTTTGACTATAGAATGACTTTGATAGAATACCCATTCTCTTTGACTATGATCTCGGGATTTAGGTAACATAGCTCTTAATAAGCGCTTGCAAGCCGAAGCAGCTGTAAGCTGTAGCAAGGGTTGTTGCTCCTGTTAGCGATTCTGATCCTGTGTTTCGTCTGAGTTTCACCTGCTCGTAGTCCTTCTAAAGTAGAGCTACCTAGGAAATGATGTTGTTCGAGTTCCGATAGCGCTTCTTGTTAACGCGAAAGTGAAGGTAGGCCTACTTGACATCCTATACTACATATTACACTAGGGCTGCAGTTGGTGCTGTACTAAATGCCTGGGCAGCAGGAAACCTTACTATACTACATATGGCATCTATGAGCGAGACGGAAGACTAAGCAAAGAAGACCAAGCATCCTTGCCAGCAACTATATCATGTGGTCGGGGGTGAAATTCTCGATCGAAAGAATCACATAGAGAAGAAAGTGTGCTTCTTCCCTTTCCAATAGAAGGAGATTGGCTAATGAAAAAGGAACGAGAGTTCGCTCTAGGATCGAAGCAAGGGGGAAACGGGACGAAGTCCATTCGACCGATAGGGAGATAGGGCTTGTACCGGTTGGGAAGTAGTACGCCCGGTTCACCAGGTTCTACCACTATATGTTAAGCCCAATCTAACTCAAAAGAAGAGTTTGATCCTGGCTCAGAAGGAAGGCTAGCTATATGCTTAACACATGCAAGTCGAACGTTGTTTTCGGGGAGCTGGGCAGAAGGAAAATAGGCTCCTTAAGGTGTCTCGCCCTCTCCCTATTCCATCATTTTTTATTTGAATTACTCAATATCATAAAGAAAATGCTTTTATGCAAAAGCGCAGAAAAATGAAAAGTCTATCCGATCTTTATCGTCGTACCCCTGAAGTGTTATCTTCTGCTTACGGTTCAGCCGCTCCCCCAGCCCCAAGTCTCACTATTTCGTCAGCCGGTACAGAAGTGGCTACAAGGGAGCAGCTTTCTAGTCTCGCCCAAGACGAAGTAACCCTTTTCCCACAAGCTGATTTGACCATTCCACCGGTTTTTGATATGGGAGAAGAATTTAGTCTTTTTGATCCTTTTAACCTTCTTTTCGAAGGGATATTTGAAAAACTGTTATCCATTCACGAAATGACACCGATACCACAATTAACTCAATTTGCTAACGTTGAAGAGGTTTTGGAGTTGTCCGTTCACGCGCTGATAGAGAGTTACGATCCCTCTCTTGCCCTTGAAGCCGTGACAAGATTCCACTTTGATTTAAGCACTGGGGGGGTCAATTCTGAAGCTTTCCACTTCTTAATTCATAATATTCTCTGATAGGGAGGGAAGTCTCTACCAGTAAGATAGGCCTTGGCCAAAGCAATACTAATAAAGCGTGACAATCGACCCGCCCTTAATTTTCCTTTCCCATTTTTTCTTTATTTGTTAGGGCGAAAGAGCCCTTTCTTTTCAGTATGGTGTTCCACCTGTGTCTACTTCTTCTTTTATTCATAATTCATTCAATTATAATTCAATAAATCCCACCAAAAAGGGACTTGCTTTGCTTGTTGAGGGTGGTGAATTAATAAATAAAAGAATGGAAATCTACTTCCGCTGTCATCCTGGTACTAATAATATATGGAGTCATAAATTTCTTATTACCTCTAATATACTAAATAGTTTCAGAAAGATATGTTCTTCGATCGGATTTCTTTTAACTAATCCTGTTTCTCGTCTGGATGTCAGAGAGAACGAATATAGTAGTTTATATAGTGAAAATTACGAGAGAATTGTCGTCGAGATACTGACATTAGTAAATGGTCGGTACACAAGAATGGTCATTCTGGTTTGTACAGGTATAGTGAATTGTTATGTATGGTACATGTTTATCCCAAGGGGTTTTGAGCCATCAACAGAGTTATTTCCCATAATTTCCTCATATGCCCAAATGATAGATACCTTTACTAATAATGATATTTATAAATATAGTTGTATACGATTACCAGTGAGCCAGGAAGTAATAAACACCCTGGAGAATGAACTACCATTTCATTCAATCCCTATTCCAGCAAGTGGTAATGCACGGATCGCAATTGGATTAAGTTTAATGCTAGCTGTTTTTATATCCTTGGGAATTGCTCCATCGAGTGAAATACCCATTTCCCACTAAGTCACTCTCTTCGTTCGTTCGATCTATCGCTCTCACCTTTTCGACAGATAGTTTTAAGCACTTCGTTCGACCTATCGCTCACACCCCTTCGTTCGTTTTTCTCTTCTTTCTTTTAGATATTCTGTTCAATTGTGAAACACATTTCATTCCATTCCAATGCAATCATTACTTTCTTCTTTCTTGGATTCACTAGATAAGCTACAGCTCTTTTCTTCATGGTCTAATGATTATCTGTCAATGATCGAACCTAAAGTCACAAACACTACCACTTCCGCTTCTGCTTCTGCTTTAGAAGCTTTACATTCTTTACAAGCTGCTTTCGAACATGAAAAAACTGTGGAAGATGCTTTACAAGCAGTCACTGAGATTTCTTCTTTGTTGTTAGCGGTTGATTCTTCTTATAGCCAGGTAGATGTAAACGATATCGTGGATCCAGTATCATCATCCAATGTTCTAGTCTATTCTCTTGCTATTTTCTTTGTATCATCTATTTTCTGTTATCTTATATATCAAATTATCAAAAAGAACTCCAGTTCACCCGGGGAATCGAGTGTTGAAGAGGATAGTGGTTTCCGGTTTTGGCCCCTTCCTTTCAGTCGAGACCCAATTGAATTTGACTTGACTTAGACGGATCTCCAGGCATATTCATAGTTGTGAAAGCTGTTCTTCTCCTCTCTTTAGGAGGAGACTGGATGTTCGGTTCTTCCAGAGCCAGCCTATATCATTCGTGTGAAAGCTTCTTCTCATTGCATGTGTTAAGCACAATGCTAATCTTAATTAAGCCAAAACGGGAGCTATAGAGTCAGATTGGGATTTCTTTTCATAGTCTTGTTAGAAGGGGGTGAGGAATCAGTCCGATATAAAGGGCCGTTTCTTTTCTTTTCCTCCTCGACATAGTCTTTTTTTCTTTACTTTCTGTATTTATTTAAGAAGTGGTGCTTTCTTCACCTTCCTCTATATGCCATGATGGAGATTGAATTATTGGACGAATTCCGCTAATCTTCTCTTCCTGCCGAGGAATTGAAAGAAACTTTACTTGGCTATCGGGCAGAAGGTAGGATGATGATTAGAGGGGGTTTACCCTAGCACAGCTATTCAAAAGTCATAAGTCAGATAGCTTAAAACCGGAAATTTCGGATTATGGGGAACAGGCTAGGAAGCTAGGAAGTGGAGCTGACTACCGCCTGTTCGAGATAGGTAATTCGTCTCTCATCTAAAGTGGGCCTCATCTCATGGGAGCGGAAATACTGCTTCTAATGAATCAACTCTTCTTGTTGAGTAGTTACCTGAAGGTGCTGCTAAAGAATGAAAGAGAGCTACTCCGCCTTCTTATGAGTGGAATGCTACCAGAGCTATCCTTTGGAGTTCTCGTTACCAGAGTGAGTGGTAGGTTTATGTAATCAGCTTAGCTTACTCCTTTTATTAGTCTACTCCTCTTGTTAGCAATACTATGGCTCATGAGTGGGAGAAAGACTTTGTAAAGTCACTCTCTTGCTAGCGCGATAGAAAGACCGAGCCAAAGACCAGTGCCTAAGACCCATGCCCAAGCCTATGCCCAATGCCTTTGCGAAAGGAGTTCTCGTTGCGGTAAGACGTAACCTTCTCTTAGCTTAGGGCGGAAAGCGAATCTCTTTTCTTATTCTATTGAACCTCTTTCACTCAATGAATGAATAAATGAAGAAATAAGACACCTTTCTCTATCTCATATGATGATTACTTCTATTACAATACATGATTTCATGTATTGGTTAGCTTAACGAAACATTCTTTACTTGACTTCTAGTAACACTTCTATGCCTACCTTCTCTTTCAAGCAGTTTTCACATCCCATTTTACCTATATAAAAAGACTTTCATCTATATACGATGCTTTTCTTTCTTCTAATGAATTATTGGAACTGAACTACTGACTTGCAAGTCATCTTCTCTTTTCATCTGATCCTTCGGTAGAAAGGCTCGGCTTCTCATCGATGCCTTATTTAGTAGTCTGGAAGTAGGCTTAGCAACATTTGTTATTTAAATTGAGCTACCACCTTTCGGTTATTCTTTCACGTTGTTTACCCCTATAGATTCCGCAAAAGCGCAAGGCTTGAAGGCAGGCGCACTGATGGAATTGAATGAAGCGGTACTTTGCCCAGGGCATCTTTCCTTTGCTATTGAAGAAGATCATCTCTCTATATGGCCAAGGGGAAAGTAAGCCTACTTTGAAGTCCTTTAAGCCTAGTTAGAGCCCAATAGGGGAAGAAACTTTTGCTCAATGAGCCTCCAACCTTAGGTCATATCCCTTCACCAACTCCACAGACGCCTAGCTGACGTTATATTACGAGCTATGGGTATGCCGAACATTCGGCAAAAGAGCCTTTTTGGTTACCAGAAAGCTAGGACCTTATAAAGTCCTTTCGTTTTGTAGAAAATCGCTTCACACCTGGCAGTCAATCCCATACCAAATGCATCGTCCTATTCAATTGCGCTTTCTTCTTCGCTTGTTACCGGCACTGAGCTACCTTCGCTTGCTACTTTCTTTTGCTCATATCTATGATATTTCTTCTGCTTGCCTTCCTCTTTTCTTTAGGCTGGAATTTGAATTGACGAAGCACGCTACCTTTTTAAAGAATTCCTTTCTATAAGGTATTTGCCCTTACCCGGGGAACTACCGCTTTTTAGTCCGTTCTTCCTTCATTCATTTAATAGGATGAGGCTGCTTCTGTTCTTTCATACTATGATGCTGATGCAGACTGGCTTTCGCGATTCTATTAGGTTGATCACCTGTGAACGATGTGAGCTATAACCCTATTACGATAGGCTTTAGGCCTACTGTCCCACATGCTTCTTACTTACGCTGATACCTTCGATTCTGTTCTATTGCAACTGCTTCTTCCCTTCTTATTGATAGGGCAGGGTATGGGGTATGCTTCTTCGAAAGACCTACCGTACTTGTTTGCTTGATTGCCGTTTCTATATGACATTATTAATGGAAGACGGGAAAGCTGCTATTCCTCCAACAACGTATTCTATTAGTAGGGGGCTAATGCCTCTTCTTTTCTTCAGCGGGTAAACCAGCAACCCGATCTCCAGAATAGGCAGAAGGAAGGGTGTTAGCGGAAAGAGAAGTTCAGGGAACGAATCTCTGATTAAAAGATATTCCGAGTTTGGAGTTGAGTGAGAGCTAGGGGATGTCGCTTCTTTCGCGGATGCCATTGATACAGGACCTAAAAAGTCATCTTCGATGCGGGTTCGACCAATAAGGAAGGGAAAGGCCTCCGCCCGGGTTCGACAAAGCAGCAGTTCGAGTGATCGGGCGAAAGGAATAAAACGAATATTCCAACGAGGTAAGATTGCCACTCAGAGCATAGCTTCACTAAAACGAAACTGAAGTTGGCATGCAGGTAGGATGAGGGCTAAGCGGAACCTCAACTGGGGTTAAAAGCCCGATTAGAAGCCTTAGGGAGCGGGTGTCAACTCCTATCTTTCTTAGAATAGAAGGCACATCCCCGTCCGTCCTAATCGACTCGGGCAAGGTCCACGAAGGCTGTTCCCACTCGCAACCCTGACATGGCAAACAAGAGTCGGCCTAGATCCTTTCTTTTAGCAGTTACTGGGTTCAGTCAATAAGCAAGGCTCCAAAGTCGTCATATCAAAGAGATTTGCTATTCCCAATGGCAGAAGGAAGAGTTCTCCCCGCGGGTCGAGCATATAAATAGCCTCTCCTTATCAGTCGAGCTATAAATAGCCTTTCCTAAGCCTTAACTCGGTACGAAAAAAGAATGGAAAGGCCCTGGGAATGGACTTACGAAAGGAAAGAGTTTCGCGCTTTACTTCACATAGGACACCGTCCTTGGCGCACCAACCACATATCTCGTGCCTGTCTCCCGCTATGCTCTACTAGCGCCTCCATCTAACCTGGCCCTTCACTCGTGACTTTGAATTAGGCATGACTTATGCTTTGGCATGGGACTTGGCTTGGGGGCCAGAGACTACCATTACGCCATAGCAGCTCCGGGACTAGCCCCTTACGCCTTGCATCGAAAGTCCGGATGCTAGCTTCCCCTTCTATTGAGATAGGGCTTCCTTCCAGTGGATACCTTACCTCTTGGGTTAGCTGCTTCGATAGCGAGGCTAGATGTACGAGTCGTCGGCCGTCGGGTCTGACTATAGGTATGGTAGTGGTACCCGAGTCCTGTTCTTCCGCCAGCATAGAACATACTCCCTATTATAGGTATCTTACCTAAGGATTTTCGCTTAAGAAAGTCTCGAATTATGTGAACCCAGGCTTGAAGCCCGTCCCTATCTAGGAAAGGCAAGCAGGGGAAGCAGCCACCCGAAAGAAGTTTCATTCTTTTTCCACGCATTTTAAATAGATGAGATTGGTCGAGTGGTCTCAGTTCGAGATGAAAGGGGAATGTTATCCTTATCTATCGAAGATTCCTTGGCGGAAAGACCATCATAGAGAAGGTCGCTCAGCTCACTAAAGACTAGCAAGGGGGGGCAAGGAGTGGCTATATAGAGTATTCTCTTGAGCTTAGATTACGATTACACGCTTCTCCTTGGAGCAAGCAATTGACAACTTGGAAAGTGTACATACACTCATTTGATGACAGATCAAGGAATTCAGGAAAGTCGGTGCAAAACCTCTCCCTTTGATCGGTCTTTCTTGAATTGGGAAAACGAAAGTCTACTTCTAGGCCAACTGGCAAGGATGAAGGTCGAAATCCCTCTATGGATCGGTCTCACCCCCTATAATCAGGTCTTGCTTAGAGGCGAAGGGCGAACCTTGGGACATATCAAGAAGGCCTTCTCTCTAACACATCACGAGAAAACATTCCTTTCTTCTTTCTACCGAATAAGGAAATCCTCATCTACTACAGGAAATGGAAGGGCAAAGCCGAAAACCCAATGAAAGAAGACTTCTTTTAGGGATCGGTCCAACCGAAAGGAAGTTGCGAAATATCGATATGGAGAGATTTCTTTACCCGGGGAGCGAAAGAAGGCACTCTTTCTTTGCCGCCTGTTGGGTGGAGAAGGTCCTCTTATTATAGATATTATTCTGCGAAAGGAGATAGGCCAACACCCTTCAATACTCGGTCAAAGGCTTCCCCGAAAAAGAAGAAGTTCCGATCCTTTTGTTCACCGTCTTTTGTGAAGAATGCAAGATTGAAATCCTGTTCTACTAGAAAGGGCAAGGCCCCTATAAATGAAAGAACCATTTTGAATGAACAGGGTTTACATGAGATCGTTATGAGCAAATGTGGATGGACGAAGGGCTTCGACAGTAGGGAGAAGGAACTCGAGTCTTATACTACTATTACAATTCCAGTAAGTCGACGATTACACCTCCTGTTTTAACCGACCCAACAAGCTTGGACCTAGGATCAAGGGGGCATAGCTACTCGAGTGAGAGGGGCTTTAGCCTTCGACTCGAAGGGGCTGATTGCCTTCGACCGATAGGGGGAAGATGCACAAGTTTCCATTTCTTGGTCATCTATTAAGGCAAAGGCGGTTTGATTACATTCCTCGGTAGGGGACATAGACTTCTTCAGTTTCGACAACCTCATAAGAAAGAGTGCGAGAGGCAGCTATAAGCCAAAGAAGCAGCTACTTCGAGTTAGGTTTAGGCATTGGCCGTTGGAATCGAGTTAGGTGAAACATCCTGCGACCTAGGAAGAGGGGGCGAGCGTTAGCGAGACCAAAGCCCTCCTTCGACTTCGATTTGGCAAGGGTTCGCCCGGTTTGGCATTCACAATCGTTTTGCCTATACTGCACCTTCGCGGGACTCTCGCTCTTCTCTTTCGCTAGGAACAAGGCGGGAAGACGAGACAGGCACGAGAGTGGACCAAGCGTACAGGTGATAGATAAGGTGAAAGTGGAGTCCCCAGCAGAGGCCTTGTTGTCAACCGAAAGGAAAAAAGGAATCTTCTTTTACGTTCCATTCGCTTACCTATTCATTCTTTCTCGGGTAGGGCCAACCTCTCCCGCTGGTCGATGGTACTTCGCCCCCTCTCACTATCGCTCGATCTTTCTCTTTGATAACAAGATTCCCATTCCCTTAAGCCCAATCCCACTCTAAAGTGAATCGCGAAGATATAGGGCTAGCTATATGCTTAACACATGCGGATCGAATGACTTAGCTTAAGCAAGAGCTCCATTTACGTAGTATTCAACTGCATTAGGATAGTGGTCGGCCTTTCTGCTCTTCCCGAAGGGAGCGAATTGCATGGCATGTAGAGATACATAGGAAGAAGGACGGAAAGTCTGGTCGACAGAGATGCTATCATCTAAGTGGATCAATCCCATCACAGGAATTTCTTGATTGTGTTTTGGTCTAACCCAAAGGAAAGCCCCTATGCCCGCTTCCCCTCCTACCTTCTTGGTTTCCCCCTCTGGTCGGTGCCCAAACTGCCCCTCTCTTTCAACCTCTGATGAACCGGGTTTCATCTACATCTTCTCTATCTACGATCAGATCCCTCTCCCTTTCCTATATACACAAGTCTATGGTTGTGTTTCGGAATTGCGGGGAAGAAAGAAGCGAAGCCTCTATAGCAGAGAAATAGAAATGCGCCCGAGCCTCTTATAGAGGCAGGGATGTTTAGGGATAGGGTTCCAAACCCATACCTAAACTAGAAACTAGAAGCTTTGTTCGAAGCTCCTACTTCATTTATGGGATATTTTATTTTAAGAGGGCCCTTTCCCCGGAGAAGCTCGAATAGCTTTCTTCGCCTACGGGAATACCTTTTCCCTTTGTCCGGTCCTGTGCTTTTAACTTAACCGGTTCCGGGACCATATTTCAATCGTTTAGTTTAGTTGTTCCCTCTCTCCCCGTTCGCTCCTGGTATTTTACCCGAGCTAATCTTCACAGGAGAGGATTCGGTCCAGACTGACTTCTATTAAGATATTTACATGATTGTTCTCCTAGATTCTAAATAGACTAATCGTCAAGTATTCCATTCCCATCTTTCCAGAAATGTTAAACAATACTTTCCTTGCTTGTTAGCAAGGGTTAAAGGTTAAAGAAAGAGAAGGAATTGGTCTAGTTAGTCAAGTTACAGTAAGAGAAGTGTGTAAAGAAAGCAAAAATCCTACTAGAAGTACAAGGCATGGTACGGTTACAGAAACTATGCCATCGATGAATGTGTGGGAAGGGAGTTAGGTATGATAAGTAAGGCATGTAAGCAAGGAGGGTACAAGCCCCTCGAATAATACCAAAGGGAGATAGTAAAACACTCGAATAGTTCCGTAGGGAGAGCTATAGCTATTAGAATCAGGAATTGCATATATAAAGAATAAAGTCCTATCTCGAGTAATGAGAAAGGAGAAGATCTGAAAAGGCATCTATCCAATGGGCGATCGGAGCGACCTAGACTGGACCTCCATATGATCAGGTTTCCCCATTTAGGGATGAACGAGTAAGGTCTTTAACCCTATCACTACTCGTAACGGGGGAAATAACGTTTATATGATGCATACATTTAAGAAAAAGGTACTTTCGCCGCTAGGAAGCTATAGAGTTTTTTCGACAGGCCGGGTTATGAGAAAGAGGAGAGCGGCCGAGTGATCAAAAGGGCCCATTCCTTCGGGAGAGATAGAGTAAAAGCCCCGGGAGAAGAGAAGGGAATTACTAATCGAATCGTATTTCTCGATTATAAGGTATCGAATAATAGAATTGCGTATATAAAGAAAACGAATCACTTCTCTTTCCGGGTATATGAAGAATGGCTTGTTTTTGTTTGTCCCTTTCGTCCAGTGGTTAGGACATCGTCTTTTCATGTCGAAGACAGGGGTTCGATTCCCCTAAGGGATATTTCTTCCCGACCGCTTTCAGTCAGTGTTCATTGCTGAGTGATCGCTTGCTATCTGTCTCGAAAAGGGAGTCAAGGAAGAAAGCAAAGCCAGAGTGAGCCATGGCAGGAAAGGAAGAAGGAAGGCTAGCTATATGCTTAACACATGCTAGTCGAACGTAACGTTGTTTTCGGGGAGCTGAGTCAGAATCTCATCCTATCCAATCTTTTTCATTTGAATTACTCTTAGATTCTACGTTCCCGAAATGGATCCTATCAAATATTTCACATTTTCTATGATCATCTTTATTTTAGGTATTTGGGGAATCCTCCTTAATAGACGAAATATTCTTATTATGTTAATGTCAATAGAATTGATGTTGTTATTAGCTGTGAATTTGAACTTTTTGTTCACCATAGGAGGACTCACTGGAATTGGCACCGTCGGATCACTTTTAGTAAGGAGTGTAGGCGCACCAAGGTGGCTAGTTTGGGCGGTTCGCTTGGCCATGTTAGAGGGGATGGATTACTTTTCTCATAGTATGGTTCCTTCAGATGGGGAACGGGGATGGACGTCTATCTTTGGAAGTAGCGATAGCGAGAGCGGTAGCAATAGCAGCGTCAATCAACCTGCCCGAAGCTCCGGCGAGCCTGTTGCTCATCAACAAGGAGAGGGGGGCGTTCCTCATCTCATTCCTCCAGAGCTAGCGGATCCTAATCACTTAATTCCAGTTCAAAAGCGTATGGAAGATCTGGGCTATCGACTCGAAATCAACTCCTTAGGAAAAAGCTACTCCCAGAAGGAGTGGGGTAGCATAATTGCGGCTCAAATTGTTGTGGAGGAGCAAATAGAAGCGGCTCTCCTTGCCGATGGCCATTCGCCAGCTAGTATTTTAGGGAAATGGGATCAAATTCGAGGCATTATGTTTTACCCTAACGGAACACATTTAACCGAGAAAACCTACGTCGGATATGCAAAATTGATAGACGAGGGGGATAGTCGTGACTCGGTACCTTACAAGAGAATCCTAAGGTCAATACAAAATGGAGATTTAACATTTCCTTAGGATTCTCTTCGATCTTAGCTTACAGAATTAAAGGAACTGGTTTAAGAAAAGGGGCTAGAACTACATGTGGTCTGATGCTCACTTCCTTGAAAAGAGGGAGATGCGCTATGTAGGCATTGGCCGTTCCAGAAACGTAACGGCTGCTCGACCAAAGCTGGTCAAATCCATTCTATGCCCTTGAAAGCCATCATTCTTAACTATCAATTTCTTCTTCTTTCTATAAGCAATTAATGATTGATGAATGAAACCCAATGCCTACCCATCTGCCCCTGTAAATAAAGGCATCTACGACTGGGTCTAGCCTCCTCACATCCCCACCTATCACGTAATTTACTGCCCCCCATGCAGGTGGTGCGCGTACCCTCTATTCAAGTACCTGTAATACTGGTTAGTGAATACACAGTGCCCCATCCCTGCCGCCGATAGGTCTCCCTACGCTCGCCCCCTCAGTTATGACTGGTCCTTCCAGGTTGAGGCATTCTATTTACATTGGAATTAGGTGTAGGAGTCCCAACCGCGGTAGTGCGATAAGGCGAAAGCGAGATTTCTAGCGTAAGCCCGGATGTCTGAAATACTAATCTCAAGAAAGGGGGTCGTAGATCGGAATCAACCGAATGGGTGGGAACAAGGCAGTTATCGATGATTACGTAATTGAGCAACTCTTCCTTTACCTTACGTGGAACTACTACATTTCAAAAAATAAGCTTATTGAGTAGATCCTTTCGGAATAGCTTCACAAAATAGTTGGCACCTGTTCTTTCAGATAGGCATCCATTTTCCCCTTCCTAGCTGCATTTCATATCGGTTCCCCAAAAAGTTCTATTTCTGTAAATCAGGTTTAAGACCTCTGACTTATTACTTTTTGAATAGCTGTGTCACTTCCCGGAGCAACAAATCCGATTCTCTTCTCTTATAGCCACCAGGTTAGCTTGCTACATCGCCTTACTGGCCTCCTCCTAATTCCAAGAGTTGGGGTAAAGCAACTTCCCCTTCCGAGGGGAGTGGCTCATATAGCCTACGATCCCGTCTCGCTTCTCTTTTCTTTAGTTCTCCGCTGATGTGATGCTGCTTATATAAACTATTTAATCGATTCATCGAACAAGAGAGAAGAGGAATTGACTTAGTGGAATGAGAAGTGTAGGCATCGAAGCCAAGGCTTTCCTCGGCTCATGGCTACGGCTTCGCATGTCCGAGACCCCGGCAATGCCCGAAGCTAACGTAGCTCATAAGGGCTCTAATGCAACCCGTATAGCTGACAAAGATATAGTTTGTAGGAAGGCCTATTCGTGCAATCCCTGGAACTGCAGCTAGTAGCTTGTTCTAGCTGAGTAGTAAGAAGAAGAAGAGTCTTTCGCTCACATCGATCAAATCTTTCCCGAGTCTTTCTCACGTGCATTGGATTCAATTCATCAAGTGGAAATTGCTTATAGAAAGAAGAAGAAATTGATAGTTAAGAATGATGGCTTTCAAAGGCCTAGAATGGATTTCTTGACCGGCTATGGTCGAGCAACCGTTACATTTCTGGAACGGCCACAGCCTACATAGCAAATCCCCCTCTTTTCAAGGAAGTGAGCATCAGACCACATGTAGTTCTCTTCTCAGTCCTTTCTTTTCGTTCCTGCACCAGTTCCTATGCTCGAGATTGACCGGGAGAATCGAGACGTGGCTTCAGAAAGACTACCGATTTTAACTTATAATAAGCCGTACATTCCCTTCGGTGCTCATTGAGCTGGTCGCGAAGGTGAGAAAGCTTTGCTAACTCTTGCTCGCCATTTTTGGTTCTATAACAATCGAGAGCGCGCGCGCCCCGTCGCTCCCAGTCTCCCTCTCCATCGAGAGTGATCATAAGACGGATGATCTCAGATTGCACTTCGAAAATATCTTCAGCAGTGCTTCTTGCGATATCGAGTTGATGTTTTAAAGGAGCTGGATTGTCCCCCAAAAGCCTACTCTCAATAGAAGATATCGAATCCCCACCTACTGTGTAATCCGGATGATATTGAAAGGGCCTACTCGAGGGACCTGCTTCCGAACGATTCGAAGGCGGCACGCGGCCTGCCTCACTTGGTTGATCGACCGAGGTACCCGTTTCCACCGAGTTAGTTGAAGGCCACGATTCTAAAAAGACATCCAATTCACGTTCACTCTCTTGCCAACTTGGTGTTTTGTTTGATCCTCCCAAACTATCCATACCTAGGATGAATGGGAAGATTGTGGCCATAGCGACGGGATAGAGTATATAACTACGAACCAAAGCCGATAGCAGAAAAATGCAAAAGAAGAAAAATAAAGAAATAATTAAACGTACGCTCTTCTTCAATCGAAAAGCAAAAAAATGAAAAATTAGGATGAAGACAAAAAGAAGTAGAGCAAGAAAGAAAATGAACTTGTTGGAAGGAACGATAGCGCTTCCTTCGTGACCCAAAAACCTAATGAAAAGGGCTGCGCAGAAAGGGAAAAGAAATTTCGCGAGTTTGAAAAGGGACATCGGAGAATTAGGTCCTAGATAGTGGAACAAGAAAGACATAGAAAAGAAAATGAAAGTAGAGATTGAATACTCCGCCTAAAGAAAGAAAAAGGCGAAAGCTAGAATGCTCGGTCAATACCACCTCCATCGGGATCGGGAGAAGCCTTCCCGTGGTAAACCGCTCTGCCTTAACTTAAGCTACTCGAACCCCTCCCATTCTGGGATTCTCTGCTTGTCAATTATTGGTGTCATACTCACTCGTAAATGATTGGTGTCAGAATTTATCACTGATCAAGGGTATTTATTCGAATAGTCTCGATAGATCGAGAGAGTGAGCGAAGCGAGACCATCGATCGATAGATCGACTTGAGGGCTTTAGCACTCCGTACCTTCCTCATCCGTGTAAGAATTTGGAATTTCTCTTCCAACTCGTCCTAGAATGGGTGTTATGGCAAAGAACAAGAAGAAAACAAAAGATGAAATTTGTCCAATAGTGACAAATGGTGCCTCCACAGGTTGACATCCGATCCAACCTAGTAGTAAGCAATCTGCCAAAAGCAACCAAAAGATGCCTTGGTAAATAGGTCGAAAACTGGAACTACGTACATACATACTTTTAAAAAAAGGTAAAGCCAACAGACATATAAAAACGAGTGCTATTGCGGCTACACCTCCCAATTTGTCAGGTATACTACGAAGAATGGCATAGATCGGTAGGAAATACCATTCCGGCACAATATGAGGCGGGGTGGACATCGGATTAGCAGGTATATAATTGTCGGGATGCCCCAAAACATTAGGAGCATAAAAAATCCAAATGGAAAAAAAGATAGCAAAAGCTACCCAACCTACTAGATCTTTTACATAAAAATAAGGGTAAAAAGCAATTTTATCCATCTCTGAATGTACACCCAATGGATTATTTGATCCATATTGATGCAATGCGGCCAGATGAAGAATACTGGCGCCTACTAAAAGAAAGGGGAGTAAATAATGAAGACTAAAAAAACGATTTAAGGTGGCATTGTCCACGGAGAAACCACCCCAAAGCCAAGTCACTATGGTATCTCCTACTACAGGTATGGCGCTAGCTAAGCTTGTAATTACTGTAGCTCCCCAAAAGCTCATCTGACCCCAAGGTAGTACGTATCCTATAAAAGCGGTCACAATCATTAATAGGAAGATTACAACTCCGATACACCAAACAAATTCCCTAGGACTGCTATAACTCGCATAATATAGACCGCGAAAAATATGAAGGTAAACCACAATGAAAAACATACTTGCCCCATTAGCATGCATATAACGGAGCAACCAGCCCCCTTCAACATCTCTCATAATGTGTTCTACGCTGTTGAAAGCTAGATCCACATGAGGTGTGTAATGCATAGCTAAAAAAACGCCAGTCACTATCTGAATGACTAAACAAATACCAGCTAACGAACCAAACCCCCACCAATAACTAAGATTGCTCGGGGTTGGATAATCTATTAAATGCTGATTAAGTATGGAGGATATAGGTTGTTTAAGAAAAGAGAATCGTTGATTTCTTCCAGTCATTTTCGTAACACCTCTGGCTCTATCCCCCCGAGAAGAGGAGGTAGCAAAGAGAAGATGTAGTCGGTAAGGGGGGCTTTCTCGCTAGCCCTGCTCCACTACCCCAGTTGGTTGACTGGTAGCTTCATCTCCTCGTGCTCCCTGTTTTTCCCTATCACTAGTGATTATTCCCAATCCAAAGCCCCCCTTTTCCATTCATATAGAAATCCAATCGTCAAAATCAATAAAAAGGCCATCATGGACCAGAATCCAAACAGATCAATCTTGTTGAGAGATACTGCCCAAGGAAAGAAAAAGGTGACTTCCAAATCAAAGATAATAAACAAAATAGAAACCAGATAAAATCGTATATCAAAACGACTTCTGGCATCGCCGAAAGGATCAAAACCACATTCGTAGGCCGACAGTTTTTCTGGATAGGTCGAACTATTCGAAGAAAATAAAAAAGGAAGACCAAGTAGGATCAAAGAAACTAGCAGACTAATCACTAAATAGATACAAATAGGTGCAAATTCTAACATCACCACAGCCCACTTGGTTCTCTCGCTCCTTGCTCTAAAAATGAAGAAAGACTTGTACTTTGAGAAGGGCTTTCGCTCTCGACTGAAAGGAGAAGGGAATCATTTGAAGTGAAGCTTTTCGAAAGGGCTTGGTCCAACGCATGGGAGTTTGGGAATGTTGCAGTCTTCTCTTCTATTAAGATATTTCGAGTAGGAACAAGTCCCCTAAAGGAAGGCCTTACCTTAGCCTAGCGAGGTTGCTAATCCGTAAAAGTAGGCGAAAGAGGGATAAAGTCCCTTAATAAGCCCCAGTTTCTTCCTAGGGTTAGGTCCAAGGAGTCGCTAAAGGAGGATGCTGGAAGCTTCCTCAATCCTTGCCTTGTTTTAGTGAGAGTAGGATCGATAGTTCAAGTAGGCTCAAGTCGGGAAAGATGTCCACAGGGAGTTGGAAAAGCAAGCGTCGGGGATTGAGAGACCGGTCATTTCAAAGGAGGGTTGTATGAAAGTTTCCCTCAAGCATTAGGAACCGGCGCTAATGACTTATTATAATAAGGAAGATGTTGGTACTTCGCCCCCCGAGTCAAGCACCCTAAGAATGCATCGGCGCAACCAACTTCCTCTTCCTAAGTAAGACCTCCCATAGCGACAACCTAAAGAGAGCAAGCAAGCCCTAGGGCCCATACGAAACCCGAACGTAAACGAAAACTTATATCAAACCGAACCAAAGACCGATGCCCTATGTCCGAAGCGAAGTCCAAAGCAAAGTAAGTTGAATGCTCTTGCCAATGAATGCCCAAGTGTTGTTGCCCGAGCCAAGGCCCAGTACTATGTCCGCCTAGGCGGTGTCCCAATGCCTGAGCTAGCCTCTCCTCTAACATATGCAATTGGGTATCAACCCTAACCGGCCAAAACAAACAACAAGATCACTTTTGTCAACTACGGCCGAAGCCGAAAGAGTGTTTTTTCTTTGTCAGCAAGGTTACCGGGTCCGGGGTTCTGCTTGCTAGGTCTTTAGAGACCTAACTTAATAAAAAGTAGTTGATTATTAGGCCCTTCCTGTCTCCGTAAACCTCTGTTTTTCTGCTTGCAGCTGAGTCAAAAATTCCTCTGTCTTACTATGTCATAACTATTTTTTATAGTAGGGACTTTCGCTACCACAACTCAAAAATCCGCTGCTTTCGAATTCTTTTTTTAAACTGCTTCGGCTGTTTGAAAAGCGTTTTTGCCTCCCCATCTCCGGATTACTCACTTTATTGTGTTGTTATAACCCTAAACCACCCCTAAGTAAAGTGGGAGTGGGAGTCTACCAGTAAGTCACCTTCGTTTTTGTTTTAGTCAACTTATCTTCTGAGGGCCCTCATCTACGTAATCTGCCTTTGATTTGTCCAGCTTCAGGATTCAGCACGAGGAAGTACGGTTCGTAAATCCTTATATCGCTTAAAGATTGGTAATTTCGTACTTCCGACCCCGACTCAAAATGGATTTCCTTTTTATCAACCGGTTCAGCAGCCGGCTTCTTTTTCTACTTTATTTTGTAAAACGAGTTCTGGATTCCAAACTGTAGTGGCTTTGTCTGCTGGCCTTCTAACTACCCCTATCTAAAGAAAAAGGGAACTCTAATCTATTTCTTTAAGCGGCAGTTCCCGTATCACAAGGCTGCCAATTCAATTTCCCTTTCGGATGATGGTGCTAAACCAATAACTTTGCCTTCCCTATACTCTATTCCTATCGATACAAACTCGAGGGGGCGTAAGTCCTGAGTACGCAGTGCGAGGCTAAAGCCCTTAACCGAGCTAAACGGGGGCTCGTTGCGGTAGAAAAAGTTAGGTAGTTCTTTGCCCAAGGAGGAGGATCGGTAAACACGCTTCCGAAAAGGCTCCTGAGTTTGCGAGTAAGAATGGGTAGGATTCCTAAATGGAAGGTTAGTTTGCCAAGTATGCTTTCAAAGTAGGTGGCGTAAGGATAATAGCCCCCAGTGGGGAGTTCCAGCACGATTCGTCGACGAATGAAAGGGTTTTAGCTTCCCACCTTTCCCCACACTCCCATGCCTTGAGCTCGAAGAGCGCGAGAAGGAATCTTCCGAAATTCAACGGCTAGAAATCCGTGCCTGTAGTTGAAAAGTGAGCCGAAACGACAGGAAAAACCGTCCTTACTATACTTCGCGTTGACTGGTAGAAATGAATCTCTGCTCTCGGTAGATGGAAAGGAAGCAGGCCCACTTCCGCCTCAAACCTCCTCCTTAGAGACTCATCCAGTTGCCCGATCTGACTCATCTTCTAGCTAGAAGAGAGTTTTCGCATCTGCTATTCCGAAACTCCCTTCGAATGGTCCCCTTCCGCCCCTGCCTCCAACACCTAGTAGATCAATGGTGACTCCCCATCTAAATCTTGTTTCCTCTTTTAGTCCAGTGGCGAATGACGTGAGCCCTCAAAGCCGTGTCACTAGTGGCGAAGAAAGCAGCTCGGATGAATGATAAGAAAGGACGACCACTCGACCCGTCAGACCGAACCAGGCCCACCCCCCTATTGCCTCATGGAAGTAAAAGAGTGCCCGTGCTTGCACGAGTGAAATAATCGACAGTCAGTTTCGAATGAATACGGTAACAGAAGCCGACCAACGTGGCCCTGCCCTCTCCGATCTTCACTAAATTCGAGAAGAAGATCAGATCCACATTCGTGTAATCAACTTCCAAGCGAAACTAAATCCGAATTACTGCTATGCAAGATCATCGAATCATCTTATATAAGGTCGACCCTTGACAAATCCTTATCATAGCTCGTAGGATTTATTAGGTAGGGGTGAATAAGAAAGAGTATATTCTTCGTCTACGGCACCTTTCACTGACCAAATGATTGAACTGCTGGACGAAGAAGGGGAACAGATTATAAGGACCGCTAGTTGGTCAAAGCTTACAATAACGATCAATAGTATAGTAAAGAAAGGTTTGGTTAGGATTTGCAGTTCCTGAACGATGGTTGTAACAGCGAGTGCTAGTCTTTTCGTAATTGATCGTGATCCTAAGCTAGAATAGTAAATATGGTTAGCAAGGCTCTACCACAAAGAAGGTAAGGCTCTCCTCAGGCGTGGTTGGCCCAGGCAGGGTAGTAGAGGTGGATAGGTAGCCAAGCTAGGTAGCTAGGTAGGGCTAAGGTGCTTTCAGTGGGTGTTTCAGTGGCCATATCTTCCGCATCTTCCGCTTTCGAACGAATAAGTGGGAGGTCCAATCCCGCTTCTGGGTGGTACGTTTGAGTGTTCATTAGAGATAGAGATGGTAGCGCGAGTAGAACTTCCGACCGATACCGAGTTCGCTTTCTCCCATAGGGGCTTGGGGAAGCCTGTAGGTTTGAAGAGCTCGGAGGATAGGCGGCTGCCGTTCCGGATAGATCAGTAGGAAGGCCCACCAATCCGTGTTCTACTTTGTATAATGAGAAAGTAAGGAAAGAACGTATAGTAGGGGGATATCCTATCATTAATTAATTGCCTTACTTTTTCCTTAGTTAAACCCCCTTCCCTCGAACTACGAATCTGCCTTTTTGGGCCTTCTCTCTTCACTCTCCGCCCCCTTCGCTCTCGGTACTTCGAGCCTTCCACTACTCTTCGATTAGGGATCGACTACTTTGAATATGGAAGAGAACCTGGATGCACCGACTCGACTCTTCAACCAATCCCAACTCCTGACGAGGTAGATTACGTGTTGTTGTATCAATAGCGAAGATTTCCATCTATATTATCATATAGTTTCCCAAGCCAAGGAAGACTAGGTAGGCATAGAAGTCTGGTAATCGATGAAAGGCGGGCGAGCGTAGCGAGACCTCGATCGATAGATCTAGCTAATTGAGAAGAAAGAGGCATAGAATTTCTATAGGATTGCCAGTGCCTAGGGCCGCGATCCGAACATCGATACAACACGATCAATAAAAGGAAAAGAGTCGAAAAGAAAGGGCTTTCGATCTTCATTCGATAGAAGAAAAAGGAAGTCTTCTCTATCAACCCGAGAAGGAGAAAGGATGGCGGCGCCGGCAGGCGTTCTGACGCTACTAATAAATAGACCTGTCTTTCGGCTAGTCATATCGGTCGAATTCCCAATTCGTTGAGTGAAAGCATGGCGAATGCACAAAAATGCATTTTATCAAGCCTGACTTAACTTCACTTCAAAAGGAGCGATTTCCGTCCGCAAGAATAAGTCTCTCTATTTTGTCTTTAGGGATAGAGAGCGGAGTGCGTTGAGTAAGAATTGTGAGATGTCATATATTTCAGGAGCTAGATTAGTTGCCAATAAACAAGTCAGAATTGCCTTA
>JALGPY010000073.1:0-15000 GCA_023055425.1 Linanthus parryae | reverse complement strand
GGTAGCCGCGGGTCACTTTAATTGCTATTTCTAGCAATTCCAACCTAAGGTAAAGCTGCCATTAGGCCTGGTAGGCGAGCTAGAGTTATGCCCGTGGGCGAACAGGTACCGGGTAGGCGAACATGACCAACGTCTTCCTCTATCTATCCAGAAATAGCCCTACAAGTCTAAGATGGCCAAAAGACAAGAGGACATGAAGAGCTCAGGTTACATGGGCAGAAAGAGAGCATGCAGGTAAGTATTCATTTCAGAAGAGCTGCGGTTACACGAGTTGACAAAGCGGGTGTGATAGAAGCAAAGAAAAGGCAAAGAATTGCGTAGATAGTGAGAAAAGAACTTCGGTTTGGACATCGCTAGGGGCATGGGCATAGTCCAAAACTTCTGCTTACGTTCTTCTCTCGCGTATGAGCTGCCTTTCGCATTAGCGCATAGGGTATTCGGTATGAGATACCTTTCCCAGGAAATCGAATAAGTAGAAGCTTTCTCGTGATCTACGTGACCAAGATTCTGTAGGAGGGTCCCGGGCGGTTCACTGGGAGAGTCGGCTTGGGAGAAGGGCTTTAGCTCCCTGTTTTAGTTGTTAGTTGTTAAGGAAGGGGTCATAGTTGTTCGAAGGATGTGTTAACAGGCTACCGAAGGTATTCAATTGAAAAGAAGGATTCTGTAGCTTTTTTTTTCCCACTTTCAACCGCATCGACCGATGATGATGCTTTTAACGCCGATTGCCGCCTTTCGTAGAATACCTATCTGGTTCCATTTCCGATGCCTTAAATGGCGTTTTCGTGCAATCCGAAGACAAAGAAGATTAGCCGATGGCTTAGTCTACATCTCCGTTGGCAACCAACGAGTAAGATACCCTAACCTAAACGAAGTAAAACGAGGAACTGCTCCCGCCCCCTCATTCAACTCGTGGAAATATCTTAATAGAAGGACTGGGCTCTCCGGTACTAAAGAAAGGGCAAATGCTTACCCATAGCTTGCTAGATTTGAAGAGTAAGTATATGCTTAACACGTTGAATTCGAACCTTGTCTTTTTTCGGGGAGCTGGGCAGCGGCTTATGGGATAATATTCATTCCAATAGAAAGGTAGCTTGGGCGTAAAGGGCTTCGAGTCCCCTTCGATCTAAAGAAAAGAAAGTGGAAGGATGTGACCTTGATCGTCCTAGATCTTTGATTTCAGGTTCTGTAGTAGATCCAGAGTAGAGATAAGGCTCCATGCGCGAAGCGATGTGTTGGTTCCGAGGAACCCGGTAAACCGACGTTTCGAAGATTTTCCTATAAGATGAGGAAAGAAGGCACCTTTGATGACTCACGTAATTCAACTTTTAGAGTAGTATAGCTGGATTGGCCTGCGTCTTTCCTCCCAGACTGACCACGGCTGCTTCTGTGCTTTTCTCGGTTAGGTAGAAGAAACCGTGTCTCAGATGTGTGCTGAACAACCAGAAAGGAAAGAACTACTCACCCAAAACAAAGAACTTTTGGAAGCGTGTTTACCGATGCCCGGCTTACCCCTCCTTAGGAGTCTAAGAAGTCTGCTTCTTATTACCCACTTTGTGTGCCTTTCTCTTTAGTTAAATTGACTTCTTCTATTGGAAACAACTAAGAAGTAAGTACCAAATTCTGAACCCGTAGAGAATGATGTATATAGAGCAAAAGAAGAGAGTTTTCCTTTCGCTTCGACCAATAGGGAACTAATTGGAAAGAACTATTCGAATAAGAACCCGAGGACAAACGCGATCTTCGATCATTAAGAATGAACATTCTACGGTCTCCCTTTCACTATTGAAACTAGCCTTTCGAAGTATAGTTAGTTCGAACCCCCTGAAAAGGCCGTTTAAGGACCTTTTGTTGTCCCTGCGTCTAAAGTAGCGAAAGGCGACTCCTGCGGAGATGCCAAACAAAGGAAGACAAACCTCTGTTGCGAAGAGTGGTTTTAGGGCATTGGTAAATAAGCTAGCTTCCGGAAGTTCCTCGTTTTTTTTTGTTGAGGACAAGTAGGATTCCTAGGATGCCGTAGACTCCGTAAACTCCGGAGTTTGCGATGAGCGGTTGTCCGAAAGGGGACGAAAGGAAGAGTTCCAATAGCAGGTCTAAAGTTGATAGCACAACCAGATTCATCCTACTTCGGTTTCACAAAAAGTTTATGGCTGTAGCCTTGATTTGTTGATAGCTTGCCACCAACAAGCAGACAATGGAAGAATAATTCTTTTCGGTACAAGCCTCCTGGCCTGAAAGGCGTACTGATGCCGTAGATAGAGAAGCTTAATTCCTATACTATAAGGATAAGCCACAAAAAGAGTGAAAGCAGCGGCTTTCGTTAAGTCCCGCTCCGTTCGTTTGGATCTTCCTACGAATTACCTCGCTACCTAAAGACTTTTAGCTAAATAGCCCTCGATAAATAGATAGCCGGATGCCTAGGGGCCTTCCTTAAAGAGAAGACTTCTCTGTTTGCCCAAAGCCCCTCTAGATATACTAAACCTATTTCTATACTTCTTCAGGATGAGTGCTAATAGAAGGATACGTTAACCAATCTCCTTGATAAAAAAGGAACTTATCTATATAGATCAAAGGTACCACCTATTCCCCAATCCAAAGCACCTTCAATGGTGGTGCTAACTTAATAAGTATGGCATGCGAATTCTCCTCTGATAGTCGCTTTGGTTCGTTCCTCCGCCCAGGATCAGGAGATCTCTCTGGGTACCTTCCCCTTCTGGGTAAAAGAAAAGGCTTAATCTAGGATGGCACCACCTAAGGGTACATGTTTCTTCGACTGAAACGGAAAGGCCTTTGTTTGTTCGTACAGCCCAACTGAACACTTAATTAGAATGCTAAAGTTGGAGTTGGTGAGACTTTGTCTATCTATGTTTAAAGCTCCTACTACATTTACTGACTCCCGCGTGATGAGAGAAGCACCACTTCTCCTTACACCCTTCTTTTCCGGTAGTAAGGAGCCGCACGTTAAGGGAGATAGGTATTGCCTTCTTTTTTACGTAATTATGCGCGAGTGGACGCTTACTCCCTTAGTATCGAGTTTTAATTTAAGTATGATTGGTAACCTAAGCTGCAAATCGATTCCTCCGGTAGAAAAGTAGTCCTACGGTAGAAAAAAACTTCTGAACTGGGCCTATAGACCTCTTTCTGGCCGTGGTTACCGTCTTGTCACCCCTCATCCAAGCTCTATGATTGCACAGTCGAATAGTCTTTCTTCGGAACGATCGGGGGACCCGCAGGGCCGTCGCACTTACTCTTGAACGACTATCGACGATGAGCCAATCGCTCTTGAACGAGAAAGGAACGGAACTCTCCTTTCGCTTTCGATAGGTATCGGTGGATTCGAACCACTGACACAAGGATTTTCAGTCCTTTGCTCTAACCAGCTACCTCATCCTTCCCCGGATGAAGGAAGATTCACACCTCGCCAATCTCGATTTATCTACGGACTTTTGCGACACTGGAAAGCGACTGCAAAGAGGTTTTCTCTTCTATTGGAAAGGGAAGAAGCACACTTTCTTCTCTATGTGATTCTTTCGATCGAGAATTTCACCCCCCGACCGCATGATATAGTTGCTGGCAAGGATGCTTGGTCTTCTTTGGTTACCGACACAGTTATTTGATATTACACTTACCGGATGCCTCTAATAAGTTGTGTAACCACTCTCAAGAAGGGCGTATAGACTTAGACAAAGGTGCTGTTGATCCATTAGGCCTAGATGGCACCTCAACTCCTGTATTAGCCAAGCAAAAATAACTCCTTTTAGGTGTTAGTCGAGTAGTCGTAGTAGATGAGTTAGCAAAGTGAGACCGGAGCATAGAAGCAGCTTAGAATGAAGATGTACCTAATTGGACTGGTAGGTATTCCACTAGTTATAGTTAAGTTAACGGGAAGGATTGAGTCTTGGCACAGGGAATAGAGATGATGCTAGGACGAAGTTCCACTTAGAAGCGAGTAGCTATGTACATACATAATATGAGGATTTACGCCAGTTGAGGATGCGGACTAAATAAAGAAACCTCTCTGGTTAAAAGGCAACAAGTCCCTGTAATCGGGAAGAAGATATATCGATTGCAGAAGGAAATGCCAAATCAATAAGAGAAAAAGAGGATGAAAGCATGGCTTTGTCAGGGGGGTAAGGAAGCTGACTAGCATGAGAAGACCGCCGAAAACGGAAGGTTAGGACTTTTGGCTTTCTCCTTTATCACTTTCTTTTGCCAAATAGCTTACAGCTGACACTAGGTTACATAAGAATAGTTGGTTTGTTTACCTTTCTAAGAATAAACCGGGAATAGAGCTAACACAACATTCAGTAGAAGTGGGCGCAGTCCCCGCCTAATACTAGAATTAGTAATCGAATAGAAGCGGTTCCAACTACGCCATATAAGAAAGGGTTTTAGGAGACGAAAGTTTCTCGCCCTTATTGCACCGTTGTCCTTAAGTAAGATCTATCAGATCCAGATCGGCAAGGTCGCTCTTTGAAAGCGCAACCATAATCGACGAAGAGTACCCTAATCTTTTCATCCTGGTTACCTATGATCCTATGTATGTAGTAAGCGAGGATGAATTCTTCCTAGCGGGGTTACAGGGTTGGTTTGCCAATCCCTAGGTTTCACTCCTAAATAGGAATAGAAGTAGCAGATGAGCATTCCACTCCTATTTATAAGAGGGGTATTTTATTGGGCTCATGGGAACCTTCACTCCCTCCTAAAGGAGGTTCGGTAGCAGCCCTTCCCGGCTAAGTTACCTGATAAGGCTATAATGTAAAGAATAAAGTCAGCAAGGTCACTCCTTTCGCTCATCTCATCCTGTCCCAAGGTGAAATAGCATATGTTAAGAGAAGAGATCGCTAGAAGCAGCTGTTCCCTCAGGCCACTCCTCAGCAACAATCGAATCCACCCCACCGGGCGGGGACAACCTATAAAAATTCCGTAAGAAGACTACCGCTTTTCTGAACCTAAGGAAGTATATACTTTGTCAGCTACATATCCCGTAGCCCATTCAAAGAAGGATGCAAGAACAGATCCCTCTTTAGCCCAGCGTCAATCCCATTGTCCGGAAAGAAGGAATCCTTTATAACTCATCTTATATTACCTGGTCCGTCCCAGAACCGGAAGCTACCTAACTCAGAATTGATTAAGTAACAAGGCCTAATAGAATAGCGAAAGCTAGTCTGCATCAACCGAATGAAATGATATCAATCACGTAAGGCTAGGAAGAAGCTAGCAGAAGGCTAAGAGAAGAGTCGCCCGTTGAAACGGCTGGAATCGAAGCCTGATTCCCGGGTTCCAATGGAACAGTGGAAGGGGAAGACGAGGAGAACATCTACATCATGTGCAGTTAGTGGGTTCCATCCTTTCCGTAAGGGAGGTGTATTCCCGTAAACAAGATAGATGCATTAGTCTCAGAAGGAACCTTTTCTTTAGAAGAATCCGCATCCGGGTCAAGCAGATCCCCTTTATTAGAGGGTTTTCCGATCCTGTGGCATAAGGAAGTCGAACAACATCTCTCTTTAGCAGATACATTTCCCACGCTTCAATCCAGAATTCTCTTTTGGAATGGCTGCTATTACATTGTTCTGTTTTCACTCTACTCTGAAACCGGAGGAACTTTTTCTTTAGAAGATGCCATTTACCGGGTTAGCTCTGCCGAATGAAAATTATCCTAAATAAAACTTGCTGACATTACTAGAGCAAGTAAAGCAAATTCTAACGAAAAAGAAGCTTGATTGATCCGCAGATTGATAAATAGATAGGATTTCCGCTTTTTGATACGAAAAACACGGGGTTTAATCACCCTTTTCTTCAAAATGGACTCGGAAAATCATCCCCTTTTCTTCTTCTGTTATTGTTGACAGTGCAAACAAGAATAAAAGAAAGCATGACGATTGTTTGTAGTTGATTAGACCGAAGGTAACTCTCACTCCTTTCGCTGTTGCCCCCTCTCCCAAACTTAGATTCCGTGGATTTGACTTCTTTTAAGCCACGTTCGCTATATGATAGGTAAACCACACTTGAGAGCCCTTCCAAGGGCTTTACACCGAGAGAATATGTAGTTGTTAACGTTTTAGTTCTTCCTTGTGACACCTTTCGAAGGTTGTGCCTTGGTCGCAGAGTTCGAGCAAGAGGCACTTATAGTTAGAGAAGAGCATTTGCCTCCCTTCGTAAGGTGCCATCTTTGTTGTTGATTTCCGATGCCTTAAAAGCCTTTCTTCGTCGACCCTAGTCTAGTGACTAGAACTCTATGGTATTAAGCATAACAGGTGCCTCCGAAGGTACCATTGCAAAGGCATACTGCCCTGGCTCATAGGACGTAGATCGAAAGCATCTGCTGCTTCTTACTTAGTTTACGCTATTTCGCGTACTCTCCTTCTTGGGACGGAAACTGAGACTTCAACATGATCGACGCCTTCTACCCCTGGCTATGATGAAATAGGAGTACTAGATTGACCTTATGCTTCAATTCCAGTTCTCAATCTCCCATGGCTTTACCTCCTACTGGCAGGCCGTATCGCACTTCCCTTGGGTTGGGCCTGTAGCTTCTTTCTTTAGGTTCAAAAGGTTATATATATAGATAAATTGCGTCCAATAGGATTTGAACCTATACTCAAGGTTTAGAAGACCTCTGTCCTATCCATTAGACAATGGACGCTTTTCCTTCATCTTTAGACTATCGGACAAGGGTTGACTAATGGTTTGAGAAAGTCACATAACTGGGGTCAGATAGGCTTTCACCTTACCCCCCTGCCCTTTGAAGTGCATTTATCAGATCAACTCCCAAGGCAAGAAGCAAACCTAGTAGTTCTTTCTCACTTTCCAGTATTGTATTAGGACGGAGGGTAAATGTTGCTAATGGAGAAATGATCGGTGGTATGAGAGTTGATGATGCTCTAAACCTTGGTTAAGCTAGGGCAGTCTCGAAAGTAAGCTGATTGAAATTCCTTTTATAAATACATCCGAGGAAGTTCTTCATCAGCCGGAAGCGGGGCTAGCGGTCCAACCACTAAGCCAAAACTTGCCCGTGATCAGATTCCTAAATCACTTAAGAGATAGCACGAGTAAGGTTTCAGTCGAAAGGCTTCGGCTATCAGCAATCTTAGTTCCGATCCGGAAGGACTCAATGTTGATGTATCTGTTTCCGAGGTATTACCAGGTTAGCCCGAAGGGAGGAGGCCGATCTTAGCCCTATAGCTTCTCCTCAGCTACCTTAACCTCAGAAAAGACAGAGACCAAACGGGGCCCTTTGAGTTACGTCAGATGCGAAGACCTTGCCCTAAGAAAAGGGTCGAATACGCGAGTGAGCGGAATCGGAATGAGTATAGGTCCTTTCGCTTCTTTTTATTAAAGGGGAACAGAGTCTTTCGAATGCTCTTTCTGGGTGCTGACTGACAGGTCTCGTATAGAGCAAGCGCTACAAGATCGAATGATCGCTTCTTGGGGCTCTTGCAAGTAGCATTCATTGCTAGTTCGGTATCAACGAACAGGGCTTCTTCGCTTGTCAAAAGGACCTTACTTGGTATAAAGCCTGTGTGCGAGTCTGAAGATGGATTTCTTCCAACTATTATATTATCCATAGTTGGGATGCGAACAGAGCAAGAAGAGGCCAAGAGGCAGCCACAACGGTGGCAAAAAGGGGAAGCTCAAGGACGTAGGCTCAAAAGGGTCTAAGGATCTAGCTGGGAAACCAGGTCCATCCGAAGAATGATCCACCCACATGCTTCTTACTTACGCTGATACCTTCTCTTATGACTAGCGGGATGAGTGCGGTAAGCGAAAGGAAATGGAAGGAATTTACTTAGCTGTAATGATGCGATCGATAACATCATTCAATAAGGTAACTGTTCCAGTAGAACATCTATCAAGAGGTGTTCCAATCAAGTATGGTTCTGTTACAGGTGAATGGAACTCTCACTCAACAAAGGAGCTTAATTAGTCTTTCCTCTTCCACTATGGCAAAGCAGCTTCATGTCTCTGTAAACATCACTGTTTCAACTCATCCTTATTTGGAAACTCAGATTCGGTGCTGTTAAGCTACTTTCCACTGCTCCTATAGCTATAGGTAATGTGTTATCCCTTCATCTTATAGCGCGTTACAACTTAAATAGAAGGTCTTATAGCCTAAACAATAAAGCAAACGAAAAGGTAAAAGAACTGCACCCCCAAAAGGACTCCCGGGCCACGGAAGGCTTAGCTCGAACCAAAGACTTAGCCAATTGTCGACAGGTAAAATAGTGTAAGAAAGGTTTAAGGATTTCGACTCTGTGTAAAATATTCGTTTGGTCCCGATGTCTACTCTACTATAATGGAAGGGCTTACGCTCCTAGTCGGCAATCTCCTTTATTAAGACATTTGTCGAATCTTGAATTGCATATATAATATAAGAAGAGAGTTCTGGAGTCTGAGGGCGAAAGGCTTCGAGCGAAGAGAGAAGGAATAGCTATACGTTACACCTCTAGAGGGTCATCATGCCTTACTCTATTCCTCGAAACGAAGGAATAGTTACACGGTTGTTTAGACTATACTACCGGAACTCGGTATACTGGGCGAAGGTATTATGAAAATCCCGATTCTATTGACTTAACTTAAGATGGAGCGAAGTTAAGCCGCTCGGCCTATTGGTTGAGTCTTTCACAGTAGCGGAATGGAAGAGGGGTTTCTCTTCCTATCATCCAAGCGAATACCCAATCGCATCCGAGAGAAAGTAGCACTGAAGCGATCAGCGAAGGGCCCTTTTTCATTAATTAAATGAGAGTTCTATTTTATTGGTACAGACATCCCCCTCGGGGAACCAAAGCAAGAGATTATCCTTATAGGTATAGACTTGCTAGGCATATTCCCAATAAGACCTATGGATGGCTTCAACCTTTGTTGAATCTACAGACGATGCGTGCTACTTTCTTCTTTCTGAGCGAAAGGGTTGGTCACTTCGCCCGGGAATAAAAATGCATTTCTTCTCTTTTTTTGATATCGAGACGTAGCGACATGCTTGAGAGAACTTTTTCGTTTAATCCTAAAAGGAATTTTCCTAACAAAGCTTGTATTTGGGAGAGGGGGAAGAACCCATGGTAAGCAGAGACTCTCATTACACCTTGTCTTCTATTCTTTTCTTCTTTTTCTTTGTTGCCTGCTCGTCTTGATAGTTGTAACGAAGTGAAGCTACTTCGAATAGAATGGGATCATCCAAGTCCTCTAGTACCACTTAGCCTACTTTCCTTTCCGTAACTACGTATATATATACGCCAGTCGGTTCTTTATCGTTCGCTCTATTTCCTTAATTAGGAGCAGCCACCTCCCTTCCCGTGCGCATTCCTTCTTCCTAGAGATCACATTCCAAGTATTTCTTTCCACTGTAAGAGCTCGACGATTACTCTACCTAATATAGGTAATATTCAAATAGCCTTCCTCGTTCACTTGAGGAAAGGGGTAAACCCGAGGTCCAAAGAGAGGGTCTTCGGGGACAAGCCCCCTTCGTTCCTTCGAACTACGAATCCGCCTTTTCGGGCCTTCTCTCTTCGCTTACTCGCCCCCTCTCCTTTTAGTCTAGGTTCATAATCCGGTTCTTACTTCGAATTGGAACTATAGGAACTAAATCTCACTTAAGCTGCGGCTTCTCCTTACGCCCCCGCTTGCCTTGCACACTTGGAAGCTCTACCTATCTTCGGTCTTACCGCCCGAGCGACCTAGGTTTGGTCTGCCCTTACCTAAGGAGCTTTAGCCCACTCTCTCTATCGTTCGACAAAAGCGAGACCTTGACCAAAACCTATTTCCCTTAGTGCGAAGGTCTCGAAAAGGATTGCATTCTCTCGCACCTAGCAGAAAAAGTAGACTTTCTGGAATTGACTACCCATTCCAACTACATCAAAGCAAAGGACGTACGTATAAACCAATGCTTTTTATTCTTCTCTTTTCATAGCACTTCCTCCGGTTATGTTTTCTTCGACCCAATTTCCATTCTTTGATTGATCGCTTTCTCAACAGGATCGGATCTGATTATATGGCCATTTTAGTTTAGTGAAAGTATCTTTTCGATGCCTTACACCTAGGGGTCTTATTAAATAGCCTTTCTTTCTGGGCCAAGCTCTGAGCTGCTCTTCTCTATTCTCTAGGTTGGGTTGTTCTATAGCTCATTGCTTAACATCTCGCTGTCAAGTGTGAAGCTACCTATGATAGAGAGGTAAGCCCTTCTGCTCAATATCTCGAAGCTTTGGGCATTTCAACCCCTTCTTGGTAAAGAAAAATATCATACTAAGAGGGATGAAACGCTACGTCTCACAACACGACCCATCTCAACATCGGTTGTGAGCGAAGATTGATTACAAGAAAGAGAAGCGATTCGTTCATTTTGCATTTCTTACACTGTCTAGGCCAATAACGAGGAAAAGTGGGAAGTTTGTGTCACAAGCCCACGGCACGGGGGAAGGATTGGAGGGAGTGAGCCCTACGATCTTCTTCAATGTTCTATTAAATAGTCCTATCATGATTCTATTAGAAGCAAGAAGCCTGCCTTCGGGCGGGGCATTCCCCTGAGTCCAATACTAAAAGGAAAAAGATAGAATTTCAGGAAATCTGACAGAGAATGTAGAAATCCTTCCATGCAAAATAAGGGCTTTGAAGTAGCCACATAAGGCTACTGCATTTTATCGGACATCGGAAGCCGGCCGGGTAAACTTCTCTTAAAAGGGAGTAAACCAAAATAAAACGAAACATCTAATACCTTTCGCTCTTAGAAGCGACTCCCTTTTCGACTTAGGAATCCGTGCGAAGAGTTAGGAGTTTATCTCGACACTTTAACGCCCTTTCGCTAACTAAAGCAGCCTTTCTTCCTGAAAATCCCGTAGTTTCACCCTTAGGAATAGGCTTTCGCCTTTAACTCAGGGGCTTCTTCCCCCGTTACGTTCCCTAGTTTCCACCTAGGATGAAGGCACGAGCGACCAACGGAATCTAATGCCCTGACTCTAGGAATCTTCCGAACCGGGCATTTTGGCAACTTTCACCTAGGGTTCCGGTAGTTGAGCCCGGGGGAAGAAGCTAACTTAGCTCTAGGAATCCGCTTCAACTTACGAATAATTTAGAATCTTTTTCTCAAACTCCTGAGCTAAGAGCAAATTCTTCTTTTGAATTAGATAGGTTCCTATACGTAATCCGAACAACACAACTATGAAGATAGAAGTAAAGAAAGGGTGTTAAAAAAGAAGGTAGCGAATGACCTCACTTAGAGGCCTGAGCCTAGAACAGGTGTCAAACAAAAAATTCCCTTGAGCCTTGGGCCAAGATCTCTCTTCTTTTGGTACAAAGAGAAGGGTCCCCTCTGAGGAAGCTACTCTTCTATTCCCCGCTATAGAAGGCTCTCCTTTGGCACCGAACCTAGGGAAGCGGCTATTTATCTTATGTCAGCATTTGCCTTATAGCACTTAACCTTATGCTTTCTACCTACGGTTAATACCGAATCGTGGAGCTCTTCTTTTTGGAACCCTGCCCTGGTCTTCAACCCTTTTTGATTTCCTTTGTAAGAAGTAGATTTAAGTCAAGTTTTAGTAAGCTTCTTTCTTTTGTTTAGCCTGGATAGCCTGCATGGCGTGCAGTTAGAGTAAACCCTTTGTTGTTTGGAGAGTCCCCTTTCGAGAGTGGATTAGGCTTCCTTCAAGTACTATATCTTAGTCCAGTTTTGGTCTGAATCGAGAGATTTGTTTACAATTGAGTGCCCGAGTGGGTAAGTAACGATTGGCTCATTAATAGAAGAGAAAGAAACTATTTATTATCTTTGGTATGCCGAATCAGGGAAGAGGACTATCTATTTCAATAAGAAGGTAGGCTCGCTACAACCATCTGCCCTCATACGGGAGTACTGGGCGGCTTGCTTAGCTTAAGTGGCCTAGGTAAGGAGCTTCTCGTCCTTGCTCTTTCTATGACTAGCTATAAGTCGCAGACTATTCATCTAATTAGGCTGCTTTAGTAGAACGACCAAGGGGAGGCGGAAGCCACCTTTTCTACTTTCGGTGCCTTTTGTTCCTTCTCTTCTCGTGACAAGGATTTTTTTCTATCCCACGTCTTATGAGCCTGGGCTTAGAGGCTTGGGCGATCGCCCCCTAATGGTGACTTCTTTGTTGGGGATTCGAAGGTCTAAACCCTCTCCTTTAGGGCATTCAATCTCTAACCGCATAATCAAAGATTACTTGCTCTGTCCAATAGGAAGAAGAAATATCATATAGAAAGCACAAGCGAAAGAGCTTCCATCCATAGGAAGTTTGAGTGAAGTTGCTGCAGCATTCTTATTGAACTCAGTTTAATCAACGACCTACTCATCTGGAGGCAAAGAGATCTACGAACAGTGCCTTTCCCTTTCTTTTGGTATGGAAAGGCTTTTCCGATCAAGGGGTGCTTTTAAGGCCGGTATGTAGGCCTTTTTTGTGGATTGGTCTCAACGGCACCCAAGACGAGAAGACATCTTCCTATCGATACAAGCAAGAAAGTATAAGGAGATATACTTCTTTAGCAGCTCTTCCCCTCTGTACATTACGAGTAATCAACAAAGAATGACGTCGTAAGAAGACTCGCTCAAGTCAACTACTTGAGTGTAGGAGTATTTGACTTTCTTTCGAGCTCTATTTGTCCTCCTTTCAATTAAAATATTCCGACTTTTTTCCTAAAAACCTCCTTATAAGTAGTGAGACCTTCGATCGATAGATCGCGCCCTTGAGGGGGCGAGCTTGCGAGACCTGAAGGCCGTCGGGAGCCCTTGAGGGCTTTAGCACTCCGTACCGAATAGAGTCGAGTAGCGCATATCCTTTTTCCGCTCCTGTGCTTTCACAGGCCCACCATTATTACTTCTATAACTATACTTGTGTTGGTTGTCTTACGACGAACACTACTTACTCTACTTCGTTCTTGTTACCTTGGGTCTAATGCAAGTTCAAGACAAGGGAGAAGATAGTATACCTTCTTCCAGTTATAGTGATAGTCCTCCCGGTTAGACATAGCAGCTCCTACCGCACAAGGCCTAAGGCACAACCTACCTTGCTTTTTTGGTTGCTATGTTGATCTAATTGCTTATAGAAAGGGGCGAAGCCAATCAATTGATAGGGCTCATTTAAATCACTTTATTGATCGCCCCTATTAGTGAAAATAGGTAAGTCTAACTTCACAGCTATATGAGACGGAAGTTTCCCAGCATATTAGATCTGGAGCTACCGGATGGCTTTTATTTATGGTGGTCTGTAAGTCTTCCTATTCACGTATCCGTCTTTCCTATTACTTTCTTCTGTATAATCACCTATATAATCTGCTATACTCTTGCCTTCTTCCCTGTATCGGTATTGTGCTACTTCTACTTCTCTCTTTCAAGGGATTGGGATCTACTTATTTACGATCATCTTTTCTGGCCTAAATGCTGACATAGAGGCAGTCTCCGCGAAGAAATCTCGTAAGAGAGGGACAGTCTATCTGCGAGAATTGAAGTGAGTAAAGAATCTTTCCGTAAGTTTACTTTCGTATATATTCTTTTGGTTTGGTCTTAAGTCTCACTTAGTAGAATAGAAGATCGAAAGTGATCGCGGCTAAGTGTGAAAAGATGAGTCTACAATCCCAAACTCCCATGCGTTGGACCAAGCCCCTTCCTTAACTTAACTTCAAAAGGAGCGATGCGATTTCGCAAGAATAAGTCTCTCTATTTTGTCTTTAGGGAGCGGAGTGAGTCAGAATGAATGAAATGATTGTTCTAAAATGGCTATTTTTGACAATTGCTCTTTGTGATGCAGCAGAACCATGGCAATTAGGATTTCAAGACGCAGCAACACCTATGATGCAAGGAATAATAGACTTACATCACGATATCTTTTTCTTCCTAATTCTCATTTTGGTTTTCGTATTATGGATCTTGGTTCGCGCCTTATGGCATTTCCACTATAAAAAGAATCCAATCCCGCAAAGGATTGTTCATGGAACTACTATCGAGATTCTTTGGACCATATTTCCGAGTATCATCCTGATGTTCATTGCTATACCATCATTTGCTCTCTTATACTCCATGGACGAGGTAGTAGTAGATCCTGCCATTACTATCAAAGCGATTGGACATCAATGGTATTGGACTTATGAGTATTCGGACTATAACAGTTCCGATGAACAATCACTCACTTTTGATAGTTATATGATTCCAGAAGATGATCTAGAATTGGGTCAATTACGTTTATTAGAAGTGGACAATAGAGTGGTTGTACCAGAAAAAACTCATCTACGTATTATTGTAACATCTGCGGATGTACTTCATAGTTGGGCTGTACCTTCCTTAGGTGTCAAATGTGATGCTGTACCTGGTCGTTTAAATCAGACATCTATTTTGGTACAACGAGAAGGAGTTTATTATGGTCAGTGCAGTGAGATTTGTGGAACTAATCATGCATTTATGCCTATCGTCGTAGAAGCCGTGTCTAGGAAAGATTATGGAGACTGGGTTTCTAATCAATTAATAAGCGCAGGGGAAGCCTACGAATACGAAGCAAAAAAGGCTTCCTCTCTTTTGCGCTTCTTTCTCCCTGTAGCTTACTGCCAACCAGGTAATGATGGTGACTCTGAGGGTAGCTTCAAAAGTCTGACTCAGAGCGACTTGGCCCTTTTAAGGGAAGTCGTTAATGGAGAAGAGGAAGCTACCAGTCACCGAACTGGAGTAGTGAACCAACCGGCGGCCGTCCGCAATTTAAGTGCCGAAGCCTCCCTTCGTTCTAGGTTAGGGAACCTAGAGAAACAAGGGAGCCTAGAGAAACAAGGGAGCCCCCTTTTTACTCCAAAGTTGGACCGATATAAAAAAGGGGCTAGAGGGGGCTCCTTCTCAAAAGGAGTATAATCGGTTGATTGACTTCGAGGGCCGCGATCTACGGATACGTGAATTGCGGCAGGAGGCTTTCGAAGTGTTTCAATCGATTATACTCGCGGATAAAAATTGAAAGGAGGCCGCGCCCTACGATTGGGCGGAGACTCTTGTCGACTATATGACGGAGAATCGAGAGCGTTTTG
>JALGPY010000072.1:260000-262500 GCA_023055425.1 Linanthus parryae | reverse complement strand
CGGCGTCGGAGGCAGCCACGTCCAAGTCCAAGAAGGGGAAAGGCGACAAGGGAGACGACCAATCCCAGGACGCGGGCAAGAAGGCTGATGGACAGAGAGGGAATTGGAAGAAGCCCGATGGTTCTTCTAAATCCAGCGGCGGTGGCCCCATGAAGTGTTTCATTTGTGAGGGTCCCCACTTGGCGAGATTTTGCCCAAAGAAGGAGAAACTCAATGCTCTCATGGTGGGAGATGCTGAAACGAGTACCGGGCAAAAGGAGACGGAGAATTCAGAACTTATGATGTTGAACACACTTGTAAGTCTGAATACGGTTGAGTTTTTGAATACTCTAACCGATGATGTGGATGTTGTGCGGCAGAAACTAATGCAGGTGGCTATAACGGTGAATGGAACTGAGATGGTTGCAATGGTTGACACGGGTGCCACGCACACGGTGGTGTCTTCCAAGGTGGTGCAGAAACTTGGCTTGCGAACAAGCAAGTGTTCTCATGTTCTGAAGATGCCCAATGCCACTGCACAATCTGTCCAAGGGATGTGCTATGATGTGCCGATGAGGATTGGCACGCTAGCGGGGAAAATCAACATGTTGGCGGTTCCGTTGGATGACTTTGAGATGATCCTTGGAATCGACTTCTTGAGGAAGACGCGGTCTTGTCCAATGCCGCATCTGAATGGGTTGATGGTGACGCACCAAAACAGTCCATGTTTTGTGTCGTGTGTTGGGGCGAATTCTGCTCCAAGTGAGAGTGTGGCGACGGTCTCAGCCATGACCGTTGAGAAGCGGAAGAAGGCCGTTCCAGTGGCATACTTAGCCGCGGTGGCAGCGGAGAAATCTGGTGCGAGTGTGAAGCAACAGATTTGTGGGAATTCCGAAAGGAAGCGCGAGGTTATCTGGGCTGCGAGACGAGTGAAGGATGGTTCGACGAGGACGTCGAATTCAGCGGGTGTGGGTGGTTTGTCACACCCTTAGCTTGTTGCCTCGATGATGGTTCGCTAGGTGTGCACGTTGGCCTAGCAAAACGAACCAAGGAGTAACGGCGTGCAAGACGGAGAGTTAACATGGTGAGAGTGGCTTAGGCTTCGTGCCTTAGCCTTGGCCTTGGCTTGGTGCCTTGGCTTGGTGATGAGTTGTGGCCTTGGCGGGTGCCTTGGTCCTTGGTGGCTTGGATGCATTGGTGGAAGTTGGTGGATGCTGGTGGGAGTGGCTCAGGACTGGTCTCAATGGCATCAGGACGCAGCAGGGATTTTTACCCGATGTCGGCTACGGTGGCTCAGGCTCCATAAGGCTCTGGCTCAGTGCCAGGCCCTGTACTCCTCCTCAGAAGATTTCATGTTCCTTCCTGCCACTTAGGAAAATGCATTTAAGACTACTATAGGGGGTAGGAGGTATGTCCACGATGCTGCCATGGCGCGAACCCGATGAAGCCCCAGTGCCTACCCGATGGTGGCACACGTCCCTTATGATGCCTAAGCGCCACTAGATGATGTCCCTATGCCAACCCGATGTTGGCACGTCCCTCGGTAACGTCCCGACACGAGCCCGATGCGTCCCAGCAGCAACCCGATGCGTCCCAGTGCCATCAGGTCACGTCCCAGAGACGACCCAGTGCCGTCGGGTCCGGAGTTGGTTTCCAGCAGTTACTTTCAGTAGTTATTTGTTATATAACCGAATGTAACCGCCATGTTGGCTGGAAACTATTGTAATAAATGGCATGTTGCAGCCATTGTTAGAGATTCAGAAATAATGAGATAGGTCTCATATTTCAGAGCGAGAAAACACGAGAGAAAATGTATGGATTCGTGATGTACTAATTACATTCAAGGGAATAAAAAAATTGGTGCAGATTCATACACACTTCGTGTTTGTTTGTCCCTTACAAATATTGCTACTAACGGTCCATTTAACGGAGTGAAAGGCTGAACCAAGTTACAATTGGAGATTGCTAACCTTGGTGCCGTTCCGTGTAGATTTTCGAGACACGAAAACTGACCCGGAAACACCTACCATGGTGGCATCCTTGAGCCAAGGGCACGACACTATGAATGATCAGGGCTCGGGCCTTGGCTTGGTGCCTTGGCCTTGTTGCCTTAGACGGATTGTTGGTTGTGGCTCAGGACGGTTCCCAGGTCTGCTCAGGTCGCGGCTCAGGTCTGCTACCCGATTCCGGATACGTTCATGGCCTCAGTGCCAAGCACAGGTCCCGGCTCAGGCACATTCGGATTATGGCATCAGTGCCAGACCCAGGCACTGGCATCAGTGCCAACCCGATGACTGGCACCAGTGCCAACCCGAGGCCACGGCACCGGTGCCATCGTTGAGCCAAGGCCACGACACCGGTGACATCGTTGCACCAAGGCCACGAGGGCGCGAGGGAATACCCTTAGTAAAATCTACCATTTTTCTGAAAGCGAGGTTAATCGTGGAAAAATTAGCATGTTTTATGTCCACGCATCTTGTTTTAGCCAAGGCCAAGGCCATGCCACGACACAACACTGGCG
>JALGPY010000072.1:125000-127500 GCA_023055425.1 Linanthus parryae | reverse complement strand
GCAGAAACGAGTACCGGGCAAAAGGAGACGGAGAATTCAGAACTTATGTTGCTGAACACGCTTGTAAGTCTGAATACGGTTGAGTTCTTGAATACTCTAACCGATGATGTGGATGTTGTGCGGCAGAAACTAATGCAGGTGGCTATAACGGTGAATGGAACTGAGATGGTGGCAATGGTTGACACGGGTGCCACGCACACGGTGGTGTCTTCCAAGGTGGTGCAGAAACTTGGCTTGCGGACAAGCAAGTGTTCTCATGTTCTGAAGATGCCCAATGCCACTGCACAATCTGTCCAAGGGATGTGCTATGACGTGCCGATGAGGATTGGCACGCTTTCGGGGAAAATCAACATGTTGGCGGTTCCGTTGGATGACTTTGAGATGATCCTTGGAATCGACTTCTTGAGGAAGACGCGGTCTTGTCCAATGCCGCATCTGAATGGGTTGATGGTGACGCACCAAAACAGTCCATGTTTTGTGCCGTGTGTTGGGGCGAGTTCTGCTCCAAGTGAGAGTGTGGCGACGGTCTCAGCCATGACCGTTGAGAAGGGGAAGAAGGCCGTTCCAGTGGCATACTTAGCCGCGGTGGCCAAGGAGAAATCTGGTGCCAGGATGAAGCAACAGATTTGTGGGAATTCCGAAAGGAAGCGCGAGGTTATCTTGGCAGCGAGACGAGTGAAGGATGGTTCGACGAGGACGTCGAATTCAGCGGGTGTGGGTGGTTTGTCACACCCTTAGCTTGTTGCCTCGGTGATGGTTCGCTAGGTGTGCACGTTGGCCTAGTAAAATGAACCAAGGAGTAACGGCGTGCAAGACGGAGAGTTAACGTGGTGGAGTTGGCTTAGGCTTCGTGCCTTAGCCTTGGCCTTGGCTTGGTGCCTTGGCTTTATGGTGTGTTGTGGCCTTGGCTTGGTGCCTTGGCTTCGTGGAGAGTTGTGGCCTTGGCTGGTGCCTTGGTCCTTGGTGGCCTTAGACGTATTGTGGAAGTTGGTGGATGCTGGTGGGAGTGGCTCAGGTCTGGCCTTGATGGCATCAGGACGCAGCAAGGCTTTTTACCCGATATCGGCTACGGTGGCTCAGGCTCCATAAGGCTCTGGCTCAGTGCCAGGCCCTGTACTCCTCCTCAGAAGATTTGATGTTCCTTCCTGCCAGTAAGGAAAATGCTTCTAAGACTACTATAGGGGGTAGGAGGTATGTCCACGATGCTGCCATGGCGCGAACCCGATGAAGCCCCAGTGCCTACCCGATGGTGGCACACGTCCCTTATGATGCCTAAGCGCCACTAGATGATGTCCCAATGCCAACCCGATGTTGGCACGTCCCTCGGTAACGTCCCGACACCAGCCCGATGCGTCCCAGCAGCAACCCGATGCGTCCCAGCAGTAACCCGATGCGTCCCAGTGCCATCAGGTCGCGTCCCAGTGATGACCCAGTGCCATCAGGTCACGTCCCAGAGACGACCCAGTGCCGTCGGGTCCGGAGGCGGTTTCCAGCAGTTACCTTCAGTAGTTATTTGTTAGATAACCGAATGTAACCGCCATGTTGGCTGGAAACTATTGTAATAAATGGCATGTTGCAGCCATTGTAGAGATGCAGAGATATTGAGATAGGTCTCATATTTCAGAGAGGAAAACACGAGAGAAATGTATGGATTCGTGATGTACTAATTTACATTCAAGGGAATAAAAATTGGTGCAGATTCATACACACGTCGTGTTCATTTGTCCCTTACAAATATTGCTACTAACGGTCCATTAACGGAGTGAAAGGCTGAACCAAGTTACAATTCGAGATTGCTAACCTTGGTGCCGTTCCGTGTAGATTTTCGAGACACGAAAACTGACCCGGAAACACCTACCATGGTGGCATCCTTGAGCCAAGGGCACGACACTATGAATGATCAGGGCTCGGGCCTTGGCTTGGTGCCTTGGCTTGGTGCCTTGGCCTTGTTGCCTTAGACGGATTGTTGGTTGTGGCTCAGGACGGTTCCCAGGTCTGCTCAGGTCGCGGCTCAGGTCTGCTACCCAATTCCGGATACGCTCGTGGCCTCAGTGCCAAGCACAGGTCCCGGCTCAGGCACATTCGGATTCTGGCATAAGTGCCAGACCCAGGCACTGGCATCAGTGCCAACCCGATGACTGGCACCAGTGCCAACCCGAGGCCACGGCACCGGTGGCATCGTTGAGCCAAGGCCACGACACCGGTGACATCGTTGAGCCAAGGCCACGACCCAGGTGTCATCGTTGCACCAAGGCCACGAGGGCGCGAGGGCATACCCTTAGTAAAATCTACCATTTTTCTGAAGGCGAGGTTAATCGTTGAAAAATTAGCATGTTTTATGTCCACGCATCTTGTTTTAGCCAAGGCCAAGGCCAAGGCTAGGCCACGACACTGGCAGCATCCTTGAGCCAAGGCCACGGCACTGGTGACATCGTTGCAGCAAGAGCTCGACGCTGGTGGCATCCTTGAGCCAAGGGCACGACACTGGTGGCGTCATAGA
>JALGPY010000072.1:82500-85000 GCA_023055425.1 Linanthus parryae | reverse complement strand
GAAGAAGCAGGACAAGAAAGGGGGTCTTGACAAAGGGAAGGGCAAAGTTGGTGAAGCCTCTTCCAAGACGACGGATTCTGGAAATCAAAAGAAGCAACAAGGCTGCTACTTGTGCGACGGTCCACATCGTGCACGCGATTGTCCGAAGAAAGGGAAATTGAATGCTATGTTTGCCGATGATAGGCAAGAGAACCAAGGGCAAGAGTCGAGCAATTCATTGCAACTCTTGAACCACTTGGAAGTGCTGGCTAGCGTGGGTGAAGGCAGTAGCACGACCGTGTCCCGATTGATGAGAGTTCGGGTGAAACTGAACAAGAAGTGGGTGATTGCTTTGGTTGACACCGGGGCTTCTCACACGTTTGTGGCAGAGGGTACTGCAAAAGAGATTGGATTGCCGATCAGCAAGTGTTCTAGTCTCTTGAAGCAGCCCAACACGAAGGTTCAGGCGGTTGTTGGCATGGCTTACGATGTCCCCTTGACGCTAGGCGATATCTCAGGTATTGTTCATATGCTCGTCATTCCATTAGACGATTATGAATTGATACTTGGCATAGATTTTCTGCATAAGACGAAGTCGGTACTTGTCCCGCACGTTGGTGGTATTATGATTATGCAGGAATCTAGTCCGTGCTTTGTTCCTTGTGTTCGCGAAGGGGTGACGAACAAGGGCAAGCAGATTGAAACCATGACGGCTATGTCAGTGGAGAAGGGTTTGAAGAAGGGTCAAGTGACTTACTTGGCTACGTTGCTGGAAGTTAAGCCGGATATGAAGGTAGAGGTGCCAAAGGCAGTGGCAGATTTGCTGGTTCGGTACAAGGACGTGATGCCCGCTGAGTTGCCGAAGGAATTGCCACCGAGAAGGGCCACGGATCACAGAATTGAGTTAGTCCCTGGTTCTACTCCTCCTGCACGGCCCCCTTACCGTATGCCACCGTTGGAACTTGCTGAATTGAGGAAGCAATTGACGGAGTTACTAGATGCTGGTTTGATCAAGCCGTCCAAAGCTCCTTATGGTGCCCCTGTTCTCTTTCAAAAGAAGCAGGACGGTTCTCTACGGATGTGTGTGGATTATCGGGCTTTGAACAAAGTAACGATTCGGAACAAATACCCGGTGCCATTGATACAAGACCTTATGGACAGAATGTGTCGAGCTTGCTGGTTTTCGAAGCTTGATTTGCGGTCTGGGTATTGGCAAGTCAGAGTTGCTGAAGGTGATGAAGCAAAAACGACATGTGTTACTCGTTACGGTTCGTTCGAGTTTCTCGTTATGCCGTTTGGCTTGACGAATGCCCCTGCTACATTCTGTAACTTGATGAATGATGTACTTTATGACTTTCTAGATAACTTTGTTGTAGTTTATCTAGATGATATAGTCATTTATAGTACTAACTTTGAAGAGCATTTGAGGCATCTTGAACAGGTCTTGGCTCGTTTGAGAGAGCACAAACTGTATGTGAAGATGGAGAAATGCGAGTTTGCGAGGCAAGAGATTCAGTTTCTTGGCCATCGTGTGGGGAATCATGAAGTGCGGATGGATCCGAGGAAAGTCCAGGCCATTGTTGAGTGGCCAGTCCCGTCGAAGGTCCCTGAACTACGGTCGTTCCTTGGCCTAGCCAACTACTACCGGAAGTTCATTGCTGGTTATTCGAAGAGGGCTGCCCCGCTGACTGATTTGCTAAAGAAGGACGCGAAGTGGCATTGGACAGATTCATGTGGTGAGGCATTTGAGAAGTTGAAGACTGCTATTGCCTCCGAACCCGTGCTGAGATTACCCGATTTTGAGTTGCCGTTCGAAGTGCATACGGATGCATCGGACAAAGCTATTGGTGGAGTTCTGGTCCAGGAACAACACCCGGTTGCATTCGAGAGTCGGAAGTTGAATCCAACCGAACAGCGGTATTCAGCCCATGAGAAAGAGATGGTTGCCGTGATTCATTGTCTGCAGGTTTGGAGGGTTTACTTGCTGGGTACAAAGTTCGTGGTGCGTACCGATAATGTGGCCAACACGTACTTCACAACCCAGAAGAAGCTGACCCCGAAGCAAGCTCGTTGGCAGCAGTATTTGGCCGAGTTTGATTTTGTTTGGCAACACAAACCAGGGAGACACAATCAGGTTGCTGATGCGCTTAGTAGGAAGGAAGTGTTCGCGGCTCTATATGCGATCACAAGAGTTGAGACAGATTTCTCCGAGAAGTTGAAGGCCCTTGCTTATGCGGATAGTGCTTATGTGAAGCTCGTTGAGCAAGTGAAGGAAGGAACAGTCCGTCGGTTTTACATTGAGGACGATCTCCTTGTTTACAAGGGAGGACGTCTATTTGTCCCTGCTGCTGGTGGATTGAGACGCGAGTTGATGAAGGAGACTCATGACTCGGTGTGGGCTGGACATCCAGGTGGTGATCGGATGTTGGCTCTCTTGTCCCGTTCCTACTTCTGGACGAAGATGGAGGATGATGTTGAGATGTATGTGAAGACTTGTCTTGTATGCCAACAAGATAAAGTC
>JALGPY010000072.1:70000-72500 GCA_023055425.1 Linanthus parryae | reverse complement strand
AACTTATGATGTTGAACACACTTGTAAGTCTGAATACGGTTGAGTTTTTGAATACTCTAACCGATGATGTGGATGTTGTGCGGCAGAAACTAATGCAGGTGGCTATAACGGTGAATGGAACTGAGATGGTTGCAATGGTTGACACGGGTGCCACGCACACGGTGGTGTCTTCCAAGGTGGTGCAGAAACTTGGCTTGCGAACAAGCAAGTGTTCTCATGTTCTGAAGATGCCCAATGCCACTGCACAATCTGTCCAAGGGATGTGCTATGATGTGCCGATGAGGATTGGCACGCTAGCGGGGAAAATCAACATGTTGGCGGTTCCGTTGGATGACTTTGAGATGATCCTTGGAATCGACTTCTTGAGGAAGACGCGGTCTTGTCCAATGCCGCATCTGAATGGGTTGATGGTGACGCACCAAAACAGTCCATGTTTTGTGTCGTGTGTTGGGGCGAATTCTGCTCCAAGTGAGAGTGTGGCGACGGTCTCAGCCATGACCGTTGAGAAGCGGAAGAAGGCCGTTCCAGTGGCATACTTAGCCGCGGTGGCAGCGGAGAAATCTGGTGCGAGTGTGAAGCAACAGATTTGTGGGAATTCCGAAAGGAAGCGCGAGGTTATCTGGGCTGCGAGACGAGTGAAGGATGGTTCGACGAGGACGTCGAATTCAGCGGGTGTGGGTGGTTTGTCACACCCTTAGCTTGTTGCCTCGATGATGGTTCGCTAGGTGTGCACGTTGGCCTAGCAAAACGAACCAAGGAGTAACAGCGTGCAAGACGGAGAGTTAACATGGTGAGAGTGGCTTAGGCTTCGTGCCTTAGCCTTGGCCTTGGCTTGGTGCCTTGGCTTGGTGATGAGTTGTGGCCTTGGCGGGTGCCTTGGTCCTTGGTGGCTTGGATGCATTGGTGGAAGTTGGTGGATGCTGGTGGGAGTGGCTCAGGACTGGTCTCAATGGCATCAGGACGCAGCAGGGATTTTTACCCGATGTCGGCTACGGTGGCTCAGGCTCCATAAGGCTCTGGCTCAGTGCCAGGCCCTGTACTCCTCCTCAGAAGATTTCATGTTCCTTCCTGCCACTTAGGAAAATGCATTTAAGACTACTATAGGGGGTAGGAGGTATGTCCACGATGCTGCCATGGCGCGAACCCGATGAAGCCCCAGTGCCTACCCGATGGTGGCACACGTCCCTTATGATGCCTAAGCGCCACTAGATGATGTCCCTATGCCAACCCGATGTTGGCACGTCCCTCGGTAACGTCCCGACACGAGCCCGATGCGTCCCAGCAGCAACCCGATGCGTCCCAGTGCCATCAGGTCACGTCCCAGAGACGACCCAGTGCCGTCGGGTCCGGAGTTGGTTTCCAGCAGTTACTTTCAGTAGTTATTTGTTATATAACCGAATGTAACCGCCATGTTGGCTGGAAACTATTGTAATAAATGGCATGTTGCAGCCATTGTTAGAGATTCAGAAATAATGAGATAGGTCTCATATTTCAGAGCGAGAAAACACGAGAGAAAATGTATGGATTCGTGATGTACTAATTACATTCAAGGGAAAAAAAAATTGGTGCAGATTCATACACACTTCGTGTTTGTTTGTCCCTTACAAATATTGCTACTAACGGTCCATTTAACGGAGTGAAAGGCTGAACCAAGTTACAATTGGAGATTGCTAACCTTGGTGCCGTTCCGTGTAGATTTTCGAGACACGAAAACTGACCCGGAAACACCTACCATGGTGGCATCCTTGAGCCAAGGGCACGACACTATGAATGATCAGGGCTCGGGCCTTGGCTTGGTGCCTTGGCTTGGTGCCTTGGCCTTGTTGCCTTAGACGGATTGTTGGTTGTGGCTCAGGACGGTTCCCAGGTCTGCTCAGGTCGCGGCTCAGGTCTGCTACCCAATTCCGGATACGCTCGTGGCCTCAGTGCCAAGCACAGGTCCCGGCTCAGGCACATTCGGATTCTGGCATAAGTGCCAGACCCAGGCACTGGCATCAGTGCCAACCCGATGACTGGCACCAGTGCCAACCCGAGGCCACGGCACCGGTGGCATCGTTGAGCCAAGGCCACGACACCGGTGACATCGTTGAGCCAAGGCCACGACCCAGGTGTCATCGTTGCACCAAGGCCACGAGGGCGCGAGGGCATACCCTTAGTAAAATCTACCATTTTTCTGAAGGCGAGGTTAATCGTTGAAAAATTAGCATGTTTTATGTCCACGCATCTTGTTTTAGCCAAGGCCAAGGCCAAGGCTAGGCCACGACACTGGCAGCATCCTTGAGCCAAGGCCACGGCACTGGTGACATCGTTGCAGCAAGAGCTCGACGCTGGTGGCATCCTTGAGCCAAGGGCACGACACTGGTGGCGTCATAGAGGCCTACTGTCACCTCCGTAGTCCCTTGGTCCCGGTGTGGTGCACGAAGACCTGCACGTTGGTCTAGTGCTTAACCACGTTGTCTTAACGTGCATGACGGATAGATAACGCCGTGAAGTAATCATG
>JALGPY010000072.1:30000-32500 GCA_023055425.1 Linanthus parryae | reverse complement strand
CTCCAAGTGAGAGTGTGGCGACGGTCTCAGCCATGACCGTTGAGAAGGGGAAGAAGGCCGTTCCAGTGGCATACTTAGCCGCGGTGGCAAAGGAGAAATCTGGGGCAAGTGTGAAGCAACAGATTTGTGGGAATTCCGAAAGGAAGCGCGGGGTTATCTGGGCAGCGAGACGTGTGAAGGATGGTTCGACGAGGACGTCGAATTCAGCGGGTGTGGGTGGTTTGTCACACCCTTAGCTTGTTGCCTCGATGATGGTTCGCTAGGTGTGCACGTTGGCCTAGCAAAATGAACCAAGGAGTAACGGCGTGCAAGACGGAGAGTTAACGTGGTGGAGTTGGCTTAGGCTTCGTGCCTTAGCCTTGGCCTTGGCTTGGTGCCTTGGCTTCATGGTGTGTTGTGGCCTTGGCTTGGTGCCTTGGCTTGGTGTTGAGTTGTGGCCTTGGCGGGTGCCTTGGTCCTTGGTGGGCTTAGACGTATTGTGGAAGTTGGTGGATGCTGGTGGGATTGGCTCAGGTCTGGTCTCGATGGCATCAGGACGCAGCAAAGCTTTTACCCGATGTCGGCTACGGTGGCTCAGGCTCCATAAGGCTCTGGCTCAGTGCCAGGCCCTGTACTCCTCCTCAGAAGATTTCATGTTCCTTCCTGCCACTTAGGAAAATGTTCCTAAGACTACTATAGGGGGTAGGAGGTATGTCCACGATGCTGCCATGGCGCGAACCCGATGAAGCCCCAGTGCCTACCCGATGGTGGCACACGTCCCTTATGATGCCTAAGCGCCACTAGATGATGTCCCTATGCCAACCCGATGTTGGCACGTCCCTCGGTAAAGTCCCGACACGAGCCCGATGCGTCCCAGCAGCAACCCGATGCGTCCCAGTGCCATCAGGTCGCGTCCCAGTGATTGCCCAGTGCCATCAGGTCGCGTCCCAGAGACGACCCAGTGCCGTCGGGTCCGGAGGCGGTTTCCAGCAGTTACCTTCAGTAGTTATTTGTTATCTAACCGAATGTAACCGCCATGTTGGCTGGAAACAATTGTAATAAATGGCATGTTGCAGCCATTGAGATGTATTCAGAAATAGTGAGATAGGTCTCATATTTCAGAGCGAGGAAACACGAGAGAAAATGTATGGATTCGTGATGTACTAATTACATTCAAGGGAATAAAAATTGGTGCAGATTCATACACACTTCGTGTTTGTTTGTCCCTTACAAATATTGCTACTAACGGTCCATTTAACGGAGTGAAAGGCTGAACCAAGTTACAATCGGAGATTGCTAACCTTGGTGCCGTTCCGTGTAGATTTTCGAGACACGAAAACTGACCCGGAAACACCTACCATGGTGGCATCCTTGAGCCAAGGGCACGACACTATGAATGATCAGGGCTCGGGCCTTGGCTTGGTGCCTTGGCTTGGTGCCTTGGCCTTGTTGCCTTAGACGGATTGTTGGTTGTGGCTCAGGACGGTTCCCAGGTCTGCTCAGGTCGCGGCTCAGGTCTGCTACCCAATTCCGGATACGCTCGTGGCCTCAGTGCCAAGCACAGGTCCCGGCTCAGGCACATTCGGATTCTGGCATAAGTGCCAGACCCAGGCACTGGCATCAGTGCCAACCCGATGACTGGCACCAGTGCCAACCCGAGGCCACGGCACCGGTGGCATCGTTGAGCCAAGGCCACGACACCGGTGACATCGTTGAGCCAAGGCCACGACCCAGGTGTCATCGTTGCACCAAGGCCACGAGGGCGCGAGGGCATACCCTTAGTAAAATCTACCATTTTTCTGAAGGCGAGGTTAATCGTTGAAAAATTAGCATGTTTTATGTCCACGCATCTTGTTTTAGCCAAGGCCAAGGCCAAGGCTAGGCCACGACACTGGCAGCATCCTTGAGCCAAGGCCACGGCACTGGTGACATCGTTGCAGCAAGAGCTCGACGCTGGTGGCATCCTTGAGCCAAGGGCACGACACTGGTGGCGTCATAGAGGCCTACTGTCACCTCCGTAGTCCCTTGGTCCCGGTGTGGTGCACGAAGACCTGCACGTTGGTCTAGTGCTTAACCACGTTGTCTTAACGTGCATGACGGATAGATAACGCCGTGAAGTAATCATGGCTTGGTGCCATGACCAGGCCTTGGCTTGGTGCGTTGGCCTTGTTGCCTTAGACGGATTGTTGGATGTGGCTCAGGACGGTCCCAGGTCTGCTCAGGACGCGGCTCAGGACTTTTACCCGATTCCGGATACACTGGCTCGAGTCCAGGTCTCAGGGCCACACACAGTTCCCGGCTCAGGCACGATCGGGCTCTGGCTCAGTGCCAGGCCCAGGCTCTGGCTCTGGTTGGCACAGGCTCTGGTTCACTGCCAACCCGATGTTGGCCCAGTGCCTCGATGATGGCTCAGCGCCAACCCGATGTTGTCCCTGTGATTTCCCGATGATGGCTCAGTGCCAACCCGATGATGGCACAGAGCCAACCCAGGCTCTGGTCCTGGGAACGTGCAACAGCGACC
>JALGPY010000071.1:0-327626 GCA_023055425.1 Linanthus parryae | reverse complement strand
GGTGCTTCCGCCATATATCGTCGGCGGCGACCAAGATTCCGTCGAATCAGCCCAGAGTTCGATGAACCAGAACACCACCACTGCCCCGCGACATTAAAATACAGATCCTCACACCGCCTCCCTAGCCTCCTGCCTCTGTTGAAGCCGGTGACAGGAGAGAGGGAGAAGGTCAATACAGAGAGAGATAGACCGAAATGCATTTACAGGGACAAATGAACATCTATTTCCAAAAACACCAATTGATTCAACACATAATTAGAATACACGTCAATAACACATGAAAGGGGAAAAATTCAATATACCCAATCCATGAAAAAAACTGAAGAACAGTAAATTGATTCAACCAAAATCCAAAAGAAAACATTCCGAATCAGTTCAAAGGACTCAATTCTCGCACCCAAATCCAACTCCTCATTCCTCAAGGAAGACATGTATGTTTTCTTCATCTTCTTATTTCATCACAAGAAAGAGTTTCTTTCCAGAAAAAGCTTCCGATCTCTCAAGTTTCTTTGATCAGATCTTCGTCGTCGTCGTTCTCATCTCTTCGACCTCAAATTAAGATTTTGGGGCAGGAGGTTTCTAGTTCAAGAACTTTGAATGCATAACTAGAGCGGTCTGATGGCGAGATTCGTGTCGTCTTCTCATCTTCCTCGTCATTATCTTCTTCTTATTCACTTTGAAAGCACAATTTCAATCTATTCCCCTATTCACTCTAAAAGATGATAGAGAGTAAGTAGAGAGACGGGAGAGATAAAGATATTCATCTTCTCATCTTCATGGTCATTATTTTATAGGAATTGACCAATTTACCCTTCCATCACCGTTAGTGGTTGGATGGTTTTTTTTTCAGTTTCAACAAGTATGATTTATTGCAAATGGAGGATGCAATAAGCTTATTTTAGAAGTGGAGGTTGTAATGTGTTAGTTTCAGTATACTGGGGGTACCCATTAAGTAATTAAGCCTATAATTTATTGCAACTGGGGGTTGCAATAAGCATGTTTTAGAAGTGGAGGTTGCAGTGTTTTAATTTTGGCATACTGGGGTTATGCATTAAGTAATTAAGCCATTTATTAATTTAGAGACTCTTATTCGTTTAAAGAAACGTGTAATGACAAACACATGTTTAATAACAAATTCACAAAATTCTTTTTTTCGGGAATTCATTTCAAAACATGGTTTGAAATCAAAATTTAAATTTTCTGAAAAGAAATTCTCTGGTCGTCTTGCTACTTTTTTCTTCAAGATGCCGCGCATAAGGTGCGGCCGATCATATGCAGGAAAACGTAAATAACCATACCGAGGAAAGATGTTTCGAAGAAGAGGTAGCCCCCAGCCCTTTACCAGCTCGTGTGTCATACTTTCATCACTCCGTGCCTCCAAATGATCTCATAGCTTCAGAGAGTATTCGTGGGCGTAAGGGGCAGAAACTTTTATTCTCTCGTGGAAGGGAGCACAACGCTTGCGCTGCTTTCTTGATTAAAGAACGCAACGTTTGCTAACTGTTTCGGCTTATCACAAATTGTGCGAAGTTGAATCTTGATGTGAAGCAGGTGTATCACTCTGTTTGCACACTACGGGTCCTGCTTTGTATATCAAATCTTTGGCAGACTTTGATCCCGGATGAGTGTCTTTAATCACTTCTATTCCAAGAAAATAGTGAACTAAGTCAAGTTCCTTCAACCCTTCGACTCTACCCTTATCTTGTGTTTTGACCGAAATTGTTTTTCTGAACTCAAAGGATTTATGCATGCATGACTCACGACAGATCTTTGAAACAATGGATCACACGGAAGTGAAGCCAGCTGTATTTGAAAAATCAATGACTACTCTAATTTAACTCGTAAAAGTGAGTAACATGGCAAACATAAACAGAGGGCTAATAGTTGAAATCCAAGAAATAACTAGAAATATGTAATGTGTCCTTCACAATTGTACTGCAAGAATTCAAAGAAACAAATGGAAATCTGTTAAGGGCCTGCTAGTTAGTTGAAGAGACCACACACGCTTGATTAATTGTCCGCAACCTCATCAATCAACTGAAGCCAAACTCTGGCTGTACTGGAAGAGCTCCCAGTCAGACTTGCCCAAATAATTTACTAGCTTCCCAGTCTTCAAATCGCACGACCAATTTTTATCTAAACCTTTTGAAACTACCAAATAAACCTCATCAGCATTACTGAGAAACCCAAGGGATTTCTGACATTTTTCTCCCTGTGGCTTACAAGTAAGTTCTTTAGACCATGATTGAATTGAACTGCCTGAACCATCCATCACCCACACATCGAAACTATAACTCTGAAGTTTATAATCATAGTCGGAACGAGCAATCAAGGCCACAGCATCTCTGTACTCTGCAAGACGTGCCCAATTTTCACCAGGACATGGATACTCAATGTGCTTAAAAGTCTCATCAATCATGTCGAAAGCTAGAATATACTTGTTGACATGATCTCCTTCTTCATTTTGGTAATCACGTATAATCCAATACATGCATCCGTTAGCACATAGGTCGACTGAGGAAGTACAAACACAGCCAGGAGACCACCAACAGGGGACAACCAATGACTTTTCACTAGTCCAAGAATTAGCTTTGGAAGTGAATGTCTTCGTTCGGGCAACAATATTCTCTCCACTTCTTTCATCGAATGAGATTTTTATTCGTGCAATCTTGAAAGTGTTTTCTACCGGATCAAAACAAACGCCTGCATCAAACTTTTTCTCTAGATTGTCCGGAAGAATTCTTCTAAACTGGGTATTAACCGGATTCCATAGCGCAAACTCTGTTATCTCACAGGACGATGAAGAGAAACATAAGCAAATTACTCCTTTACAAGAACCCACTATCCTCAAGTAGCTTTCTGTGTAACCTTGAATAGTTAGGCGCAAAGGGGTATTAAAGATTCGGAAGCCAAAGGTGGTGTATGGTTCTTCATCATCATCATCATCACCATCATCCAAATAAAAACCAGGATCGACATCACGATAATCATTACTTGAATAATCATAGTAAATAGAGGCTTGTTTGTGTTTGTTGATGGCGTAGTGCATGTCAACAAAACTGTGAGAGCATATTAAATCGTACCATGTTTTGGAGACGCACTTGAACCGCATCAGAGATCTTGCCGGGAGCCTTAGGAGGATCTCAGTTATCGCATCGTCTGGCATCAGCTTCCATCTTCCTACCTTTGCCATCGTCTAAATCTGCGGATGCAATCGGCACGCACCTACTGTAACACCAGTCGATGGATGAAGTTGTCGGAGCCCAGGGTTGTGCTTAATTTAATATTTCAAAACGACGGACCATGTGTTTAAGCCGAGCAATTCTTAGGTGCTCATAGAGCAAATCACACGTGGTGCTCTATTCCACTCACATGTTGACATCTACACTAGAAGTGGGGTGATTGGGAGAGAGAAAATAGCCATGTAGGAATCTGTTTTTTTTTCTATAACCTATAGGGGTAGTGGTTAACCCTAGTAGGTAAAGGTGTCAATTACTGAATGGTGTAGAGCACCACATGTCATGCTGACGTGGTGCTCTTAGAGCAACTAAAAATTTCTCGTTTAAGCCCACTAAGGTATATTAGGTCATTATCCCTTCTCGAGTGCTAAATTGCACAGGAGTACCCATATTTTGCAAAAATAGGCAAGTGGGTACCCAAATTTCAAAATCGAACACAACGGGTCCGAAATTTACGATTTTCGAGCAATTCGGTACCCTTCCGTTAACTTTTTGTTAATATTGGATGGAAAAATATAAAAAGACTACTGTACTATTTTCACCTCCAACTTTATTTGAAATACAAGTTTTACTAACAAAAAATTAAAAATAATAAATTTTAATTTAATAATTTTATATATGTAAGACAATGCAGTATATTTTATCAAAATTACATATTTTTACATCATTTTAACATATGAAATATGTTTTTATTAATATATATCGGTCAATCTTAAAGTCTTCAACTTTTTTATATCAGTTTATAAAAAAATCTCAAAATTTCATAATTTCATGTGTATTTTTTAATAATACAATAACATACAAGTATATTTGTGCATTTTAACAACAGACAGAAAAGTAAACATCTGACATTCTTGAGTAATTTTTATTGTAATGATTTGTAATTTTCATGAAAATTAAAAAAAAAAATTATAGTATAAAATGCAAAAAGATACTTGTATGTTATCGTTTAGTAAAAAAATACATTTGAAACAATGAAATTTTTATATTTTTTAAAGATGTTAAAAAAAGTTTAAAGACTTTAAGATTGAGGGACATATGTTTTTAAAAATATATTTCATATCTTGAAATTATATAAAAATGTGTAATTTTTTTGAGATAAATTGCATTATCTTTCATATATTAAATTAAAAAAAAATCTTTAAATTTTTATGTAAAACTCGCATTTTAAAAAAGTTGCAGGTGAAAATAAGGGGCACAATAGTGTTTTTATATTTTTTGGTCCAATATTAACGGAAAGTTAACCGAAGGATATCCTAATGCTCGAAAATCAAAACTTTGGGACCCGTGGTGCTTGATTTTTGCAATTATGAGTACCTCTCGTGCAATTTAGACTTGTTTTTTGCCTAAGAAAGGTTGAATATTCATCGTTTCCAAAAAAACAACATGCTGAATTCTTTTTTTAGGAAAAAAATATGCTGAATTCGACTAAGCAAAAGGATGATAAAAGTTCACCCAAAAGAAGTGCGACGATAAAAGTACTTATTATCACGACAAAAGAAAATATCCAGACTAATAATTAAAAAAAGTTACTAATTTCTTCAAAAAACATATTAATTGTTGCAGCTAGGGTGATAGCTCAAAAGGTAGAGCGTTGGAAGCTCGTGCATGAGGTCTTGGGTTCAAATCCGGTTGACAACAAAATAATTTCTCAAATATATATATATATATATATATATATATATATATATATTAAATATTTCTCAAACAAATATATATATATATATTAAATATTTCTCAAACAAATATATATATATATATATCAATTTAATCGAGCACCGGAGAGCTAGATTTAGGGACAGTTTGAGAATGCGTCTTCCGTCCGCACAGCTGCTTTCGACAGCAGAACAAGTGTTAGTGCATTCCGTAAAAATAAAAATTTATGTCGTCCCACGCAGTTTTCAGGAAGCAATGGTGTAGAAACTTTTCGAAAAGTAATTTTGATTAACTTATCTTCAACCGGTTCCAAACTAACAATTCTTAAAAAATTCGATAGTTCTCTTTACGAAAATGACACGCCTCATTTTTTTTGTCATTTTACCCTCTCTCTGACTCTCACAACAACTTCATAATTAATTTTACCAAATACAAAATTATTATATCAATATTCACTGCAGTTTCCACATATTATTTACCAAACAATATTTTATCTAAAAGTCGCATAGCTTTTCAAAAATGTTTTTCTCACTACAGCTTCTAGCACCGCCACAACATTCCAAACCATCCCTTAGCCTCTCGACATAGGTGAGGGAAAGCAAAGAGAAGCCATGAGCATGTTGTAGTTACTGATTAAGGTGACAACTCCTTTTATGGTTTCGGTGAGTAACACTGAATGTCTACATTGCGAAATGACGTGCAGACAGGTTGATTTCCTTCAGGGGCACACATTTTTAGCCGAAGTGTTCATTTTGGATTTTCAAGAATCCCAGGTCGTTCTAGGGGTGCAATGGCTCTAACAGCTTGGACGGGTGGTGTTCGACAAAAATAATCCCAAGTATAGGATATCGTCTCAAGTAATAAAATCCGGTAAGACTGGAGTCGAATCCACAAGGAGAGGAGAGTTAGATAATGACTTGCTAAACTAGAATAGCGAGTAGACAACGACTAACTAAACAATAAAAGCAATTTCTCAATGGCTTTAGAGCTTGTCAAGCTATCAAATCCACCAAAATTAATTGATGGAGCAAGTTGAGATTTGAGAATTCGCTAATCTAAACAACTAAGAAAGAAGTGAAATGACAAGTAAGATGGGCTAGGGATCATCGGTTTTTCAAGTGACCAATCCTCCTATTAGATTCAAGCCCGATTCTCAAATTACATGTAGCTTTCCACAAGACAAGTATGTCGAGAAGAGATTGCTTATTGCACTCCAACTCACCACAAATGAAGTGTGTGATCCTAACACGCTAATCAAGCACTAAAGAGGCTATTCAAATGAGATTTCTAAATTTCAAGTTTTTCAAGCATCAACCATATGTAAACACTCATAGATGTTTCCACATGAAAGATCAAGCAACAAATGAGATTTGTAAATTCTCACACAAATCACCTAACTAGTACTAAATTTCTCAAAGTTAGAATTGATGAGTTCCTCTAACTCAAATGTAACTTCAAATCAAACACGTCAAAAGTATTCGCACATCTACCTATTCAATGCATCAAATACTTCAACAAGAGAAATCTAAATATTGCAATAAGCCTTCAAGTGAACCCAATTCAACCCATTCATTCTTGTGGTTCAACTTGAATCAATAAGAGGATTAGGGCACTAGATAGTCCCAAATCACCCAAGCAATTGAATTAGCTAGACATAATAGAAAATTCAAGAGAGATTGAGAGAAATTTAACTTTCAATAATCAAAACTTGAATTCATACTTGATAGCACCAATACTCTTTCCACTAATTCAATCCCAAACACTTGATTCAAACTACAAATCCTATAGCAAAACAGCCCTAAACACGAGCTAAGCTAGAAACTAATGAACCAAGTGCAAACTAAGCTTCTACTGTTGTTGCTACAATCATGAACACAGCAAAAACAAGCAGCAGCAGAGCCTAGAACAGAGCAAAGACAGAGCCAAAGAACAGCCCTGAAACTGGCTTGAATTCGACTGAAATTGCTCCAAATCGATACTCCTCTCTCCCTCTCTTCCTCTTTCACTGTTCTTGACCCCTATCTTCAAATAATCTTCTAATCAAGCGCTTCAAGTACCTTCTTCATGTCTTTTGGCCCTCTAAGCTCCCTTGAATCGCCTCTTGAGTTTTTGTGAATATTTTCTTGAGTTCCAAAGCGCAATATTTCTACAGAATAAGGAAATTCCATACAAACTAAAAGAAACAAGCATAAGTCTAGAAATAGGGTTATAATACACAAGTTACACATAAAAGTAAGTTATCAAGAGTTCAATAACATACTAAAATGTGCAATTTACGTTCCTTAACAGGTGGAAACAAATTATGCTAAGATGACAGAGGAATTCCAGCACGGGGACTATCATACCGTCTTGGAAGAATTGATGAAAAGCGGAATTGAGTTGTCATCGGTCCTTCTTTTTCCTTGAGGGCAAGTCAATAGTCAACCGGTGGAGGGAGTTGATACGGATGCTTATCCACACCAAGACACGGCTCCGAGACCAGGAGAACAAGAACTTCACCCGCCAAACTACCTCAAGAGCTCCATCACAGAATATTAGTGTGTTTAATAAATTTAATTACATTATAGTAGTAAACCGGATTTTATTATCGGTTCTTTTCCGGCCCGTAAGGTCGAACCGTCTAGGTTAGGTTTAGTATTTCTGTACTTAAACAAGTTGTGCTCGCATAATTTATTAATCAATCAAAAATATAAAGTTTAGTGTCATGTTTTAATTACGTGTTTTGTTCCTTTTGTGTTCTTGTTCATTTATAGACCGATAGCTTCTCGAAGTGCTATCACGTTAGGTAAAGCCTAACATCGGACTCTGGTCCTTTGGAATAAGAGGAAGAACTCAAACGTGTAATATGCTAATAAATCCAAGAAGGTCTGGCTTACCTCTTTTGAAGCAGACAAAGAGCCGATCGTTCAAGAGCTCCCTCAGATCGGAGTTACAGATATACAGTTCAGTTTAAGATGATTGAAAGCCCCACCAAGTAGTTGCAATGCAAATTTAGATGTAGTTGCACTGTTTTAAGGCCAATGCAGATGTAGTTGCAATGCTTGATAGAATTTTTTCTTTACAAAAAATTCCAAATTCCAACAAGCTTGTTCAAGCCCCCGCACTTCAGAAAATCATATTTTTTGGCCCATGTCTCTACTTTCATAAGTTATTGATATTGTGTGGGTTTGGTATGACTTTTTGGACATTTAAGTCGACTTTTAAGTTGTTGTGAAAAAAGTTCGTGACAAAGAAGTTGATGAAAAAAGATGTATGGGTTTGGTGAAAAAAGTTATGCTGTAAAAAAATTGGGATGCAACACTTTTTTTTGTTAGTGAAAATTATCATTTTATGTTTTTTATATTTACTAATAAAATTATAGTAGGTCTAATTAGATGTCATAATATGTTGGTACCAAAAAAAATAGAGGTGCTTCTCAAAAAAAATAGAGGTAAATTGGTCATTTGTTTTGTTTAGGAAGAAAAAAGTCCAAAAAAAGTTCATGAAACCCAACTTTTTTCAGAAGTCAGTTTTACACTACAAGACAAAAGCCAAAATCCAAAAGTTGTCACAGAAAAAATCATACCAAACCTTTCATAAAAGCTCAAAACAGATTAAAAGTCCAAAGTGGATTAAAAGCTAGAAATAAGTCATACCAAACCCAACCATTTTCTTCATAGATCGCAGTGTGTCAGTGAAAAGCTTAAAACTTATGAAGTTGGAATACGAACAGGTTGGAGGAAACTCGTTAAAGTTTTGGAAAGTTTAGGCACCCAAGTGAAACAAAGGACAAATTGCAGGTACTTGTGGAGCAATTGAGCTGATTCTGATAACTTATAAGTAGTAGAGCACAAGCTAGCAGCTGATAATAAAACCCTAATCGTCATAGAACCTTTTCATTGACATTCTTGGTTGAGATAATGAAGAATCACATGCTTGTACCACGTCCAAGTGCCAATAGAAGGGGGAGATAATTACCACGCGACATAATTCGCCAAATCCTCCCCCGAGTGCCTATCCGGTCTCTTCTACGGTTCAAGTGCGTCTGCAAATTCTGGTATGATCTCATAACCTCTAATGACTTCATTATCAAGTACAAGAAGGACAATCATAACCAAAACAACAATGAATTTTCTATATTCTTTGATGGGGCTGTTCGCGATGCTGCATCTACCACCATGTCGTTCTGGTTTTTCGATGTCCCGATGAAGTTAATTGTTCCTTTTCGTGTAGAATGTGTGGATTTGGTGGGCTGTTCTAATGGGTTAGTTTGCTTGTCTTTCTCGACATGTAAGGTATGGCCGGGGTCCAAATGTTCGAAAGGGTTCATAATCTGGAACCCTACCACAGGAAAGTCTAGGAAAATTGATGCACACAATCGCCATAAGAAGGAAGACTATACTTGTTGTGGATTTTTTTCTGATTCAGTCTCGAGCACGTTTAAGGTAGCACAAATTGCAATTTCGGACAGTATTGTGGAAGTTTATATGTTTACGTCAAATGACAATTCTTGGAATTCGGCGAAACGATTTTCTGTTTATCAGTCAAGCATGGTGAACACGATATGTGTGGGGACATGCGTGTACTGGGGCAAAACCCTGGCAGGTAGTGGAAACTGGGTTATATGGCGTTTTGACATGGCTAATGAGTCGTTGGGTTTGATAAGTCTACCAGATACGGTCTCCAATTTTGCGAAACTTGTGGGTTACAAAGACACAATCGCTTTTTTCGATCGTAGAAATCGCACCTATGTTAGCTGGCCAGCTTCTAACTCAGTTTGGGTAACGCGTACCCGTTGGAAACATTGTTCTTTCCCATTAACTACATCACCAACACAATTCTGTACCCAATTTGAGGACTTTGTGCCTGCCTTGTGTTTGTACCATGCATGGCAGTGTGCACAACCTCCAAAAACCCACAAATAGGCATCTTTGAGTATTGAGTTGATGGAGTATTAACAAGTCATTCTAAAAAAATGCATGCACCTTCTTAACTGCTAAACCCTAGAAAGGGGTCTATCTTAAACTTTATAATGTATTTCCCTTTAAAATGCCACTTATTTTGGTTTCTTCGTCGATGGAATGACTCGGGGTGTCACCATGTGTCCTGGAAAACATGCCAAGGACAGTGGTGGAGTTATTTTGAAATGGCTTCAAGTTTTGCTCCTCTAAGTGACATAAAGGGGCAAAAATCGAATGAAAACTCGATAATTGTACGAGTTTAGCCATGAAATGTGCCCCCAGCATGCCAACTCTGATTTAATGTTGTATTTGGGTCATTTTAACAAGACTGGGAGTTTTGAGGTCACACCCAACCATGGGACTTGAACACCGAGGGATAAGGGTGTAACCGACTATCGACATTGTGAGACTTGACGTCGTGAGAAGTGACCGTGTGTTGTAGGTATCAGAATTGGTCTTAAAATGTCACATAGTGCTAGTATGTGTTGAGTGGTGGCACAAATGAGATGCGTAGACGTCAATCAAACTCAGTTTGGGTAACGCGTACCCGTTGGAAACATTGTTCTTTCCCATTAACTACATCCCCAACACAATTCTGTACCCAATTTGAGGACTTTGTGCCTGCCTTGTGTTTGTACCATGCATGGCAGTGTGCACAACCTCCAAAAACCCACAAATAGGCATCTTTGAGTATTGAGTTGATGGAGTATTAACAAGTCATTCTAAAAAAATGCATGCACCTTCTTAACTGCTAAACCCTAGAGAGGGGTCTATCTTAAACTTTATAATGTATTTCCCTTTAAAATGCCACTTATTTTGGTTTCTTCGTCGATGGAATGACTCAGGGTGTCACCATGTGTCCTGGAAAACATGCCAAGGACAGTGCTGGGAGTTATTTTGAAATGGCTTCAAGTTTTGCTCCTCTAAGTGACATAAAGGGGCAAAAATCGAATGAAAACTTGATAATTGTACGAGTGTAGCCATGAAATGTGCCCCCAGCATGCCAACTCTGATTTAATGTTGTATTTGGGTCATTTTAACAAGACTGGGAGTTTTGAGGTCACACCCAACCATGGGACTTGAACACCGAGGGATAAGGGTGTAACCGACTATCGACATTGTGAGACTTGACGTCGTGAGAAGTGACCGTGTGTTGTAGGTATCAGAATTGGTCTTAAAATGTCACACAGTGCTAGTATGTGTTGAGTGGTGGCACAAATGAGATGCATAGACGTCAATCAAACTCAGTTTGGGTAACGCGTACCCGTTGGAAACATTGTTCTTTCCCATTAACTACATCACCAACACAATTATGTACCCAATTTGAGGACTTTGTGTCTGTCTTGTGTTTGTACCATGCATGGCAGTGTGCACAACCTCCAAAAACCCACAAATAGGCATCTTTGAGTATTGAGTTGATGGAGTATTAACAAGTCATTCTAAAAAAATGCATGCACCTTCTTAACTGCTAAACCCTAGAGAGGGGTCTATCTTAAACTTTATAATGTATTTCCCTTTAAAATGCCACTTATTTTGGTTTCTTCGTCGATGGAATGACTCGGGGTGTCACCATGTGTCCTGGAAAACATGCCAAGGACAGTGCTGGGAGTTATTTTGAAATGGCTTCAAGTTTTTCTCCTCTAAGTGACATAAAGGGGCAAAAATCGAATGAAAACTCGATAATTGTACGAGTTTAGCCATGAAATGTGCCCCCAGCATGCCAACTCTGATTTAATGTTGTATTTGGGTCATTTTAACAAGACTGGGAGTTTTGAGGTCACACCCAACCATGGGACTTGAACACCGAGGGATAAGGGTGTAACCGACTATCGACATTGTGAGACTTGACGTCGTGAGAAGTGACCGTGTGTTGTAGGTATCAGAATTGGTCTTAAAATGTCACATAGTGCTAGTATGTGTTGAGTGGTGGCACAAATGAGATGCATAGATTTCAATCAAACTCAGTTTGGGTAACGCGTACCCGTTGGAAACATTGTTGTTTCCCATTAACTACATCACCAACACAATTCTGTACCCAATTTGAGGACTTTGTGCCTGCCTTGTGTTTGTACCATGCATGGCAGTGTGCACAACCTCCAAAAACCCACAAATAGGCATCTTTGAGTATTGAGTTGATGGAGTATTAACAAGTCATTCTAAAAAAATGCATGCACCTTCTTAACTGCTAAACCCTAGAGAGGGGTCTATCTTAAACTTTATAATGTATTTCCCTTTAAAATGCCACTTATTTTGGTTTCTTCGTCGATGGAATGACTCGGGGTGTCACCATGTGTCCTGGAAAACATGCCAAGGACAGTGCTGGGAGTTATTTTGAAATGGCTTCAAGTTTTGCTCCTCTAAGTGACATAAAGGGGCAAAAATCGAATGAAAACTCGATAATTGTACGAGTTTAGCCATGAAATGTGCCCCCAGCATGCCAACTCTGATTTAATGTTGTATTTGGGTCATTTTAACAAGACTGGGAGTTTTGAGGTCACACCCAACCATGGGACTTGAACACCGAGGGATAAGGGTGTAACCGACTATCGACATTGTGAGACTTGACGTCGTGAGAAGTGACCGTGTGTTGTAGGTATCAGAATTGGTCTTAAAATGTCACATAGTGCTAGTATGTGTTGAGTGGTGGCACAAATGAGATGCATAGACGTCAATCAAACTCAGTTTGGGTAACGCGTACCCGTTGGAAACATTGTTCTTTCCCATTAACTACATCACCAACACAATTCTGTACCCAATTTGAGGACTTTGTGCCTGCCTTGTGTTTGTACCATGCATGGCAGTGTGCACAACCTCCAAAAACCCACAAATACGCATCCCTGAGTTAACCAATTGATGAACAAACAAAAAGTTAATAAAATTTTACAGTGATGAGTATATTAAAAAATAAGATAGAGTTCTCTCTAGAGTTCAGAATTATGGAAATTATATTAATATATTTAGAAGGAGATGTTAAGAGACAGTCAAATGCAAACGCAAAGATGGCGATACTTGTGTTTTCTACATTTGTACACACTGTCATGGCAATACTAATATAATAATATACCAATAATACAAAATAAAATTAATTATGACACTCCACAACTAAAGAAATTAAAAAAACAATAAGTTTGTTACGTTAAGATGGAGTCTTTAAAATATTTGTGTTTTTGTCTAAAAATGTAGATGGCTTTTTATGAAAAATTTGAAATTTGAAAATTTTAATGTCAGTTGTCCCATCCTCTTCATTACTGGCAACCACACAACCAAATATCTCTCTCTCTCTGCGAGGTTTCTTCATTACTAGCAACCACAAACCAGACGAACCCAGACCAGCCCTATCACAAATCTCTCTCTCTCTCTCTCTCTCTCATCAGTTTCCCGAATTCAACTTCCCCTTCCATCTCTATCACAAATCCATGGCGGACCAGGAAGATACAGGCGTAGGGGAGCAGATTTCACCTTCCAAAGACATCGATAAGGTGATTTCAGATCTAAATCAGGAGGTAAGCCCGGTTAATTTGGAAGTCCTTTTAACTGCAAATCCCCTCACTCCTGTCTTGAACCCAACCAAAGATCGAGGATCTAGCCCTCAAGAACCAGTAGGAGATGGGGGCTCCAAAACAGAAGAGGGAAACTCCATCAAAACCAAAATTGGAGGTGGGGATTCAGATGAAGAGGCAAAAGAGGCACACCCTAACTCCACCGACGCAATTGGTAGACAAATCTGGGAAGATTCAACAAAAGTCCTTCCTTTATCAATGGTCGAAGGACCACAGTTCGAGGATGCTAGTGGCATAATCCAATTGGCCGATGCTGCTGCCTCAGTTGAGAAGAGAAAGAATCCAGAGACCATTGAAGAAGACATTGAGAGGAAGAAGAAAGCCAAGAAGCAGCTTCACTTCACTTCGGAGGAGGACAAAATTGTGAACATCCCAAGGAGGTCACCAAGGAAAAAGCCAGCCCCACCAAGACCATTGAAGAAAAGGGGAAATAAAAAGGTTTCTAAGAAAAGGGGAAAGAGCTTAGAAGATGAAGTAAAGAACATCCAGCACACACCTGGATTTGACATGTTCATGTAAGTAATCTTCTGTTAAAAACATGAACTTTATTAAATATGCTATCTAAAGAATTGATCTTTCAAACTTTAGTAATGTGTTCTGCTGACTTTAACTGTTAATTGCCTTTTCTTAATTATTGATAAATCTTACTATTGTTATGAAACTGATAGCCTGTTTTTTGCAACTGTTTACATATGACTGTTAATTTGCAACTGTTTACATATGACAGTGAGGAGAGGAAATATGCTTTCAAATTGAGAGACAAGGATATGCCTCCCCAACTTTTGTTACAGATGTATGCCCTATTTTGCAATTTACCACGGGAGCAACGAGACAATTACGAGAAAAGGGCCTTGGAATCCTCTAGTGATGAGGATCATGATGTAAGCAAGTACAGCTTTGAGATGAGGGAGAATGAGAAGGACAAACAGATTGAACAGCAAGAAAATGATGAGGAGGAGTCAGATGAGGAGGAGTCAGATGAGGAAGAGAAGGAAGAGAATGGAGATGTGGAGGAATACAAAGGAGATGAGGATGAGAGTGATGATGAAGCTCACCATGGCAATTCCATGAGTGCCTACATCAGATACAAGTATGATTTTACTCTCGCAAAAAGTTTGTTTAAATTATGTGTCTCCTGATCTGCAGTTAATTTCTTATCTATTAGAACCTCAATCTAAAATTTACTGCCCTTTCTGTTAAAGTTTGCATGTTATTACTGCATCTCTAATGGCTTTCGCTTTAATTTTAATTGTTTGTTGCTGTTTTAGTTTATTGTATGCCTCTGTAAATTTAAATTATGGGTTGATTTTCATAATTTCAGAAATGTGAGGATGCACAGTCTTCGGAAAATATATCCTAAAATGAGGATGACCAAAGCGGTCCTACAAAGCATCAACTTGGAGTGGAAATGCATGAACAATATCCAGAAGGAACCTTATCTCACAGCGGCTCATCAAGAAAAAGACAAGCGGAAAAGAGAAGGTTCTTTGAAAAGGAAGTCGACGGGGGAGAAGGAAAAGTTGAAGAAGAAGGCGGCTGAAGCCAAGCTGAAGGGTAAGTCAGTTAAAAAGTTGAAGAATCCAAGGCGATTTCAGAGTTACATGAGCCTGCCCTCTGTTAAGAATCTTTTTAAAGAAATGACGGTTGAACAGAAAGCATGGATGCACGAAGTGGGCCTTGGAGGACTACAGCACCTAAAGATCACGGAAACCCCAGAGAAATTCAACCAATTCATTTACAAGTGCTACGATACCGACGGGTACTTGTCAGCGCACGGCCGCACCATGGAGATAACACCGGAAGTTGTCGGGTGGCTATTTGGAATCCGATGCTACGGAGAGACAGAGTTCCCGGAGGTCGATCCGATGCTACTCCGCATAGTTGAAGAAAGTATCGGCCTCGTTGAGGACAACACAACTTTCGGTGAGTACGTTCCGTGGTTCAAGGCGGATGAGAACAGGCTGCTGTTGAATGATGAGTGGAAACGAAGGGCTGTTTGCTTGATCTTGGGTGCACTGGGAATGCCGATAGGACGAGCAGGAGTCCGGAGAGGTCTTGCTAATCTTGTTGTTAATTTGGAGCACCTGAAAGAGGTAAACTGGGCAGCCTTATGGCTGGATCACTTCAAGACACAGCAAGTTAAGGCTCAGACTGGAACAACCCTTCGCGGAACTGGTTGCGTGCTGATTCCTTTGGTAAATCTCTAACTCTTTTTCAGTTATTTTGACCATGAAGTTTAAAATATTACGAGCACTTTCTTAAATGCTGCCATCTCAATTTTACTTTTCTAGCTTTTGTACATGGAAAAGTTCTGCCCAAAGTATCTGGAAAACCCAAAAGGATGTCAGGATAAGGAAGCAATTCCAAGGTTGAAATTCTGGGAAACCTCTGATGTTTCCAAGAGATGGAAGTATGTCCAACAAAACAACAATGTGAGTGAACTTTAAAATTGACATTAAAGTGTCCTGTTTATATATTAAGATTACTATCTTAAGTTTATGTCTCTCAACTCTGTTTTTGTATGTAGTTGAAGTTGAAAAAAGCTGATGATGAGCCCAAAACTGAAAAAGTTGTTGCACCAGTAGTCCAACTACTGCCTCCACCTCTACCAGAGGATTTTTGGAAGTGCATTGTGGGACAGGTGGTTGAAAAGCTTGACAAAGAGTATCTTATGTCCCTGTGGAAGGAAAAGGAGAAGGAGGAACAGAAGAAGAAGGAGGATGAGGAAGAAGAGAAGAAGAAGGAAGAAGAGAAGAAGAATGAAGAGGATGAGAAGAAAGAGGAAGAGGAAGGGGGTAAGAAAAAGGGGGAAGAGGAAGGAGCTCAGAAGAAGAAAGAGAAGGAAAAGTGTGAAGAAGAACTAAGAGCTAAGAAGAAGCAGAAGATAGAGGAGGCTGAGGTTAACTCTCCCATGAAGGTGGTCTACACAATCAGCTCCAGCACTGAGGTAAATGTCTTAAAGTTGATATCTTAATATTTGAGATTTATTTTTAAAGTTTTAACACCCCTAATGATTTTTTTGATTTATTAGGTGGCCTCCAATGTACCTCCCCAGCCATTCCTTGTTCATGGTTCTCCGAAGAACCCAAGGGGAAACTTGGTTGGGACTGTCCGGGGAAAGGCAGATCGGATCATTAGAGCGTCTTCGAGGATATCGCTGTATAAGCAACACATGAATCCTAAAGAATTGACTCTTATCCCACCCATGCCTGAAGCAGAACATTGCTGGCTCCATTACTACATGTCGCACAAGTATGCGAGCACGTACGAACACACCAGCAAGAATTTTTATGTTCCCCCAGAATTGGCAAAGTAAGTTTTATTTACATTCAAACTTCCTAAATAATTCTTATGTGTGGCATGCATTATGTTTATACTTCTGGTTGTGTATCATATATAATATGCAGTGAGATAGTTGCTGATATGGGTGGCATGGCCAAACTGACGAGGTCGTCCGCTTGGCGCCTCCGGGATGAAAAATGGTTTGACGATGAGGTGATGGATGCTTACATGCAATTCCTTCATCTTCATGAACGTAGCCGGGAATTCCAAGGAATCAAGCGGATTTGGTTCCTCGGCACGTGTTATTCTGTAAGTTCACTGCCTTGTCATTTTTATGATATGACTCAATTCAAAATTCATCTAGGAAAATACCCGATTAGTTATAATTTTTGTTCAGCCCACAAAAGTCCTCGAATACGTCAAGGCACACGAACAGTCGGGAGGAGAGTGGAGCGAGATGGGATACGTAAGTATTCCGAATACTATCAATACAAGCTACTTTGTTCTTTTGTATAACTTACTTTATCTTGAATTTTTAATGATTAGATCGCCGTTCCGTTGAATGTCGATCACCTGCACTGGTTCATGATGGTTATTTCCTTTGTTGACCAAGAAATATTCGTCTTGGACTCGCATACCGGCATGGGGTATTCTGAGTTCGAAGTTGCTGCCAAAATTGGGCAAATGCACACAATGCTCACCAACTACTCAGAATACAATGATGACATACGACGCTGGCAGGTGTGGTACATGAACGACGATGTTCCCCAGCAATCAAATGGGTAATAAGCTAACTACTTAACATAGCTAACAAATCCATTTACATGTCTGTGATATATATTAAGGCTGCATTCTATTTTCATCTGTCAGGAATGACTGTGGTCCTCATGTCTGCTTCTTCATGAGTCATTTGAGGGACCTGATTCCAGTTCCAAAGAAGAAGTTCTCTGTCCAGGCTCCCAACCTCAGAATCTGGATTGCGAATGAAATGGGGAGATCGAGCTATAACTGCGTATTTAACAAGAATTATCTTGGGTTAAAGGAACTGATGGAGGATGAGGACCACCGGTATGCATTTTACAGTTTGTACCGCAAGTTTTTGACTGTTTCCTTTGTTGCATTGAGGTCTGCGGAGAAGAAGAAGAAGAAGAAGAAGAAGACGGCGGGGAAGAAGCAGCAGAAAAAGTAAATATGTGTAATGTTGTTGTGACTTTGTTTTACGAACAATGTTTCTGTCCTTTTGGATGTTGTGGGTTGTTTTGGATGTCGCATCTTTTGTACTCCTCATATGGCTTGGTAGTTAGCAGAGTTAAATCAACATTGATGAACCTTCGGCTTTTCCTGCCAAAGTGGCTATAATTGTATTATATTGTTCGTATGCTTCATTTATAATAGGCATTGAATGGTTCTGCTGCCCACAAAATAAGCTTAGTGAACTGTTTCTCTTTAAACTATTAACGATGATATCTTAAATCTTCAAGAGCAGTTAAACATTTTAAAGATGCTCTCTAAAAAGTAAAATCGAGATTGTTCGATTCTCAACTCACTGACACCACGGTCTTGGTAGCTGAGGAATTTATTATGTTACATCCATATATTAATGAGGAGATAAACTTTTCAGAGATTTCGTATTCATTAAGGTAATAACTTAAAGCATTCTATGTGTCTTTAAAATTTTGTATCCAAAATAGTGCAATACTACCTTTTGGTTGTTGGGGTATTCTTCTTTAAAAATCTGCTATTTTAAGGTATCTCACAATCTTAGATAGGATGGAACAGTTTCATATGAACACCTCATATGGCTTGGTAGTTAGCAGAATTAAAGTATCCTTGATGAAACTTCAGCTTTTCCTGCCAAAGTGGCTAGAATTTAAGGATATGGTTGGTCTGGCTCATTTATGTTAGGCATTGAATGGTTCTGCTGCCCACAAAATAAGCTTAGTGAACTGTTTCTCTTTAAACTATTAGGGTTGCTATCTTAAATCTTAAAACTGGGTTCGAGAATATTAAAGTTTCATCTCACTGACACCACAGTCTTGGTAGTTGAGGAATTTATTATACTACATCCATATATTAATGAGGAGATAAACTTTTCAGAGATTTCGTATTCATTAAGGTAAAAAATTAAAGAGTTCTTCATGTCTTTAAAAATTTTGAATCCAAAATAGTGCAATACTACCTTTTGGTTGTTGGGGTCTTCTTCTTTGAATATAAGGTTGAGAAGGAGGTCAATCTGAGAACCAGAAAGTGAAACAAACCAATTTCAGATGAGAGGGAGGGAAATTCGTGAGAGTGGAGTTCGTGGCAAGGGTTTGGTATCTTTGCCTCATGATTATGAGGAAGAAGAATACGATTTTGAGGTCTTAGATGAAGATGAATGTTTGGACATCACTCTTACAGAGAGCTATGGAGAAGATGCAACCAGAAACTCTATTATGGAAGTTCCAAATGGAGAGATCATACCAGGTATGCGTTCTTACAGTTTAAGTTAATGACTGTAGTTATACAGAGAGTAATTTTAAGTTTTATGCAGGAATAATGGTTACCAAGGAAGATGTTATGGAAATGACTTTTGAAAATGAGGTTCAAGCTTATGACTGGTACAACCTCTACGCACTGATTCTTGGCTTTGGGATTAGAAGGTGCAACCGCCGGTACTTCGACCCGGAAACGAAAGAATGCATAAAGTCAAGGATATACGTATGTGCCCGACAAGGCTTGCGCTCCGAGAAGGTCCTGTACAAAGAAAATAGGAAACGGGAGCATACCAGAAACACTAGGTGTGTATGCAAAGCTCGTGTAAAAATATCAAGAACTTCACCTACCGAGCCTTTTAAGGTGGTTCAATTCGAACCCGGTCATTCACACGAACTTTCGGAACCACAATGCGCGAGCAACCACCGGTCACACCGAAAGGTCTCTGAGGCTGATGTTGAACTGGTCAGATCTTTGAAGGAGGTGGGGATCAAGTATTGCCAAAGCTCTCTTTTGATGGTTAAACAAGCCGGCGGTTATAACAAGTTGGGTTACACACAGAAAGATCCTTACAATAAAATGGCCTCTATGGACAAGATATATTCAAATGAAGGAGATGGGCAGCAGACCTTGATGTACATTGACAGTTTGAAGCACAGTCACTATGGCGTGTTCAGGGAGTAAGTTTACTTCTTAACCATTAAGCGTGCTATCTTATCTGTTAAGGCCTATTTACTGTTCAGTTAGGCTCATACTTATTTGTTAAACTTACTTTCTGACCTGTTAGAGTTAACATCATTTATGTAACTAATCTTTCTGTTTCCTTAAGTGTTATTTATTGTTTTTGTAGGTTCAGAACAGGTAAAAATCATGAGCTTGAAAGTGTTTTCTGGTGTGATAGGAGATCAGTGGTAGATTACCACAGATTTGGCGATGTACTCATTTTTGATGCAACGTACAAGACCAATATCTATCAAAAACCATTTGTAATTCTATCTGGCGTGAACAATCACTACCAGACGACTATTTTTGCCTGTGCTTTTCTCAACGATGAGACGGCAGAAACATATGATTGGGTTTTGAAGTGCCTGATGAAGGTAATGAATGATAAGAAGCCTTTGTCCGTCATCACGGATGGCGATTTGGCAATGAGAAAAGCTATTATGGATAATTTCCCAAAGGCAAGACATCGTCTGTGTTCTTGGCATCTTTGTCGGAACGCCCAGGCTAATCTGAAGTTGGGAGATGGCTTCATGGTTGATTTTAAAAAGTGCTTGCATAGTAGGAAACCTGAAAAATTTTGGCATGATGATTGGCATGCAATGCTTACCAGATGGAACATTGCTGATAGGAATTGGGTCCAGGTCACATATATGAACCGCCACTTGTGGGCGGAGACATACTTGAAGGATCATTTTTTTGCGTTGCAAACGACGACCTCGAGATGCGAGAGCATCAACAGTTTTGTCAAGGATTATATGTCCTACTCGGACAAATTGACCAATGCTTGCAAGGGATTCACGACAGGGGTTGACAAGCTACGCAACAACGAGCGTAAGGCACACCATCGCTCCGACCAATCAGACCCGGTGATAACAACAGGGTTCACGGAACTCGAACGCCATGCAGCAGAGGTCTTCACCGAAATGTCTTCAACATGTTTAGGAAACAAGCTGCAAAGGGGGATGATTATAGAGTGTTTGAAGTCAAAACTGTTCCAGAAGAGAGCTTGGACTTGTTCTACGTGATGAGAGGTCAAATGAAGAGATCCGTGGTATGTACATCTGCTTCAATTTACATATTTATATACTATGTACTCGTGTACTGCATTTTTATTTCTAAATAATCTTGTCATGTTTCCTTAATGTTATTAATGCTATCTTAAGTCTTAAAGTGTAACAAATAAGTATTGATGTCACAGTCTTTGAACTATTGTCCTCTTCTATCTAGTACCAGGTTACAATCTGTCTATCCTTGTGTTCATTTGTATTTTCATTTCCTTCTTAATTTCTAACCACCCTATCTTTTCTTGCTTCAGCAAGTTGTTCAATGTCGTCATGATAATAGGCTTCTCCGTTGCACGTGTTTTCGTTGGGAAACATCGTATATGATTTGCAAACACATGTTGTTTGTTCTGAAACAAAAGGGAGTACAGAGGATCCCAAACTCTTTAATTGCCAAAAGGTGGACCAAAACTGACAAAGAATTCTACCGAACCGAGCCATCAATGAAGGAGCCTGTTGGGAAGAAAAGTGATGACCCAGATTTGCAAGCCTTGCGCCGGGCTTCCTCGAGGAACGAAGTTCAACTGTATTACAGTTTGGGTTGTACTACTGGCGAGACAATGAGGTTCTTCAGAGAGCATATGGCCGACGGGATTCGGAAAATGCAGAGAATGGTTTCTAAAACTTTTCAGGGTACACAAGGAGCCGGGACACAAGGAGAGATTAAGAAGGAAGAAAATCCCTACGCCCATGTGAAGAATCCGAACCCCCCGGACACTAAATGCCCAAAGGGACCAAAGAAAGACAAGAGAAGGAGGTGTGGCAATTGCAAGGAGCTGGGACACAACAGGACAACATGCCCCAATCCTCCGGTGGACTCCGTCGAACAAGTGGACGATCCGGAAGACGATTTTGCAGAACTGCCACTTGAGTTTGATGTTAAAGAGGAATACTTCTGGTCTCAATCGAGTAGTCAGTCCAAGAAAAACAAGCATGAATGATATAGGTCTGTTTAGAGTGATTTTATTCGTGATTTCTTGACAAGAAAGACAACCCGGGAGATGATATTGAACAAGTACCACCTTATTTTAATGTTATTGTTGAATTGTTCTGGTATTAATCTTTAAACATGCCTTTAAAGTACTTCTGAGTTGATATTCGTCTGCTTGTAGTTAATTTCATCGTTATTTATTAACAATAAAACTCAAGTTGTTAATACTGATTTCTTAAATGAGACAACTTCTTCTACCTGTTGAACTCTACTAACTATAGGGTAGTCTTTTCTATCTTTTAGCCGCGTAGATATTAAGAACTTTATCTAAAGCGAGAAAAACTGTTAACAGCTATATCTCCAGCCGAGGTTACCTGCTATAGCGGGTAAAAGTTTTTGTCCTGTAGTAGCGGGGACCACAAAAAAAAATAAAAAGTTGTACGGAACCCTATTAAGGGACGCACCATAGACAAACCCAATATAAAGTCTGGGTGTTGAAGGATTGTTGCGGTGTATCTCGTGGAAACTAAAATCTTGTAAACCATTAGTGAACGTTGGATTCGCAGAAGGCTTTTTGTGCAAAGGCGGGGTTAACTGGGTTGTTGTGAGTAATCGCAGCTCAGCGGACGTCTTGTGCAACCTTAAAACTGGAGAGAGAAAAGAGTTGACCGGAGTAAAACACTGGGATCTGAAATTCAATCTCTTCAGTGAGAGTTTTGCTTCAGTTTACTAGTCATCTGAACAAAGAAGCCATCAAAATATCAACCATTGGATGATGATCAGTTTAATTGGTGCTTTTCTAATACGGGTCAACTGATCAAGTGCACCGCTACGTCAAGTACCTAGTTCATAGTTATTTAGTAATTTAATCCATTGTTAGTGATTAAAATTTTATTTTGTTGTTTAGTTAAACTAGTGGACCGGGTTTTCTTGTCAGTTCTTTCTCGATCCGTAGAATCAAACCGTCTAAGTTAGGATAACGAGTCTAGCTTATTTATATCTTTGTGAGTTCTTATTTTCATATTATCAATAAAAATTATAAAGTTTTGTACTATGTTTCGTGTGTGTGGAGAACGATAACTTCTCGAATTGCTATCAACGTATAGATATTGTAGTTTCTCGAATTGCTACAAGGTAGGAAAACCCAATCACTCTCACATGCAATGCACTCTACCATAAAACCTACATCCCCCATACACTTTTATCATGAAAATTTGTTAAAATTTTTTAGCGTCTAAAATATAATGTTTTGGTACCACTAAATTTTCATGAGATTTAATACTCATTACTTACTTATCTGGTGTAGTTTTCTTTAGTCGAGTCAATGTTAGTATTCTGCTGATTAATGTGTTGGTTTTGAGCTAATTCTGATAACTTATAAGGGCATCTCCAATTGTAGTAGGTAGTTTTTGCATCTTATAAATTTTGTATGACATGCATTTGTAGCTTTACGCCAGCAGTAAAATACAATTTATAAATTTTGTAGTTATGAGAAGGTAAAATATACTTATTGAAGACGCATGAGATGAGAGAGATAAACACATAATTTTGCATGCCTACAATTCTTACTAGCTAAAGGATTATGCATGTTCCACAAAATGCATGAGAGCATCTCCAGTACTAGAAGTGAAAAGTTAGGTAAATTATTAAGAAAACTATTCTTTTACATAACAAATAATGAAGATTTCAATAGTCTTCTCCAGTAGTGATTAGGCAAAAAAATATGTAGTAGCATTTTTAATTTATTGTATGCTAGAAATGTGGACACAAAGAAAATAGTGGAAATTGGTGAGAAAATTTAGAAAACATGTCATTACCCACATAAATAAGGGACGAAGATGATTTTGCTTAACAAAAAATCATCGCCAAAATTTGGCGAAGTAGTACATAATGTGTGTTTTACATATCAAGATACATATGCTAAGAATTTGAATTGTACCCCTAGAATTGTAACTCTAGATAGAAATGCAAACAGTATTTGCTGTATGAGTAGTATTCTCTAAAAAAAGATACATATGCTATTGGAGCCAAACTTTTACCAACTCATTTATAATATTCTTAACAAAATTGGTTTACATAATTTATTGGAGATGCTCAGCCTATGCATTGTCTATCGGAGGTCAATTTCATCATATTCTTTATATTTTGCATCACACTAGATTTTACATAGACTATTGGAGATGATCACGATCTAGCAGGTGATGACAAAATCCTAATCGTCATAGAACCTTTTCCGCTACTAGAAAAGTCGCATTTCTGGCACTTGTACTTTGCGAGCGCCGTATTTGCCAAAAAGCGAAAAAGTTCAAACGGCGCTTTCAGTATTAACGCCATTAGTATTAACAGCGCTTCGTAAGAAAATGCCATTAACATTAACGGCGTAAAGTGTGAAAGCTTCGTAACTATAACTTTTTTTAAAAGAAAAGTTAAGTTTTAGCAGATTAAATCTCCACCGTACGATTAAAACCCTAAATCTTAAAACACACAATTCCCATGAGTATCAAAAGGAAGACTTTACTTGTTGTGGATTTTGTTTTGATTCAGTCTCGGGCACCTTTAAGGTGGCACAGATGGAGTTTTCTGACAGTATTGTGGATGTTTATATGCTTAGGTCAAAGGACAACACTTGGAATTTGGTGCATCAAGAACCTATTCATCAGTCAAGCAAGTATAGGTCGAACACAATATGTGTGGGGACACGCGCGTACTGGGACAAAACAATTTCTGTAGACGGAGAGTGGGGTATAGAGTCTTTTGACATGGCTGATGAGTTGTTTCATTTTTTATTTCTACCTAATAGCGTCTCCAATATCGTGAGACTTGTGGGTCACAAAGACACACTCGCATTTTTTGTTAGTGGAAATCGCACCGTGTTGGCTGCCGCGCTTCTAATAAAGTTGAATTCTGGGTGCTGGAGGATGGTTGTGGTACTACTGGTGAAATACGGTTGAAACCAAAAAATTGTAGACCGTCAGTGAACTTAGATTTTGCAGAAGGCTTTTTGTGCAAAGGTAAGGTTGACTGGGTTGTTTTGAGTAATCCCTGCTCAGAGAAATACTTGTGGGACCTCGAAACTGGCAAGAGAAAAGAGTTAACAGAAGTAAAACCCGGGGATTTGAAATTCAATTTCTACAGTGAGAGTTTTGCTTCCGTTAACTGATCATCTGAAGAAAGAAGCCATCCAAGCATCCACCATTGGATGATGATCAATTTACTTGATGCCTCTCTGATACGGGTCAAGCATCTAGTTAATTAGTTTTAGTTATTTAATACGTTGTTAGTGATTAAATATTTTATTTTGTAGATTAGTTAAATTAATGGACCGAATTTTCTTGTCAGTTTTTTCCAGGTCCATAGAGTCGAACCGTCTAGGTTGGGGTTAGGAGTCTGGCTTACTTATATCTTTGTCAGTTATTATTTTTGTGATCATCATTAAAAATTACAAAGTTTCATAGTGTGTTTCGTGTGTGTGGAGAACGATAGCTTCTTGAATTGCTTTGAACGTCTATATATCGTAGCTTCTCAACCTCTGTACCTTTGAAGGAGTTAGCCTTTACTGTGCAGTTTATATATTTCTAGATTTGAACCACTGTAACCTTACAACAATTCATCTAGAATTTATATAAGGTTTATATTTGTCTCAGTCTGTTTGTCGTGCTCATGATGTGCGCCAAGGAGATATGAAATGTATCTCTGTGTGTGAAGTGTATTTGTATCAGTACCATTCAAGTGAAAAACCTATGAAGTGGCACATTCCTAGACCTTCTCATCCTGAAATCAACCACATGCTCCATAGTTGTAACAGAACTCAGATAACAGTAGCGAGTTCAAAAAGGATAAACTGTGGCTAACGCCAAAGAATTTGGTTCCAGATGGTATAGGTGGAGCGGTGACGGCTGGTAACGCCGAAGAATTGGAGAAGATGGCGTAATCCAGAGAGCTTGGTGGTATGTTTAGCAGCTATAAATTTCAGAAATAGAAGGAGACTCAATACAGAGTTAATTAGCACACTAGAAATAGTAACAGAAAAGAACATGCTGTTCTTTATCTTTTCTGTTTCTTTTCTGTTACTATTTCTAGCCTGATAACAATAGTTGTTGGAAAAATCTCTTACCTTAGTCCATTCCCTCCTTTAAAGGTTGTGAGTTGTGACAAAGTAAATGATGTCTCAGAGTTGTCCTCTGTTAATCTAACCTGCTAAAAAGCAGAGGAGTGTTGCCTTATTGTGGATGGACTTCTTTTAAAACTTGAGGGATATCAAATTTCATTGTTCTTGGGTGAACCTCCAAAAATTTCAATGAAGTGAAGGTTCAGTTAACGATGTTACAAAATTACCATTTGGTTTAACGAATTATGTTAGTAATTGGTACTGGTTGTGTTATGTAAAATGAGTGCTCGTGACTCACTGATAATGAAACTCTTCTGAAGAAAAGAAAAAAACAGTTGCTTGTTGCCTTTCGTGAACAGGCTTCGCGGGGAGAATAGATCACTGTGCTTGGGTGAATCCCTTCCAAGCATATTTGATATCGGATTGGGATTTCATGTAATAACTATTGGTGAATTCTGAAAGAGCTGCTAGGGTTTCATAGAACAATCAGAGAAAGCAGTGAGAAGATGAGAGCAAAACGATTTCATTGATTACTGAATCGGTTACAAAGAGAAGTTTATATAGGGCTAATCCAACGGCAGGATTTGTACGATCAAGATCTAACGGTAGGAATAGTTTAGGGTTTACAGCAAGATGGAAAAGACAGAAATAACCATATCAAACATTTATAATAACAGTAGTAATTTGTCAAGAGCTGGGCCTATCTATTGGGGTTCAATCTTTACGGGCTTCATTCTGGGCTTTATCCTTGACAGGCTTGGGCTGAATAATTATGTGGCTTAATACGCCCCCTTAAACTGATGGGGGACAAGAACCCATAAGTTTACTGCGGAATCCTTCAAATTCTGCTGTAGGCAGGGACTTCGTAAAAAGATCAGCTAGCTGTTCTGCACTAGAAAGAAAAGAGACAGTAAGATGTTTAAGAAGAGATTGTTCTCTAACATAATGATAATCAATTTCGATGTGTTTTGTTCGAGCGTGAAAAATAGGATTGTACGTAAGAGCTAAAGCAGAAATATTATCAGTATGTAGTAAAGGAGGATTAGGTAAACGAAAATGTAAATCATGAAAAAGTTGGCGAAACCAAGAGGAGTCAGCAGCAGCAGTGGCTAAGGCCCTGTATTCTGCTTCAGTAGAAGAGCGTGAGATGGTGGGCTGTTTCTTGGCAGTCCAATGGACCGGATTGGGCCCAAGGAACACAACCAGCCCAGTTGTGCTATGGCGACCGGTTGGATCAACGACCCAATCCGATCAGAATAAATTTGAAGAGGAAGATGACCTTTTGTGTAGCGAAGCCCAAAAGTTTTTGTACCCTGAAGATAACGAAGAACACGTTTTGCCCCACTTAAATGAACAGCAGTAGGGGCATGCATAAACGGGCAAAGATGGTTTACAGCAAATACAATATCGAGTCGCGTAAATGTCAAATATTGTAAAGCCCCCAAAAGTTGACGGTAAGGGGTAAAGTCAGGAAGAAGTTCTCCCTAATTGAGGTGATATTTGATACCACTATCAAGGGAAGTAGTACTAGGTTTACAATTAGACATGTTGAAGCGTTTAAGAAGATCAAGATATATATATTTTTCTTGATGAATATAAATACCAGTGGAGTGTTGAGTGATTTGTAAACCTAGAAAATAAGTAAGAGGACCGAGATTGGTCATTTCAAATTCTTGTCCTAATCTAGTAATGAGAGAAGAAATAAATTTGTTGTCATTACCGGTAACAATTATATCATCGACGTAGAGTAATAAAGTTGTTAAATAGTTATTATCATGGCGAATAAATAAAGAGCAGTCTGCATAAGAAGCTTTAATGCCAAGAGATGTTAAAAATGAAGTAAAACGCTCAAACCAAGCCCGAGGGGCTTGTTTGAGACCATATATAGACTTTTTTAGACGGCAAACATGATTTGGGTATTTTTTTGTTTTGAAAACCAGTGGGTTGTTTCATATAAACAATTTCTCGTAAAAAACCATGAAGAAGTGCATTTTTGACGTATAATTGTTGTAAAGGCCAGGAAAAGGTAGCAGCAAGAGCTAATATAGTGCGAACATTGGCATGTTTAACAACTGGGCTAAACGTTTCATCATTATCCAAGCCATGGATTTGATGGAACCCTTTAGCTACTAAACGAGCTTTGTAACGTGAAACAGTCCCATTTTGATTACATTTGGTACGAAATACCCATTTGTTGCCTATGATATTGACATTTGGTGGTGGAACCACTAATGTCCAAGTATGTTGCTCTAAGAGACTGTCAAACTCAGAGGCCATTGCTTGGCGCCAATGAGTGTGTTAAACAACTTCTGTGTAAGAAGTTGGATCAGTGTGTGTGTTGTGACAAGTAGAAGTAGAAAAACCAACAGTAGTATGAGGAGAAGCATAGTAAACAAGTTTCTTTTTGCTGATGCCTGATTTGCTGCGAGTTTGCATAGGATGGCCTCCATGAGTGGAGAGGGGAGGAGGGGTGGGGGTTTAATCATCACTGGGTTACCTAATTTTGCCATGCCAGGGCTGGGAGAGGTGGAGTGTGCACCATTAGGGGCATGAGATACAGTAGTATCTGTTGGATGTGTAGTATCTGTGAATGGAGATGGTGACACTGCCACACTTTCATCAGGTGGCTGCAAAGATTCAGGACCCTCAGAAATGAAGTTTTCTAGTATGAGACCAGAGTGTAACCCAGATGGGAACTGGGTTAAGATGGGAGGGTCAGTCCCTGAAACAGAAGAAGAAGATGTAGAGTGAGTAGCAGTTGAATTGGCATAAGGAAAAGAGAACTCATCAAAAAATAAATCTCTGCGAATATAAATTTTTTTTAGAGATGGTTCATAACACAAATAACCTTTATAGCCAGATGCATAACCCAAAAAGATGCATTTTTGAGTTTTTGGATCTAACTTAGATGAAATATAATCAGTAAGTCTAGGAAAGCAAGCAGTACCAAAGACTTTTAAGTGTTTAATCAGGAATATAATTAAATAAGAGTTCATATGGATATTTGTTTTATTTATTTTTACTAGGCATACGATTGATTAGATAAACAGAAGCAGCTACAGCATGATACCAAAATAACTTAGGCAAAGAAGCATTGTGAAGTAAAGTGATAGCAGTCTCTATTATGTGTCTGTGTTTTCTTTCGGATATACCATTTTGCTGAGGAGTGTAGGGACATGATTTGAGATGCATAATACCATTATCTTTAAGAAGTTTCTGAAAAATAAAAGCAGTGTATTCTCCTCCTCCATCAGAGTGTAAAATTTTAATTGAGTAACCTAGCAATTTTTCAATAAAAGGTTTAAATGTAGCAAAGACAGAAGGGACATCAGACTTTAATTTAAGAGGAAAAAGCCAAGTGAATCTTGAGTAGTCATCAACAAAGAGAACATAGTATTTAAATCCATCATAAGACAGTGTGGAGGCAGGTCCCCACACATCACTGTGTAGCATGTGTAATTGTGTAGTAGAAGAAGAAACAGAAGAAGTGTAAGGTAAACGACTAATTTTACCAGCCATACAAGATTCACATAAAGTACTCAAATTGTTTGCAGAAAATTTAACAGATGGAGATAAACATTTAACAAAATTTGATAAAACAGAAGCAGATGGATGGCCAAGTCTTGAATGCCATAAATGAGATTTGACTCTTTGACCCAAAAAAGCTTGAGGATTTGATGAAGCAGATACAGAAAATAAAGGGTAAAGCCCATTTTTACTGGGTCCCTGAAACAGAGTTTGACCCGAAGACTGTCCTGAATACAAAAAGATTCTCTATCAAAAATTAATCTTGCATTGTGATCGGTGCAAAACTTATGTACAGATAGCAAGTTAACAGATAAAGAGGGAACATGGAGTGTATTATTTAACAAAAAATAATGATTAGAGGTTGAGAGATAGGTTGTACCAGAATGATGAATAGGGAGAGAAGATCCGTTACCGACGGTGACTGTGTCAGAACCATAGTAAGGCTCAGCAAGAGACAGATTGCGAAAGTCTGCAGTCATATGGTTTGATGCGCGAGTATCAGTCAACCAGAGATCAGAGGACAGTGGTGGAGATGGCTGAGAAGAGGTGGACGCAGCCATTGCAGAGAGTTTCTCCGGTGGTAAGCGGCCTTAATAAGCAAAATCCATGCGGTGATAGCAGTCGAGAGTAGAGTGATAATCGTAACCGCATATTTGGCAAATAACCGGAGCTGAACGGCCTCGACCTGATCCGCCACACCCTCTAGATCCGGAGCGACCCGAACCACGACCCGTCCCGGAGGTAGACCCGTTTTGATAACTCGAACTGGGTCCGGATCCGGATCCATATCCGTTACCGTAATTGGAAGTGTACCCGCCTTGAGATCCAGATCCAAACCCGGAAGAAGAACGGCCACCACGGGAATCTTATCGGCCTCCTCCGACGGTACGGCTACCAAACCGTCGACCACGGTGGTTTTGGCTACTCCGACAACCGCGGTGATGATAGAAAGCGGTGGTGGTTGACAGATCTGGAGGTGGAGACTGTAAGGCATGCATCTGCTCTTCAGCTTTGAGGAGAACATGGAGCTCTTCAAATGGGATCGGGGCAGAGTGAATACGCAGAGTAGATCTGAAGGACTTGTATTCAGGGGGTAGCCCGTTTAGAGCATATAAGAGCAGATCTTCGTCGGCGGTAACCACACCATCCACCGAGAGTTTGTCTCGGATCATTTTCAGGCGCTGCATGTATAGATCGATGGAATCGGACCCCTTGCGAAGAGAGTGAAACTCATCTTTGAGCGACAATATGTTGGATCTGGTAAGGGACGCATAGCGGCGCTCAAGAACGGACCAGGCTTCAGCAGAGGTGGTAGATTCGATAACAAGAGTAAGAGATTCTTGCGAGAGAGTAGCATTTAGTATAGTAAGTATGGCCTGATCTTGAAGATGCCATGTCGTATAGGCGGGATTAACAGTAGGACATCCATCAGAGGATGGAATAACAGGTAAGGGACATGGAATCGTTCCATGTAAGTATCCGTATAAAGGTGTGCAAAAAATAGATGTGGTTTGGTGTTTCCACAGAACAAAATTGGTGGAATCGAGTTTAAACGGAAGAAGATTGTATATATTGGAAAGCAAATAGAGAGGCGGTGAAGCCTGTGTGGTATTGGCAAGATCCATGAGAGGGCTCTGATACCATGAAAGAGCTGCTAGGGTTTCACAGAACAACCAGAGAGAAAGCAGCGAGAAGATGAGAGAGAAATGATTTCGTTGATTACTGAATCGGTTACGAAGAGAAGTTTATATAGGGCTAATCCAACGGCAGGATTTGTACGATCAAGATCTAACGGTATGAATAGTTTAGGGTTTACAGCAAAATGAAAAAGACAGAAATAACCCTATCAAACATTTATAATAACATTAGTAATTTGTGAAGAGATGGGCCTATCTATCGGGTTTCAATCTTTACGGGCTTCATTCTGGGCTTTATCCTTGACAGGCTTGGGCTGAATAATTATGTGGCTTAATAAATTCAAGGACTGCTCTTCTAATCACCCCACAATTATTCCGGAAAAAAAAGTTTTCAATACTTACTTCCATATTATTATTACTGCTCTTAATTCAGCAGTGCTCCCATGGTTGTTTTACTCAGAAAAATTAATTTCAACTATTTTAATTTTAGTGATTTCAAAGTACCAACGTATAAGTTCACCAATAAGCAGAAAACAGAGAAAACGCATCCTCTTATTGGATGAAAAAAGTAGAAGAAGAAACTACAAATCGGATGAAGCAGTAAAATCAAACCAACAAACGTTTTCAGAATTTGCTCCATTGCATTACGAGTACATATAGAAGGGAATTTTTTTTTTTTTTTTTTCATTTTAATTAAACCGTTTATGACACAAAGTTGCATCCCTGCACATATGTGAAACCGTGGGGAGCGTTTTGGAACAGTTTGAACCACAGGGACTTTCGCACAAAGCCCAAACCACAAGGGGTAAAAATGCAATTAACCCAATCTTTAATCGTCGAGACCAAATCAAGCTCTTTCGCTGCGCCTCAGAAACATGTGAATTAATTTCCTTCTCTACAAGTCCAGAAAACCCTAGGTTGGATAATCCGGCAACGATCTGTCAGCATCTTCACTTCTCTCCTTGGTCTAAGCCAATCCTTCAGGTACTTCTCTGTCAAGTTATTATGATTTCATTTCGCTTAGAATAATCCATATTATTACTCAATTGGTTTGTAGCTACAAAAAATCCATGGGAACAATCGACAGATTCAGCATTCTTCCAGATCTAGTAATTGACCACATTTTTTCCTACCTCGGGGAAAACGATATCGTACGTATCACTAGTCTGTCGAGAAAATTTAGACACACATGTCTCACAAGTCTTGCTTTGGACTTTGAACTTGACTGCCCAAGTTTTGGTGGCTGCATCTGCAAAGACTTTTGTTGTTCAGTCACCAACATACTCAGTAAACGCAATGGAAATAGGTTGCAACGGTTGCGTATTTTTTGGGACAATGGCAAATACTGCAGCTACGAGGACGATTGGGCTGACTATCTAATGGATTTGTGGTCCAGATACGCCGTAGATTGTCAAGTTCAAGTACTTGATCTAAGTGTTTGTAGAGGGAATAGCGAAAGAGATACACTATTTCAAAATATTGAAGGCATTAAAGAGCTGAAATTTTACTTGCCAGGCCGGCTTATTTCCCTGCCGCAATCAATCTTCTCTTGCCTAGTTTCTTTAACACTGATTGGAGTTGAAATTGCAAAGACCAGTGAAGAGGGAGTATTTGGGGACTGTTTTTCCAACATCTTCATGAACTTGAAGATGTTGTGTCTTGGACATGTTGGAGGGATTACCAAAATCAGCATCTCGAGTTCCTCTCTTGAAGAATTCTCGATTTCCCAATGGGGACTAGATGAAAGTGGACCTTATACTCTGAAGTTAGACTCGCCATCCATCAAAGAGATAGTTGTTTTTGACTGCTGCTTCGAAGATCCGATAAATTTGGACATAAATTGTTCATGTCTCAAGGCATTGGGCATTACAGCCTGTAAATTTTTATCATCGTGTAAATTTGTTCTACATGCTAAAAATCTTGAAATTTTGGGACTGGAGATAGCATTTAAGCTCCAAGAACTTGAGGACCCGGATATGACTACAGACCCTCCGATATTTAGATTTACAGAGGACTTGTTGTTCCTGAAATATGCGATTGTGCGAATCCAGGCTCTTGATCCTAACGGATATTTCCTAAGAAATTATGACTCTGTTCTGGTACTTGAAGATGAGAACCCCATAAATATAAATGCTGATTTAGGTGAGAACCTCAGGTCACCTTCAGGTTGGTTGTATTGGTTGGAACACTTGAGCTGTACCACATACTTAGAAATTGATATTTTACCAGAGGTGAATTTCATGACTTCTTTTTTCTTTATGCTTTAAACAATTATCTTTCTTTCTTAAAAGGGATAAAATAAATTTTCATTTCGTCTAAGCAGCTTTTCAGGTATGATTGCAACTCAGTTAATTTCCGTAAACTGCAACATCTAGTCCTGACTTTCGTGAGATTTGGAGGTGATGAAGACGTGACGATATCGCCATTCCTAAATAACCTCGTCTGTTTAAGAACCCTGGCGTTGGAGCTGGACGAGGATTCTATTCCTATTTGTGATACAAATGTGAGTACTCCTAGTTTTTTCATGGTATATTAATATTCTTAGAGAATATTTGAAACAAGCTTTAAATATTACTGCCCTCACATGATTTTGTTTAGGTTAATTACTATTTACATGCCCGAGTTTGTCGAAACTAACACATTGCAACCCTTACTTCTAAAACTCGCTGATTGCATCCCCCTTTTGCCAAATACATGCCAATGTCAATCTGGCAAAAGAATTCTGCAACTAAATTAAAGTACCAGGAGAACCGTACAACGTGATTCTGTTGTATCATATGTGTACTTGATGAAAAAGTCCTTGAAAGCATTTAATTAGATGATGCAATTTTATTGCCAGTTTGACATTGACATACATATTGCCGATTAGGGATGCAATCATCGAGTTATTGACGTGGGTTTGCAATATGATTGTTTCGAAAAAATTGGTGTATCCATTAACTAATTAAGCCTATTTATATCCAAAAATCAGCCAAACGCTCCCAAGAGAAACAGTAAAGCGACACGTTTTGATTAATAAACAGCCTCATCAAATATGTTTGGAAACAGGGATGTCAATGAGGCATTTATTCCTATGTTGGTACTTTGTTATAAGCTCTCTTAATATGATTTTTACCAGGTACTCTACATTATGTGCTTAAGGGCAGAAAATTATGTTGCCAATGGCAGAGCAGCAAAGACGGTTGTTTTCTCCCTCGAAGATAATGATCTTGAGATCGACCCCGGGGAAGACAACAGTGGGCTCTTGGAGGAAATTTTAAATTATAAATGTGCATTGCTGAATGTGACATTCTTCTTCGGGGAAGAAACTGTGCGTGGTATAAAAAATTGGAGTAAGAATCGAGAAAACTTCATTCATTGACTGAACTATTTTCAAACTATTATCAGTGTGCTTTTTGTGACATAAGACCGATCTAATACGTTCTTTTTTCATTTACTTTTGCACAGATAAGAGAGAAAAAGATAAGAACGATGATAATCTGTCAACCGACTCATGGGTAAGGGTTTACTCCAGGCATAACCCAAACCTTCTACCCTGACTTGATATTCAAGTTTTAGTTGACATGGTCAAGCCCGCCGACCAAAAGTTTGCAAATGTCGACAACCCAAAGAGGAATTGTAACCTACTGCATTGTGCAACATGATCTTCTGTTCAATTTGTTGGTAGCTTCGAGGATTGAAAGCATGACAATTGGTTTCGAATTAGCTGTTTTTGCCTTTCCTTCGTCTTTCTACTATAGGAAGTCGATGTTATTAGTCCAGTTCCCTAAGAGAACCTCATTTTATTTTTCATACCGTGTAGTATGCTTTTTGATGTTTCCAATTATTTAAAATATTTATCTTCTCATAAGTATAGCTTCATCAACTGTTGCCAAAATATAATTTTTTGCTACAACAAAAAAAAAAACAAAAAAAAAAAAAAAAAACTGAGTTGCATAAACATCCCAAGACCCATCATGTCAGTGATGACCCTTTGACAACATCAGGAGAATCGACAAAGACCTTCAAACCTTAAATTGTCCGGCGCCAAGATTAGCATATCTAGGGATGTCCTTGATTTTTTGCTTCATCCCTTCACAGTGTCTTCCATCTGAAACTCAAGCTTGCATTGAATTCTGTTGCAGTCTTTGGTCTTGTCAAAGAAGCCTCGGACTCATTGTCCTTTCTGGTCTCTGAAGACACCTCCAAAGCAAGCACAGCCTCGGACCCATTGTCCAAATTGAATGAATGTATTGACTTAGGGTTAGAGGACACCTCTGAAGTTATAAGTTTGTGCTATGTACTTTCATTGAATATTGCTGAAAAAGATATAAGCAGACTACTCTAGTTCACCAAACTATCCATACGAACTACTAACCATGTCTTATTGAATCGTTAGCTTGATGGGGAAGTCGCAAGTGTGAGGTCAATCTTTACCCATATGAGAATATGCAAATGGTAAAAAGAGACTTAACATTTCTACACAGAGCTTTGAACAGTAGAAGGCTTGGAACTCGAGTAGGAATGTTATTCTTCGGAAACTCTATGTAGGAGTACTTAGACCTCTTTGGGCTGGATCGAAATAAACACGCATGCTTCCTAGCGAGCCGATGGTTCAGGTTTGGGTGGAGTTCCGAGAAATGACCAAGGACACTGAATTAGTGGCCTCTCAAAGCTCAATCCTATCATGTCTCCCCTGGAAGCTGAATACAATGCCCTTAGGAGCTGATGTAGGAAGAGTTTGAAGAAAATAACTATTGCATTCAGTTCCAGTTACTCTCTATATTCAGAGGTAGAATTGAAGGCAACACATTATTTCGAGTGTAAACAACTTTTACCTTTCTTATTTTGCAAGATCGTCCGTCTAAGGCTTCAACTGAATGATTTTGCTAATTTCAAAAATTTTGAATTTATTAATTTATCTTAGTAGGAAGTTACACAAATGAGATTATGTCTGTTGGTAGTCTTAGAAAATAGGCTTAGGCTTAATTACTTACAGGTTGTGTTTGGATATGATTAGAACAGGAGGTAGAGTATAATCAAAATGGAAGTTTTCGGTCCAACATCTCGAAGTTCCTTTTTTTTACTGGGTTCCAGATTTTTTGCTGGCAATTGTGGATTTTTTGGGGAAATTCCAGATTATTGGGGCATTTTCGGATTGTTTTTGGGGATATTCTGGATTATTTAGGGGGAAATTCCGGATTGTAAAAAGAGTTACGAAATTAACAAAAAAATACTTGTAAGATACAATAATCTACCTTGTCAAAGCACTCCGCTCACATAATCTAGCTCATCCAAACTGCCCAACGTGATGCTTTCGTATCATATCAATTTGCTCTTGACGAAAATGCCCCGGAAAAATTTAAATTTGATAATGGAATTTATTGCCGGTTTGACGTTGACATGAATTTTGCAAATAGGGTATGCAATAAGCGAGTTTCAAGAGTGGGGTATGCAATATGATAGTTTCGACAAACTAATGTATGCACTAAGTAGTTAAGGCTAGAAAATGTTATGTCAGTTGTGAGTCTTTTATATTTCTTGAAATTGACAATGATCGTATCAGCTTGTTTTTTCCTACTCTATCATAAGCTTTTTTATTTCAGCTGATAGTTCTTTGTTTCGGAGACTTTAGATTTTTATTCCGACTCTTATTTATCTTTTGCTCCCGGGCCTGGACTCTTGCTTTAAAATGATGGTAATAGGTTTCCTGCTACTTCCTAAATAAATCCAAATTTATTTATAAAAAATAATAATCTTTTTCTTCAGTAATCATATTTGTTTACTATTGGCTTACAGAAGAACTGTTTGTCAGACACTTATACACGAGGCTGGAGTGTTTGGCTAAAACCATTGGCAGAGCCCCTACGCTGGACAAACTGGTCTATTTTGGCCCACCACTCTAGTATTAAGTTTCAGTTTCAGTTCGGTATATTTTTTCTTTTTCTTGATTGAATTCTTTTTTCTTGTTGAATATGACTTGAAGTCAAAGACGGCAAAAGTCAAAAGTAGCTAAGAGATTTAGGAAACAAATTGGGGCGGCAAACTTTTGCAGTTTATCATTTGTTTCCTTATCTATTCTATAGTCGTTTTGGGATGTCTTGGCGTACTAAGTCGGTCCTATATGTTTATATAAGGGTCATACGTTGTGTCTAAACATTGTGGTTATATTCGTATCCGTTTCTCTCAATAAAATCGGGAAGTTGGAGCCGTAGAGGTAGCTAGTTCATCGCTAGTGAATCACTTTACATCAGTGTGATCTTGTTCGTTTGTTTGGTCATTGTTTTTTGCTCGTTCCAGATCATAACATTATTTTGACGGATAGCGATGTTTGTCTACCACCGTTAAGGGTACTCATTGAAATTTTACAACAATAGCAAGCTCAGGCCCCGAAGTGAAACTAGTGCCAAACTACAGCTACTTGTTGCGCAATGGTGCCAATCTGAATACTAGAAGGAATTCATACGCACGCTGCTAATTATTATATAAAACCCTTAGTCAGTAGCTTTCTTTGGAACCTTTTCATTAGCGTTCTTGGTAGAGATTATGGAGAACCTCATGTTACTACCGGAAAAAACTTTGGTGCGTCCCAAAGGTAACCGGCTAAGCCGGTACTAGCCGGTTATTACGAAAATGCCAGCTACCGGACGAAATAAGTGGTCCCAGAGGCCAGCTACGGGACAAAAAAAGTGGTCCCAGGAAGATTCCTTTTTAACCTAGATAGCATTGTTAACACTATAGAATGAACTAAGCTGAATAAGATTGCATGAGGATATCATTGATTAATCTTTAGTTAGTAAGTTTATCAGTTAAGATATTAACACTTTCATTTAAGATAAAAGCTGAGATATCATTGTTAACAAAACTTTAATCCTTAACTAATCACAGCAGAATTAGAATTAAATACCGGATAAACTATCATACATTGAAATTAAAATGTTGAAAATGACAAAAATCACAACATACAACAGTTTCACACGAAAATAGTGGGCTTTTGAAGCATTCTCGGCCCCTTCGAGTCTCACACTTAACTGAACACAACAGAATAGAGAAGCAAACTATCTTACTTTGAAATTAAAACGATGAGAATGACAAAAATCACAACATACAGCAGTTTCACATGAAAAGATTGGGCTTTGGAAGCATTCTCGGCCCCTACGACTCTCCTACTCAACGTTGTTACCTCCTCCTGAAGTTGTTGGAGATCTGGAGCACAGCAAGGACTGGGAAATTCATCTTCCCAGTAGAAATAGTTGCATTGTTGACCTCTAGGCTTGGCACAATTCCAAAACACGCGTCCGTCATTTCCGGGCGTATGTGCGGTACGACTTACCGGGTAACGGCCACAGAAACACTGCCCAGGCCTACACCCTGACCTCCGGGATGAATCTCCTCTTGAATATGAAGGTGGATTGCTTGGTGAGGGTGAAGAGCTTACACTATGTTGAGACATTTCTTAGAGAGAAAGAAGAGAAGGGTGAAAGAGAAGGAGAACAGATGAGATCTGAGAGTGAAGAGAAATAATAAAGAGTTAGTTGAGTGTGGTTGGAGATTGTATTAAAAGCGGGCAGTGGGTAGGTTGGCTGATATAAATGCAGGTATCTAACTTTAAGATAGAGTACTTAACAATTTAGAATTGGTACCTAATAACGTAGTAGTGCATTTATTAATTCAGTTTTGGTAGGTGAGGGTAGTTGGCCAACACCAAATGCACCTTAAATGTACAGTTTGTGTTCACAAAAAATCACAAGCAATTTTTCAGAAAACAACACAAGTCATCAAATCATAAGCAAACAAACATTGCCTAATCATCATTGGGAAACATTGTTCATAACATACAATCTCAAACATACAACCCATGACATAAACATTGTTCATATTACAAATTCCCAAACAACATAACAGACAAACTCATTTTTTTCCATTCTTCCCCGGCGACTTTCGCGCCGACCTCCTCGTCTTCGCCCCGGATTCCAATGGAACAGTAGGAAAAGAAGTGAAATTGTACATCCTTTCAAACTCATGATTATTCTCATCAATAGACTTGAAGCTCAGTAACTCTTCAAACATCTTGGCCTTGTGGATGTTGTAGTCTGATCTAGCCATTTCATTGCCTATCCAGATTCTCAGATGCTTCACTTGAATAGAGAAGTTCTTCTTTGGATTAGGAATCAGGTCCCTCAAGTGGGTCATGAAGAAGCATACAAAAGGGCCACAATCCCACCTGAGAGATTAAAATAGAATGCAGTTGTGATGTATAAGATAGTGAGTTTAAGAAAATAATGGGTGGAGTTAATGAATAAGATTTTTACCCGTTTGGTTGTTGGGGAACGTCGTCATTCATGTACCACACATCCCACTTTGTGATGTCATCATGGTACTCTGGATAGGAGGATAGCACCTGGTGAATTTGATTAACTTTTCTAGCCACATCCCTCTCATTATACCCATGTCCAGAAAGCGAGTCCAAGACGTATATTTCCTTGTCGACAAAGGAAATGACCATCATGAACCAGTGGGTTCGATGTACATTCATGGGCAGGGCAATCTATTTCATTAACAATTCAACATAAAATAAGTTCAACAAAATATGAATGTATAAAGCAGATTGCATTGATAGAAATCGTAAATCTTACGTAGCCCATCTCGTCCCACGTTCCTCCGTATTTATCGGACACTTGGAAATATCGATTACCCTTCGTTGGCTGAACAAGAATTAAAATTAATGATGCTATTTTGTGGAAGAATTTTAAATTGAGTTTTTATCCAATGAAAAGGGAATGAACTTACGGCATAATATGTTCCGAGGTACCAAATGCGAGGGATTCCACCAAATGGTCGGCTTCTTTCTTTCAGATGAAGCAATTGCAAATATGCATCGATGACCTAATTGTTTAAAAAGTGAATAGAAAAGTGTTATGATGATGATGGGAGAATGTGTTAAGAAACTACGTTAAATCAACAAAAAGAAATACTTACTTCGTTGTCAAACCATTTACCATCCCTCAAGCGCCACGCGGCATACCTCGTCACCTTCTCATAATCAGCAATGTTAATAACCAACTCACTGCAGATATAATAACAAATCAAACCATAAGTAAAAACAAAATTTGTGTCTTGTACAGCTTATTTAGGAAATCTGAATGTAAATAACACTTACTCTCGCAAGCTTAGTGGAATTTTGGGATCCCGAGGGTTTCTATCGAACTTAGGCTCATATTTGTGAGACAAAAAGAAGTTGATCCAGCAATCTTCCAGGCTAGGCATCTCTGGCAGACATGTCATTTCCTCAGGATTGCTTTGTTGCTTCTTAAGCGACACCCGATTCGACCCCCTTATGATCCACCGCGCCTTTCCCCGGACAGACCCATCAATGTTTTTCCTTGGGTCCACCCAAGAAGCCAAGGATGCCTCCTCCTAATAAATCAACAAAATGTTAGAATTGGAAACAGAGACATCAAGTCTAAAGTTAAAACAGTTAATACACTTACCTCATCGTCATCGTCATCGTCAGATCTGACTTCTTCGACCACCTCCATCGAAGAGCTAACCTCATCCTGATTCTTCTTCTGCTTCTTCTTGGGAGGTTCTTCTTGTTTATCCTCTTCACCTCCCTTCTTCTTTTCCCCTCCTTCCTCTTCCTCCAACTCAGACTTTCTCTTGTTAGCAGTCGCGAACATGGCCAATAATGTTTGCGGGTCAGCATTCTGCGCCAGCTGTCCCAAAAGATCCTTCAAATAGTCCCCTGGTGGGAGAACTAATTGAATTGCTGGTGCAACAGCCTTCTCAGTAGTTGGCTCTTCATCCATTTTCTTCAACTTCAACTACAAAGAACAACAGAAGTATAAAGTTTAACATTTAAGATAAGGTTGTTAATTGATAAAAACATATTTGTAAGTTTTATGTAAAAGGTTACTCACATTTTCATTCATACACACATACTTCCATCTCTTAGAAACATCAGATGTCTTCCAGAATTTCAACCTGGGACTTGCATTCTTGTCTTTGCATTCCTTGGGATTTTGTTGAAATTTGGGGCAAAACTTTTCCAAGTACAGAAGCTACAAAATATACTCACAACATTAGAACTTAAGAAGGAGCTATTAACATATTAAACAGAAATCATAAAACAAATGACAAAATGCTAAATTATTACCACAAGAATCAGCACGCAACCATTTCCTCGCAAGGTTTCCCCAGTCTGGGCCTTCACATTTTGTTTCACCAGATGATCAAGCCACAATTCCGCCCAGTTCACCTTTTTCAGGTGCTCCAAATCTACAACAAGTTTGGCCAGCCCAGACCGGATTCCTTGTCGCCCGATCGGCATCCCTAGGGCCCCCAAGATTAAACAAACAGCCCTCTGCTTCCACTCATCATTGAACAGGTTCCTATTTTTCAAGAACCACGGAACATACTTACCGACCTTTGTGTTGTCCTGGACGAGGCCAATTTTGCGTGCCACTTCTTGTACAACCTTTGGATGGACCTCCGGAAACTCAGTTGTTCCGGTGCATTTTACTCCAAGGAGCCAGCCGACAACTTCCGGGGTTACATCCACAGTCCGGCCGTGAGCCGTCAAGGACCCCTCGGTGTCAAATGAGTTGTAGAGGAATTTGTTGAACATCTCGGGGGTTTCTGAAATCTGTAGGTGCTTTAGTCCTCCAAGCCCCACTTCAGTCAACCATGAATGCTGTTCATCTGTCATATCTTCGAAGAGAGCGATAACAGAGGGCAGGCTCATAAAGCTTTGGAACCGCCTCGGGTTCTTCAGCTTCTTCTTTGATTTGCCCTTCAACTTGGCTGCAGCCGATTTCTTCTTCTTCTTGGCCTTCTCACCGGTTGGTCCTCTCTTCAATGTGCCAGCTGATTTCCTCTTCTCTCTTTCTTCGGTGGCAGCTGTGATATAGGGTTCTTGTTGGGACTTTGTCAGGCTTTTCCATTCATCGTTTATCATCTTTTTGACATCGTCGGTTATCTTCAAACGAGGATCTTGTTTCTTGAGCTTGTGCGTCTGAACATTTCTACAACAATCATGAGACAATAAAGAAAATTAAATTACAATTCCAAGTACTAGATCCATAACATATAAGACACACCCTCAAACATTTAAAATCAAATAAAGTCATTAGACTTTAAAGTAATAACATGCATTATGTTGTTTGAACAGTTAATTGTTTAGAAAAGGACTTTAATAGTTTAGAACGAGGGTGCAGAATAGTAGACATTGGCTTCACAATTGAAACAAAATTTTACGAGATGATTGATTAGGGAAGAAACTTACTTGAATCTTATGTACGCATTCATCGCATTGCCATGATGGGCTTCATCGTCACTATCATCTTCCCTCCTCTGTTCCACAGGTTGGTCACTTACCTCATCTTCCTTCTGTTCCTCCCTATCCTCCTCCATATCCTCCTCATTTTCTTCATCATCATCGCTCTTATCCTCCACGGGTTTGTATTCTTCGTCATCGTCATTCTGTTCCTCCTCTTGGACCTCATCCTCCTCCTCCTCCTCCTCCTCATCCTCCTCATCCTCCTCATCCTCCGGTTGCTCTTCAGCCTCAGGTTGGATATTATCATTTGTTCTTTTCTGAACAGTGTATTGGCTTAGATCAATCTCCTCATCACTCGAGACTTCCGTCGCTTTCTGATCGTACCTTTTTTGTTCATCCTCAGGTAAGTTGAGAAATACTCTATACTGCTGTGCTATCAGTTTGGGAGGCATATCCTTCCCTCTATATCCCATTGTAGATTTTTGATGGTTACTGTCATAAGTAAACAGTTGAAAAACTTAAGTAAAACCTTCAAATAACACAGAAGCAAATGCAAATTTCAGAGATTACAGAATTAACAATTAAGTTACATGGGATAACAGTGCATTGTGAAACATGACAATTAACAAAGATTAATTTAGGACAAAGTGAGAAGGTAGAAAAAATTTGTGATGTAATTTGATTTTAAGAAGGAGTTATTAATTCATTAAACAGCATGATAAAAAAGAAGGACATTTAAAAAAAAATGATTACTTACAGGAATAGGTCAAATCCAGGAGTATGCTTCACCTCTACATCTTCATTCTTGCGCTTAGAAGCCTTCTGATTTGTTCGTTTCTTCACTGCCTTCGGTGGTGCTGGATGTTTCCGGGTCGATCTCCTAGGGACTTCCTCAACGTGCTCTTCCTTCTTTGCTTTCTCTTTCTTCTTTAGTTTCTTCTTCTCTGTACTGGCTTCTTCCTCTGTACTCGTACTCTTCTCAATTAAGGCAGCAGCCTCAGCCAATTTATTCAATTTGTCTGCTTCAACATCCGCCATTTCAAAATCAACCCTTGATAATGGAATTGCATCGAGACCATCTCCAAAATTCTTCAGACCAATTTCATCCGTGGGCTCCGTTGTCTTTCCCTCCTGTGAACTCCGTTGTCTTTCCGTGTTGCTAGTGTTGCTATCGATCTTGTTACCGGCAAGATCTTGTTGTTTGGATCGTCTTTCTCGAATAATCTTCTTCTTCGCCATGGATTTTGTATGTTGATTGAAGGAGAAAAGATGAAGATGGAGAAGATGAAGATAGGGAAGATGAAGAGGAAAGTTGCGAACTGGAGAGAGAGACAGAGAGAGAGAGAGAGAGAATCGTCAGTTTCAGAAAATTGATTGAAACTGCCAACCACAGAGTCAATTACTTGAAGGACTCTGCAAATGGAACTGTTCCGAAATTAAAGGCAAGGTGGGCTGTGAGTGGCAGTTGAGGCGGTTGATTTGATTGGACCACTCTCTCACTTTTTTTAAATTTTCAAATTATTATTTTCGTTCCTGAAATTCAAAAATTTCAAAATGTGCCCCAAATTTCTGGCACTTAGTATGAAATATTTAAAAGTAAAGCAAAAAAAAAAAAAAAAAAAAAAAATCTAATGCATCTTTGAGTATTGATTTGATGGAGTATTAGCAACTCATTCTAAAAAAATGCATGAACCTTCTTAAATGCTAAACCCTAGAGAGGGGTCAATCTTAAACTTTAAAATGTATATCCCTTTAAAATGCCACTTATTTTGGTTTCTTCGTCGATGGAATGACTCGGGGTGTCACCATGTGTCCTGGAAAACATGCCAAGGACAGTGCTGGGAGTTATTTTGAAATGGCTTCAAGTTTTGCTCCTCTAAGTGACATAAAGGGGCAAAAATCGAATGAAAACTCGATAATTGTACGAGTTTAGCCATGAAATGTGCCCCCAGCATGCCAACTCTGATTTAATGTTGTATTTGGGTCATTTTAACAAGACTGGGAGTTTTGAGGTCACACCCAACCATGGGACTTGAACACCGAGGGATAAGGGTGTAACCGACTATCGACATTGTGAGACTTGACGTCGTGAGAAGTGACCGTGTGTTGTAGGTATCATAATTGGTCTTAAAATGTCACATAGTGCTAGTATGTGTTGAGTGGTGGCACAAATGAGATGCATAGACGTCAATCAAACTCAGTTTGGGTAACGCGTACCCGTTGGAAACATTGTTCTTTCCCATTAACTACATCACCAGCACAATTCTGTACCCAATTTGAGGGCTTTGTGCCTGCCTTGTGTTTGTACCATGCATGGCAGTGTGCACAACCTCCAAAAACCCACAAATAGGCATCTTTGAGTATTGAGTTGATGGAGTATTAACAACTCATTCTAAAAAAATGCATGCACCTTCTTAACTGCTAAACCCTAGAGAGGGGTCTATCTTAAACTTTAAAATGTATATCCCTTTAAAATGCCACTTATTTTGGTTTCTTCGTCGATGGAATGACTCGGGGTGTCACCATGTGTCCTGGAAAACATGCCAAGGACAGTGCTGGGAGTTATTTTGAAATGGATTCAAGTTTTGCTCCTCTAAGTGACATAAAGGGGCAAAAATGGAATGAAAACTCGATAATTGTACGAGTTTAGCCATGAAATGTGCCCCCAGCATGCCAACTCTGATTTAATGTTGTATTTGGGTCATTTTAACAAGACTGGGAGTTTTGAGGTCACACCCAACCATGGGACTTGAACACCGAGGGATAAGGGTGTAACCGACTATCGACATTGTGAGACTTGACGTCGTGAGAAGTGACCGTGTGTTGTAGGTATCAGAATTGGTCTTAAAATGTCACATAGTGCTAGTATGTGTTGAGTGGTGGCACAAATGAGATGCATAGACGTCAATCAAACTCAGTTTGGGTAACGCGTACCCGTTGGAAACATTGTTCTTTCCCATTAACTACATCACCAGCACAATTCTGTACCCAATTTGAGGGCTTTGTGCCTGCCTTGTGTTTGTACCATGCATGGCAGTGTGCACAACCTCCAAAAACCCACAAATAGGCATCTTTGAGTATTGAGTTGATGGAGTATTAACAACTCATTCTAAAAAAATGCATGCACCTTCTTAACTGCTAAACCCTAGAGAGGGGTCTATCTTAAACTTTAAAATGTATATCCCTTTAAAATGCCACTTATTTTGGTTTCTTCGTCGATGGAATGACTCGGGGTGTCACCATGTGTCCTGGAAAACATGCCAAGGACAGTGCTGGGAGTTATTTTGAAATGGCTTCAAGTTTTGCTCCTCTAAGTGACATAAAGGGGCAAAAATCGAATGAAAACTCGATAATTGTAAGAGTTTAGCCATGAAATGTGCCCCCAGCATGCCAACTCTGAGTTAATGTTGTATTTGGGTCATTTTAACAAGACTGGGAGTTTTGAGGTCACACCCAACCATGGGACTTGAACACCGAGGGATAAGGGTGTAACCGACTATCGACATTGTGAGACTTGACGTCGTGAGAAGTGACCGTGTGTTGTAGGTATCAGAATTGGTCTTAAAATGTCACATAGTGCTAGTATGTGTTGAGTGGTGGCACAAATGAGATGCATAGACGTCAATCAAACTCAGTTTGGGTAACGCGTACCCGTTGGAAACATTGTTCTTTCCCATTAACTACATCACCAGCACAATTCTGTACCCAATTTGAGGGCTTTGTGCCTGCCTTGTGTTTGTACCATGCATGGCAGTGTGCACAACCTCCAAAAACCCACAAATAGGCATCTTTGAGTTAACCAATTGATGAACAAACAAAAAGTTAATAAAATTTTACAGTGATGAGTGTATTAAAAAATAAGATAGAGTTCTCTCTAGAGTTCAGAATTATGAAAATTATATTAATATATTTAGAAGGAGATGTTAAGAGACAGTCAAATGCAAACGCAAAGATGGCGATACTTGTGTTTTCTACATTTGTACACACTGTCATGGCAATACTAATATAATAATATACCAATAATACAAAATAAAATTAATTATGACACTCCACAACTAAAGAAATTAAAAAAACAATATGTTTGTTACGTTAAGATGGAGTCTTTAAAATATTTGTGTTTTTGTCTAAAAATGTAGATAGCTTTTTATGAAAAATTTGAAATTTGCAAATTTTAATGTCAGTTGTCCCATCCTCTTCATTACTGGCAACCACACAACCAAATATCTCTCTCTCTCTCCGAGGTTTCTTCATTACTAGCAACCACAAACCAGACGAACCTAGACCAGCCCTATCACAAATCTCTCTCTCTCTCTCTCTCTCTCTCTCTCTCTCTCATCAGTTTCCCGAATTCAACTTCCCCTTCCATCTCTATCACAAATCCATGGCGGACCAGGAAGATACAGGCGTAGGGGAGCAGATTTCACCTTCCAAAGACATCGATAAGGTGATTTCAGATCTAAACCAGGAGGTAAGCTCGGTTAATTTGGAAGTCCTTTTAACTGCAAATCCCCTCACTCCTGTCTTGAACCCAACCAAAGATCGAGGATCTAGCCCTCGAGAACCAGTAGGAGATGGGGGCTCCAAAACAGAAGAGGGAAACTCCATCAAAACCAAAATTGGAGGTGGGGATTCAGATGAAGAGGCAAAAGAGGCACACCCTAACTCCACCGACGCAATTGGTAGACAAATCTGGGAAGATTCAACAAAAGTCCTTCCTTTATCAATGGTCGAAGGACCACAGTTCGAGGATGCTAGTGGCATAATCCAATTGGCCGATGCTGCTGCCTCAGTTGAGAAGAGAAAGAATCCAGAGACTATTGAAGAAGACATTGAGAGGAAGAAGAAAGCCAAGAAGCAGCTTCACTTCACTTCGGAGGAGGACAAAATTGTGAACATCCCAAGGAGGTCACCAAGGAAAAAGCCAGCCCCACCAAGACCATTGAAGAAAAGGGGAAAGAAAAAGGTTTCTAAGAAAAGGGGAAAGAGCTTAGAAGATGAAGTAAAGAACATCCAGCACACACCTGGATTTGACATGTTCATGTAAGTAATCTTCTGTTAAAAACATGAACTTTATTAAATATGCTATCTAAAGAATTGACCTTTCAAACTTTAGTAATGTGTTCTGCTGACTTTAGCTGTTAATTGCTTTTTCTTAATTTTTGATAAATCTTACTATTGTTATAAAACTGATAGCCTTTTTTTGCAACTGTTTACATATGACTGTTAATTTGGGGGTTCCGTTAAATTGCGACTGTTTACATATGACAGTGAGGAGAGGAAATATGCTTTCAAATTGAGAGACAAGGATATGCCTCCCCAACTTTTGTTACAGATGTATGCCCTATTTTGCAATTTACCACGGGAGCAACGAGACAATTACGAGAAAAGGGCCTTGGAATCCTCTAGTGATGAGGATCATGATGTAAGCAAGTACAGCTTTGAGATGAGGAAGAATGAGAAGGACAAACAGATTGAACAGCAAGAAAATGATGAGGAGGAGTCAGATGAGGAGGAGTCAGATGAGGAAGAGAATGGAGATGTGGAGGAATACAAAGGAGATGAGGATGAGAGTGATGATGAAGCTCACCATGGCAATTCCATGAGTGCCTACATCAGATACAAGTATGATTTTACTCTCGCAAAAAGTTTGTTTAAATTATGTGTCTCCTGATCTGCAGTTAATTTCTTATCTATTAGAACCTCAATCTAATATATTTACTGCCCTTTCTGTTAAAGTTTGCATGTTATTACTTCATCTCTAATGGCCAACCCAAGTTTAATTTTAATTGTTTGTTGCTGTTTTAGTTTATTGTATGCCTCTGTAAATTTAAATTATGGGTTGATTTTCATAATTTCAGAAATGTGAGGATGCACAGTCTTCGGAAAATAGATCCTAAAATGAGGATGACCAAAGCGGTCCTACAAAGCATCAACTTGGAGTGGAAATGCATGACCAATATCCAGAAGGAACCTTATCTCACAGCGGCTCATCAAGAAAAAGACAAGCGGAAAAGAGAAGGTTCTTTGAAAAGGAAGTCGACGGGGGAGAAGGAAAAGTTGAAGAAGAAGGCGGCTGAAGCCAAGCTGAAGGGTAAGTCAGTTAAAAAGTTGAAGAATCCAAGGCGAATTCAGAGTTACATGAGCCTGCCCTCTGTTAAGAATCTTTTTAAAGAAATGACGGTTGAACAGAAAGCATGGATGCACGAAGTGGGCCTTGGAGGACTACAGCACCTAAAGATCACGGAAACCCCAGAGAAATTCAACCAATTCATTTACAAGTGCTACGATACCGACGGGTACTTGACAGCGCACGGCCGCACCGTGGAGATAACACCGGAAGTTGTCGGGTGGCTATTTGGAATCCGATGCTACGGAGAAACAGAGTTCCCGGAGGTCGATCCGATGCTACTCCGCATAGTTGAGGAAAGTATCGGGCTCGTTAAGGACAACACAACTTTCGGTGAGTACGCGCCGTGGTTCAAGGCGGATGAGAACAGGCTGCTGTTGAATGATGAGTGGAAACGAAGGGCTGTTTGCTTGATCTTGGGTGCACTGGGAATGCCGATAGGACGAGCAGGAGTCCGGAGAGGTCTTGCTAATCTTGTTGTTAATTTGGAGCACCTGAAAGAGGTAAACTGGGCAGCCTTATGGCTGGATCACTTCAAGACACAGCAAGTTAAGGCTCAGACTGGAACAACCCTTCGCGGAACTGGTTGCGTGCTGATTCCTTTGGTAAATCTCTAACTCTTTTTCAGTTATTTTGATCATGAAGTTTAAAATATTAAGAGCACATTCTTAAATTCTGCCATCTCAATTTTACTTTTCTAGCTTTTGTACATGGAAAAGTTCTGCCCAAAGTATCTGGAAAACCCAAAAGGATGTCAGGATAAGGAAGCAATTCCAAGGTTGAAATTCTGGGAAACCTCTGATGTTTCCAAGAGATGGAAGTATGTCCAACAAAACAACAATGTGAGTGAACTTTAACATTGACATTAAAGTGTCCTGTTTATATATTAAGATTACTATCTTAAGTTTATGTCTCTCAACTCTGTTTTTGTATGTAGTTGAAGTTGAAAAAAGCTGATGATGAGCCCAAAACTGAAAAAGTTGTTGCACCAGTAGTCCAACTACTGCCTCCACCTCTACCAGAGGATTTTTGGAAGTGCATTGTGGGACAGGTGGTTGAAAAGCTTGACAAAGAGTATCTTATGTCCCTGTGGAAGGAAAAGGAGAAGGAAGAACAGAAGAAGAAGGAGGATGAGGAAGAAGAGAAGAAGAAGGAAGAAGAGAAGAAGAAGGAAGAAGAGAAGAAGAATGAAGAGGATGAGAAGAAGGAGGAAGAGGAAGGGGGTAAGAAAAAGGGGGAAGAGGAAGGAGCTCAGAAGAAGAAAGAGAAGGAAAAGTGTGAAGAAGAACTAAGAGCTAAGAAGAAGCAGAAGATGGAGGAGGCTGAGGTTAACTCTCCCATGAAGGTGGTCTACACAATCAGCTCCAGCACTGAGGTAAATGTCTTAAAGTTGATATCTTAATATTTGAGATTTATTTTTAAAGTTTTAACACCCCTAATGACTTTGTTGATTTATTAGGTGGCCTCCAATGTACCTCCCCAGCCATTCCTTGTTCATGGTTCTCCGAAGAACCCAAGGGGAAACTTGGTTGGGACTGTCCGGGGAAAGGCAGATCGGATCATTAGAGCGTCTTCGAGGATATCGTTGTATAAGCAACACATGAATCCTAAAGAATTGACTCTTATCCCACCCATGCCTGAAGCAGAACAGTGCTGGCTCCATTACTACATGTCGCACAAGTATGCGAGCACGTACGAACACACCAACAAGAATTTTTATCTTCCCCCAGAATTGGAAACGTAAGTTTTATTTACATTCAAACTTCCTAAATAATTCTTATGTGTGGCATGCATTATGTTTATACTTCTGGTTGTGTATCATATATAATATGCAGTGAGATAGTTGCTGATATGGGTGGCATGGCCAAACTGACGAGGTCGTCCGCTTGGCGCCTCCGGGATGAAAAATGGTTTGACGATGAGGTGATGGATGCTTACATGCAATTCCTTCATCTTCATGAACGTAGCCGGGAATTCCAAGGAATCAAGCGGATTTGGTTCCTCGGCACGTGTTATTCTGTAAGTTCACTGCCTTGTCATTTTTATGATATGACTCAATTCAAAATTCATCTAGGAAAATACCTGATTAGTTATAATTTTTGTTCAGCCCACAAAAGTCCTCGAATACGTCAAGGCACACGAACAGTCGGGAGGAGAGTGGAGCGAGATGGGATACGTAAGTATTCCGAATACTATCAATACAAGCTACTTTGTTCTTTTGTATGACTTACTTTATCTTGAATTTTTAATGATTAGATCGCCGTTCCGTTGAATGTCGATCACCTGCACTGGTTCATGATGGTTATTTCTTTTGTTGACCAAGAAATATTCGTCTTGGACTCGCATACCGGCATGGGGTATTCTGAGGTCGACGTTGCTGCCAAAATTGGGCAAATGCACACAATGCTCACCAACTACTCAGAATACAATGATGACATACGACGCTGGCAGGTGTGGTACATGAACGACGATGTTCCCCAGCAATCAAATGGGTAATAAGCTAACTACTTAACATAGCTAACTAATCCATTTACATGTCTGTGATATATATTAAGGCTGCATTCTATTTTCATCTGTCAGGAATGACTGTGGTCCTCATGTCTGCTTCTTCATGAGTCATTTGAGGGACCTGATTCCAGTTCCAAAGAAGAAGTTCTCTGTCCAGGCTCCCAACCTCAGAATCTGGATTGCGAATGAAATGGGGAGATCGAGCTATAACTGCGTATTTAACAAGAATTATCTTGGGTTAAAGGAACTGATGGAGGATGAGGACCACCGGTATGCATTTTACAGTTTGTACCGCAAGTTTTCGACTGTTTCCTATGTTGCATTGAGGTCTGCGGAGAAGAAGAAGAAGAAGAAGAAGACGGCGGGGAAGAAGCAGCAGAAAAAGTAAATTTGTGTAATGTTGTTGTGACTTTGTTTTACGAACAATGTTTCTGTCCTTTTGGATGTTGTGGGTTGTTTTGGATGTCGCATCTTTTGTACTCCTCATATGGCTTGGTAGTTAGCAGAGTTAAATCAACATTGATGAACCTTCAGCTTTTCCTGCCAAAGTGGCTATAACTGTATTATATTGTTTGTATGCTTCATTTATAATAGGCATTGAATGGTTCTGCTGCCCACAAAATAAGCTTAGTGAAAAGTTTCTCTTTAAACTATTAAAGATGATATCTTAAATCTTTAAGGGCAGTTAAAAATGTTAAAGATGCTCTCTAAAAAGTAAAATCAAGATTGTTAGATTCTCAACTCACTGACACCACGGTCTTGGTAGCTGAGGAATTTATTATATTACATCCATATATTAATGAGGAGATAAACTTTTCAGAGATTTCGTATTCATTAAGGTAATAACTTAAAGCAATCTATGTGTCTTTAAAATTTTGTATCCAAAATAGTGCAATACTACCTTTTGGTTGTTGGGGTCTTCTTCTTTGAAAATCTGCTATTTTAAGGTATCTCACAATCTTAGATAGGATGGAACAGTTTCATATGAACACCTCATATGGCTTGGTAGTTAGCAGAATTAAAGTATCCTTGATGAAACTTCAGCTTTTCCTGCCAAAGTGGCTAGAATTTAAGGATATGGTTGGTCTGGCTCATTTATGTTAGGCATTGAATGGTTCTGCTGCCCACAAAATAAGCTTAGTGAACTGTTTCTCTTTAAACTATTAAGGTTGCTTTCTTAAATCCTGTAACTGGGTTCGAGAATATTAAAGTTTCATCTCACTGACACCACAGTCTTGGTAGCTGAGGAATTTATTATACTACATCCATATATTAATGAGGAGATAAACTTTTCAGAGATTTCGTATTCATTAAGGTAAAAAATTAAAGAGTTCTTCATGTCTTTAAAAATTTTGTATCCAAAATAGTGCAATACTACCTTTTGGTTGTTGGGGTCTTCTTCTTTGAATATAAGGTTGAGAAGGAGGTCAATCTGAGAACCAGAAAGTGAAACAAACCAATTTCAGATGAGAGGGAGGGAAATTTGTGAGAGTGGAGTTCGTGGCAAGGGTTTGGTATCTTTGCCTCATGATTATGAGGAAGAAGAATACGATTTCGAGGTCTTAGATGAAGATGAATGTTTGGACATCACTCTTACAGAGAGCTATGGAGAAGATGCAACCAGAAACTCTATTATGGAAGTTCCAAATGGAGAGATCATACCAGGTATGCGTTCTTACAGTTTAAGTTAATGACTGTAGTTATACAGAGAGTAATTTTAAGTTTTATGCAGGAATAATGGTTACCAAGGAAGATGTTATGGAAATGACTTTTGAAAATGAGGTTCAAGCTTATGACTGGTACAACCTCTACGCACTGATTCTTGGCTTCGGGATTAGAAGGTGCAACCGCCGGTACTTCGACCCGGAAACGAAAGAATGCATAAAGTCAAGGATATACGTGTGTGCCCGACAAGGCTTGCGCTCCGAGAAGGTCCTGTACAAAGAAAATAGGAAACGGGAGCATACCAGAAACACTAGGTGTGTATGCAAAGCTCGTGTAAAAATATCAAGAACTTCACCTACCGAGCCTTTTAAGGTGGTTCAATTCGAACCCGGTCATTCACACGAACTTTCGGAACCACAATGCGCGAGCAACCACCGGTCACACCGAAAGGTCTCTGAGGCTGATGTTGAACTGGTCAGATCTTTGAAGGAGGTGGGGATCAAGTATTGCCAAAGCTTTCTTTTGATGGTTAAACAAGCCGGCGGTTATAACAAGTTGGGTTACACACAGAAAGATCTTTACAATAAAATGGCCTCTATGGACAAGATATATTCAAATGAAGGAGATGGGCAGCAGACCTTGATGTACATTGACAGTTTGAAGCACAGTCACTATGGCGTGTTCAGGGAGTAAGTTTACTTCTTAACAATTAAGAGTGCTATCTTATCTGTTAAGGTCTATCTACTGTTCAGTTAGGCTCATACTTATTTGTTAAACTTACTTTCTGAACTGTTAGAGTTAACATCATTTATGTAACTAATCTTTCTGTTTCCCTAAGTGTTATTTATTGTTTTTGTAGGTTCAGAACAGGTAAAAATCATGAGCTTGAAAGTGTTTTCTGGTGTGATAGGAGATCAGTGGTAGATTACCACAGATTTGGCGATGTACTCATTTTTGATGCAACGTACAAGACCAACATCTATCAAAAACCATTTGTAATTCTATCTGGCGTGAACAATCACTACCAGACGACTATTTTTGCCTGTGCTTTTCTCAACGACGAGACAGCAGAAACATATGATTGGGTTTTGAAGTGCCTGATGAAGGTAATGAATGATAAGAAGCCTTTGTCCGTCATCACGGATGGCGATTTGGCAATGAGAAAAGCTATTATGGATAATTTCCCAGAGGCAAGACATCGTCTGTGTTCTTGGCATCTTTGTCGGAACGCCCAGGCTAATCTGAAGTTGGGAGATGGCTTCATGGTTGATTTTAAAAAGTGCTTGCATAGTAGGAAACCTGAAAAATTTTGGCATGATGATTGGCATGCAATGCTTACCAGATGGAACATTGCTGATAAGAATTGGGTCCAGGTCACATATATGAACCGCCACTTGTGGGCGGAGACATACTTGAAGGATCATTTTTTTGCGTTGCAAACGACGACCTCGAGATGCGAGAGCATCAACAGTTTTGTCAAGGATTATATGTCCCACTCGGACAAATTGACCAATGCTTGCAAGGGATTCACGACAGGGGTTGACAAGCTACGCAACAACGAGCGTAAGGCACACCATCGCTCCGACCAATCAGACCCGGTGATAACAACAGGGTTCACGGAACTCGAACGCCATGCAGCAGAGGTCTTCACCGAAAATGTCTTCAACATGTTTAGGAAACAAGCTGCAAAGGGTGATGATTATAGAGTCTTTGAAGTCAAAACTGTTCCAGAAGAGAGCTTGGACTTGTTCTACGTGATGAGAGGTCAAATGAAGAGATCCGTGGTATGTACATCTGCTTCAATTTACATATTTATATACTATGTACTCGTGTACTGCATTTTTATTTCTAAATAATCTTGTCATGTTTCCTTAATGTTATCAATGATATCTTAAGTCTTAAAGTGTAACAAATAAGTATTAATGTCACAGTCTTTGAACTATTGTCCTCTTCTATCTAGTACCAGGTTACAATCTGTCTATCCTTGTGTTCATTTGTATTTTCATTTCCTTCTTAATTTCTAACCACCCTATCTTTTCTTGCTTCAGCAAGTTGTTCAATGTCGTCATGATAATAGGCTTCTCCGTTGCACGTGTTTTCGTTGGGAAACATCGTATATGATTTGCAAACACATGTTGTTTGTTCTGAAACAAAAGGGAGTACAGAGGATCCCAAACTCTTTAATTGCCAAAAGGTGGACCAAAACTGACAAAGAATTCTACCGAACCGAGCCATCAATGAAGGAGCCTGTTGGGAAGAAAACTGATGACCCAGATTTGCAAGCCATGCGCCGGGCTTCCTCGAGGAACGAAGTTCAACTGTATTACAGTTTGGGTTGTACTACTGGCGAGACAATGAGGTTCTTCAGAGAGCATATGGCCGACGGGATTCGGAAAATGCAGAGAATGGTTTCTAAAACTTTTCTGGGTACACAAGGAGCCGGGACACAAGGAGAGATTAAGAAGGAAGAAAATCCCTACGCCCATGTGAAGAATCCGAACCCCCCGGACACTAAATGCCCAAAGGGACCAAAGAAAGACAAGAGAAGGAGGTGTGGCAATTGCAAGGAGCTGGGACACAACAGGACAACATGCCCCAATCCTCCGGTGGACTCCGTCGAACAAGTGGACGATCCGGAAGACGATTTTGCAGAACTGCCACTTGAGTTTGATGTTAAAGAGGAATACTTCTGGTCTCAATCGAGTAGTCAGTCCAAGAAAAACAAGCATGAATGATATAGGTCTGTTTAGAGTGATTTTATTCGTGATTACTTGACAAGAAAGACGACCTGGGAGATGATATTGAACAAGTATCACCTTATTTTAATGTTATTGTTGAATTGTTCTGGTATTAATCTTTAAACATGCCTTTAAAGGACTTTTGAGTTGATATTGGTCTGCTTGTAGTTAATTTCATCGTTATTTATTAACAATAAAACTCAAATTGTTAACAATGCTTTCTTAAATGAGGGAACTCCTTCTACCTGTTAAACTCTACTAACTATATGGTAGTCTTTTCTATCTGTTAGCCGCGTAGATATTAAGAACTTTATCTAAAGCGAGAAAAACTCTTAACAACTATATCTCTAGCCGAGGTTACCTGCTATAGCGGGTAACATTTTTTGTCCTGTAGTAGCGGGGACCACAAAAAAAAATAAAAAGTTGTACGGAACCCTATTAAGGGACGCACCATAGACAACCCCGTTACTACCACATCCCAGTTCCAATAAGAGAAAAACAGAATTACCATATGACCTAATTAGAGAGATCCTCCTCAGAGTGCCGATCAGATCTCTTCTACGATTCAAGTGCGTCTGCAAATTCTGGTACAACCTAATAATCTCTCCTGAATTCACTCTCGAGTACGTTGATAACGAAAGCAAAAAAGGATTTTCTATATTCCTTGAAAGGGCTGTTTCCGATGTTATGTCTACCACCATATCGTTCCGGTTCTTCAATGTCCCAATAAAGTTAACGATTCCGTTTTATATGGAGTGCGTAGAGGTAGTGGGTTGTTCTAACGGGTTAATTTGCTTGGCTTCCTCCACATATCAGGAATGGTCAGCCTACACATGTCTGAAAGGGTTCATAGTATGGAACCCAGCCACCGGAAAGTTTAGGCAAATCGATGGACACAACCCCAATGAATATAAGAAGAAAAACTATACTTGTGGATTTTGTTTTGATTCAATTGCGGAAACGTTTAAGGTCGCTCATATTGAGTTTTTGCAAAATACTGTGGTAGTTAATATTTTTAGGTCAAAGGATAATTCCTGGTGTTCAGAGAAACGTGTTGCTCTTCATCAGACAGGAGATTATACGAGGAATGCAATATGTGTGGGGACATGTATGTACTGGGAAGCAATCAACAGCATACTATGTTTTGACATGGCTGATGAGTTGTTTCATTTTATTAATTTGCCGAATCAGGTCTTCAGAGCGAAACTTGTGGGTTACAAAGACACTATCGCTCTTATTCATGTTCGTCAGCACAACATTATTAGTTTTCCTGCTCATATTGATGTTCGTCAGTGCAACATTACTAGTTTTCCTGCTTATTTTGACGTGTGGGTGATGGATGCTTGTGAATCATGGTCGAGACAAATGACTTGTAGTCTGTCAGTCAACATTGGCGTCGTAGAAGGATTTTTGTACAAAGGTGAGGTTAACTGGGTTGTTTTGAGTAATGACAAGTCGGAAGAGTTCATGCACGACCCGAAAACTGGCGAGACTATCAAGTTGTTCGGAGTAAAACTCGGGGAACAGAAGTTCATTCAATACAGTGAGAGTTTTTCTTCAGTTTACTGATCCTCTGAACAGAAAGCTAGCCGAATCTTTGTCTTTGCATGGTATCTTTAAAGTTAGTTCCAATCACTCTTCAACACTAATACAAAGAGTTCTAGTAGTGTATCTCTACTGAATTTCTGCTCATAAGGCCATTTGATTTGGCCTTCAGTGTGCTACCTGCATATAACGAGTACAAAGTGACATAAAAAAAATGTCCGGTGTTATTTCTTTCTTACATGATTCTCTACCGCTTTGTTTTATCGCTTTCTTTTGTAGGCATTCGTTGTTTTTTTGTAGGTCTCTCTCGCCAACTATTTCTGCATAAACAATATGCGTTTCTTCTCTCTTGCATCATCTGAACTGTATTCTTCATGGGGCATATCTGATATATTAGTGACAGATACGTCGCCACAAACCAGTGATTTCTACAGCTAGGGAATATTTTCTGTAGTGCAGGTGCTTTTCTAACCATTGAGGATACTACCGTTCAAGAATATTGGTTTATTGTCATTTATGTGTAGTGACCTCAATGTGCAGATCATTATAAGAACATTAACAGGGAAACAACTTCCAGATATCACTTGCAAGTTGGAATAGTGATTGTCTTGTTTTTTATAAACTGGATCAATTAAAAGAGACTAAGGAGGTTCAAACTGGGGGGAGGAACACCCCCTACATCCTCCCGCAAAACACCCTCCAAACCCTGAGGGGCAACATTCAAAACATATTGTTCAAAAACAGGTAAAAAAACAAGGATTAAAAGCAGCAATAGAGGGAGCATAATCAGGAACTGTCCTGGCAAAATGGCGGATTTCTCAATTGACGATTGGAATTAACAAATTGTCGAAGGAGAACACAATGATCAGAAAGGCGAGAGAAAGAAAGAGTGAATTGTGAAAGGAATTGATATTTCATTTGTGTTAAATCGTGAAAGCACAATTTCTAGGTTCAAACACAGCTCATGAACAAGAATGAGGTAACTAACTAAGGTACTCTATCAAACCATGCCGCTCTCGCCCGTAACTGCCGTCCACGTGGTCAGATCAAGGATAAATTAACAATTCTGCCCGTGTCTTCTTTGTGAACTGACTCTTCTGCCCTTATGTTATGGTACGACCAAAACATTCTATCTCCTTTAAAAGCACCATTGTCTATATTTTAAAAACTAGTCCTCGTACGTTGCTGTTCCACTAATTCTTTTGAACCCCAACAGTAGATGCATCTGATGGCTACTTCAAATTGATCTTATCGTACGACTAATAATGTTGCAATCATTTAGTAAGGTTACTGCTCATTTGGTAACCTTACCATATGCTTCCTTCACCTGCAGTGCCTGTTGTGGGATCAAATTGGGGAAACCTTTCTCGTAACTCATCATAATATTCCCAGGGAGTCTAACGAAAGGCTCCAACGAATTAGCAATTAAACTCGAGCAGTTATCTCTCTAGTTTACTATCCTAATGTCCAAGATCTGCACTATTTTTACTTGGATTTTTCCATCAATCCCAATGCAGTTAAATCTTGATCCACTCTGGTGTATTCTCCAATGATGTTCTTCAATATTTTCCCCAGTCTTTAAAAACCGTTACAGTCTTGATTGAGGTTTGATCTTCCAAGCAGCTTGTCTCCGAGATTCGTAAGGCGGATAGTTTTTCATCTCTGTTTGTTGGAAAAATATAGAATCGACTGGATGATTTCGTGTTTGAATGCTCGCCCTCCTTGATGCCTTACTCAACTCTGGCTAGGTTGCTAAGTACTCAGAGAAGCACAAGTGTAACAACTTCATGAGAAGAGGTTGTGACTCGAAATAGGCCATGGAACAGAACGTATCTCAGATTTCTGCTTATACCTATCCAAGAGTGAATATTCGAAACTAGCAAGCTTGTTAAGTACTCAGGGAAGTACAACAGCAAATATTCATCTAGGGGGTGGGCTATACTTACTTCCAGACTTCATAAGAAGAGGATGTGATCTAAAAGAAAATAATCATGTCCAGCTATCTTAAAACTTCTTTGAGACCCTTATGATGTTACCTTGCTTGATTGAGTGTTTGCAATTTCGGCTTCTACCCATCAAAGAATGGAGATATTGGTATAAAGTGCACAAGAATACAGATTGACAGCATAAAAAAAGTCAAATTTATTATTGAAATCGCGCATTTGGTGTCACAACTCACAACCAGAGCTGCTTCTATGCACTGAATACAGTGAAAACAAAGCAGTACAAAGCAAGTACTTACTAGTTGCCAACAGACTTGTCCTCAACCGGACCAATGAATTGAAGCCAAACTCTCGCTATACTGGAAGATTCCGGTATGTAAATGAGATTGCCCTATGCACTCTACAGTCGGATTGCACAGCCAGTAGTTTCCGTCTTTGGTCATAACAACCAAATTGTCCTCGTCAGAGTTACTGAAAAACCCAACAACTTTAAAAATATTTTCTACACCCAGAGCTCTATAAGTCAGTGGTTTAGACCATGATAGATTCACGCTAACGTAACCATCCATCACCCACACCTGGAAACTGCAATGTGGATAAAACTCGGAAACCTTAATAAAGGCAACAGTGTTTTTGTACCGTCCAAGATACGAGTGAGTCCACATTGCAGTTGGAAAATCAGGACACGGGGACTCAATCACCTGAAACACCTCATTGACCATGTCATAGCAAAGAATGAAATTGTTCACCGATTCGCCAATTCCACTGTGGTAGCCTATTATCCAATACATGCATCTATCCACACACACCACTTCATAGCACGACCATCCTGAAAACTCAGATGAGGGACAACCTGTCTCTTTAGTCCTTTTCTTCCAATAGTTATCATTCAAATTAAATGTGCAGACTTGGGCTATGATCCGGTCTTGTCTACGCGAAAAAGCTATCTGTGACACCTTAAAAGCATCTTCGACGTTATCAAAACAAAAACCATTACTGAACGTGCGGAGATCTTGGTTTCCATACGGATGACCAATCTCCCGAAACTGTCTCGTTCCCGGATTCCAAAGTGCAGTCACCGTATAATTTCCTACTGAGAGAGATAAGCAAACAACTCCTTTTGAACATCCGATTATCCCCCGGTACTGAATGCCAGATGGAATTGTATAATCCGCACTCGCACCGAAGATTCGAACAGTAGGATTCGTAGAATTGTAAAAAATTGCTTGCTTGGTTTTATTCGTGTCATAGTGCTTCTCAACAAAATAAGGGGAGATGATTAGAGAGTACCAGTCTTTGCAAACGCACTTAAATCTTAGAAGAGATTTCACCGGAAGCCTTTCCAGGATCTCCGTTGCAACATCGTGCGGTATCTCTTTTTTACAAACCATCGCTGCCCTCATCGTCATGGTGTGGTATCTCTTGAGCTGCTTCTGTCGGTGAAGAACACCACTCAATTAGGGTTTAAATTCCCCTGCACTTGAAAGAATACCCGAAGGAATAAGTATATATAGTGGTAGAATATCGGATAAACCCCCGCACTTTTATTAAGGGGATGATAAGCCCCTGCACTTGAAAGTTGAAATAAAGTACGACACCTTTCACTCTAATACCCACACAGCTCACTCAAAATTTCGACACACTGTACCGTTCGGTGACCGAGCTTGTGAATTTTCGCAAGACTAGTATCAGACATGGTGTTCGTGAAAAATATTGTAACAGTAGAGAATTGGGCGTAATAATTAACCCTGCTACTTTGCAACGTCATTAACGGCAGTAGGCAAAGTTAACACCGTCTACTAATTTGGGGCGCGAAGTATGTAAATTACATACTGCGTGCACTAAGTTGTCAAAGTTGAGTGCAGCCCACTTTGAGTATTTAGCCCACTGATAAAAATACTCAGTATTTTGAGAAACAAGCCCAAGGTGAGACTGTGGGCTGTTATACGGAGTCTGGCCCAGCTGGTGGCCCAATTGTTGATTGTGAGGAGGCCCATTACTTTGATAAGTAGACCCAAGTTGTAAAGGTAGCCCAAACTAGAAACTAGCCCAATAGTAGATTGTGGCCCATATGAGTTGGGAACCCTTGCTGCGTGAAGGAAGACGGGTGTGTGGGCTGTGCGGCCAGAGGTGGGTGGTGGCTAGGATAGGTGGCTGGTGGTGGTTGTGGTGGAGGCGCCGTGGAAAACGCCGTGGGTGGCAGCACAGTTTGGACGGTGGCGGTGAAAGCAGTGATGGCGGCGTCGATTGGAGACTGGTTCATCGCCGGTGAGAGGTTCGGATCAGGAGGCTTCTGCGGCGGGAACGGCTGAATGTGGGCAGGTTTCTGATGGAGGTTCGCCGTGGAGATGGTTGGTGAAGGCTTCACCGGTGATTGGGACTGGATCGCCGTCGTCTGTGGGGTGCACGATCTGGTGGCCAGTGGTGGTGGCGACGGAGGGGGGTCCGGTGGCTTGGGCTGTTGTGGTGAAATGCCGAGGTCGCAGGGGTGGGTTGAAGGGAGTTGATGCACGTCTGAATCGCCTCACGAATCTGCTGTAAGTGGGTCGACGATGGTGGAGGATCCGGTGGTTGCTTCGCTGTTGACAGAAGGTCCGGGGGCTTTGTCAGGACCCGGTTTGCAGATCCGGGACCCGACGGCGTTAATTCACCCTAATTGAAGAATTAGGGTTACTTGAGAGCAGAATTGAGAATGAAGGACAGACGAGAGAGAGAAGGAAGGAGAGAGAAAGGAAGAAGAGAGAGAGAGAATCACAGAATGATAATAATATTTTTCCTTGATTTCCTCTCTGTTCTCACAGAGGTTCATAACCGTTGCTGATACATCACCAGCTCAGCACGCCTCCCCAGGAAACAACCCCGGCACAAGAGAAATTATTACAAATAAGAAGGGCAAAATAGTCTTTAATAGCTAAAACATAAACTAAACGGCATCGTTCTAATAACTAAGTTTCTTCCTTCCCATCCAACGGTCAACTTCTTCGACGACTGAGATTTAACCGGTCTTGTCATCGTACGGTAGCTGCTATCCAATATTATAGGTCATTAGTTTTGTCTTCCTTGAACTTTTGTCCCACTTATAGGTCATCACTTTATCTCTGATGACAGTTTAGTCCTTCCCAACTTGTGAAACTTCTCTATCCAACAGCTGATTCCCTTACAATGCTTTCCCCTCAGCTCAACCTTGTCTTCAAGGTTGAAATTTAGGAAACTTAGCATTAAAAGAACTCCAATACTCCCAGGTGGCATCCCCTGGAAGTGCATTTGACCACTACACTAAGACTTGATTCACACCAGTGTTGTTTCTTTTTATCATCCTTCTATCCAATATGGCTACTGGCTCTACCAACAGCTGCCCCTCTGTACCAATATCAGGAAGTGTAGGAGATAGCACATTACCTTGGCCTAAATGCTGCTTCAAGAGTGAAACATGGAAGACATTATGAATCAAAGCATGTGGGGGAAGCTGGAGTTTGTAGGCTACTGCACCAATCTTTTCTATTACTGGAAATGGCCCATAGAATCTTGGGGCTAACTTCATATTTCTTCTCAAGGCAAGAGAGGCCTGTCTGTAGGGCTGCAATCTGAGATACACCATATATCCTATTTTGAACTGTCTATCAGTTATATGTCTATCAGCAAACAGCTTCATTCTCCCCTGAGCTTGAGTTAAGTTGTCCTTTAACAGCTGCATTAACATGGATCTCTCTTTGAGGAATTGGTCCACCTCAGGGATCTTGGAACCAATGGGTTGATGTAAGAAGAAATGGGGAGGGGTGTAACCATATAAGGCTTGAAATGGGGACATGTTAAGACTAGTGTGGAAATTGGTGTTGTACCACCACTCAGCCAATGGCAACCACTTGTGCCACCTTAGTGGTCTATCACTTGTCATACTTCTCAAGTAGGCTTCTAGACATTGATTAATCATTTCTGTTTGTCCATCTGTTTGAGGATGGTAAGAGGTGGAATGGTGAAGCTTAGTTCCCATGAGAGAGAAGAGGGTTTGCCAAAATTGACTGAGGAAGACCTTATCCCTGTCTGATACTATCACTTATGGTTGACCATGAAGTCTGTGGATGTGAGAGAGATATAATGTGGCTACTTGAGCTGCTGTGTATGGGTGTGAAAGGGCTAGGAAGTGAGCATATTTGGTGAACCTGTCCACCACCACTAAAATTACTTCCTTACCCTCAGATTTTGGCAGTCCTTCAACAAAATCCATAGAAATTTCCTTCCAAGGTTGTGTGGGTATGGGCAAGGGTTGAAGTAGGCCAGGGTAGGGGATGTGTTCACTTTTCATCCTTTGGCAGATAGTACATTCTGCCACCCATGTCTTTATATCTGCCCTTCCAATAAAAATACAGTGCTGCCCTCTTGTAAGTCCCTCTTATGCCAGAATGGCCCCCCATACCAGAGTGGTGTGCCTCTTGCATAATTTGGCTTCTGAGCTGTCCCTTCTTGCCAATGTAGACCCTATTCTTGTACTGTAACAGATCATTAGTGAAGGAGAAGTGTTCCACTGTGTCAGGTTGCATGAGTAGCTGTGTTAAAATGCCTTGAATCTTTTCATCTCCTTGATAACTAGCAGCCACCTCATCTTTCCAAATGGGTCTAGTGACAGATATGGCAGCACACTTCACCTCATTAGATTCATGCACCCTAGATAATGCATCAGCAGCTGCATTGTGTTTACCTTGCTTGTACACTATAGTATAGTCTAGCCCCATAAGTTTAGAGATCCACTTTTGTTGAAGCATAGTAGTAATTCTTTGATCTAGGAGGTATTTGAGGCTGAGATGGTCAGTAGCAATAATGAATGCTCTTCCCTCCAAATAACTTCTCCATTTTTTCACAGCCAGCACTAAGGCTAATAACTCCTTGTCATAGGTGGACCACCCTAGATGTTTAGCAGCAAGGGCCTTGCTAAAGTAAGCCAAGGGTCTGCCTTGCTGCATCAAGACAGCCCCAAGACCAGAGTATGATGCATCTGACTCCACTACAAAGGTTTTTGAATAATCAGGCAAAGCCAAAACTGGTGTTTGAGACATGCTCTCCTTTAATGTTTCAAATGCTTGTTGAGCCTCTTCATTCCACCCAAAGGCCCCCTTTTTTAAAAGAGCAGTAAGGGGTCTGCTTATGGTGCCATAATTCTTCACAAATTTCCTATAATAACCAGTCAAGCCTAGGAAACCCCTTAGAGCTTTCAAATTCCTGGGTTGAGGCCATTGGACCATGCTAGCCACCTTGCTAGGATCAGCCTTGACTCCTTCTGCAGAAATGAGATGGCCAGGTACTCCAATTGTGTTTGTCCAAAAGAACATTTAGACAGCTTGGCTAAGAGGTGATGTTGTTTCAATGTGGTGAGAGTGGTATGTAAGTGACCAATGTGTGCCTCTAGGGTTGGACTGTTCACTAAGATGTCATCAAAGAACACCAAAATGAACTGTCTCAAATAAGGTTTAAAAATATGGTTCATCAAGCTTTGAAAGGGGGATGGTGCATTGGTTAAGCCAAAAGGCATTACCAAATACTCATAATGCCCTTCATGAGTTCTAAAGGCTGTTTTGGGTATGTCTTGTTCATTCATCCTCACTTGATGGTAGCTTGATCTTAAATCTAACTTGGAAAAGATTGTAGCTCCCCCCAACTCATCCAAGAGCTCATCAATTAGGGGAATAGGAAACTTGTCTTTAATGGTGATTTTGTTCAACTGCCTGTAATCAATGCACATCCTCCAAGTGTTGTCCTTCTTCTTGACCAGAGTGCAGGAGAGGAGAAGGGACTGTTGCTGTGTCTAATGACCCCAGATTTCAGCATTTCATTCACCTGTTTCTCAATCCCATTTTTTCGCAACACTGGATATCTGTAAGGCCTGGCACTAACTGGTGTGCTGCCACTGATAACGCCCAATTAGGGGTTATCTTTTAGCCTGATTTCACGAGTATTTGTGTCGGAAATAGCGGTTTTTGCCAGAAAATGCCCTAGAATGCCTTGGGAATCTAGAACGAGACGTTTATTTGTACTTCCTGGATTTCTGCTTATTTATTGCTATATTTGGATATGACCGCGGGTTTTCGTTCGTGTTGCCTTTTCAGGAACAGGTTCGGGAGGTGCATCGGGAAGCGTGCCGGGACCAAGCCGGGACCGTCTCGGGAAACGTGCACAAGACCGGGACAAGACGGGAACACGGAAAAGCAGGAGAACACCAAGGGAGGCAAACCGGGAGCGTCGGGCAGAAGAGTGGTACCCAGGGGACCCAACCAGGCCCACCAAAGGACCAAGCAGGGCCCCATCTCCACCCCCCTGCCTGCGTATATACGCAGCCTTGCGTATATACGCAGGCAGGAGGGGGAGAGGGGGAGGTGGTTACAGGCCCTGGTTGTGTATATACGCAACCCTGCGTATATACGCAGCCAGTTTGACTTTCTGGTCAAAGACGGTGGACCGATGGCAGATTCCGTATTTTCGGGCGCACGCGTTTTGGGGAAAACAGCACTATTTAAAGACTCGTCCAGACTCGTTTTGAACACACAGAGACACAACACAATTCTCAGCACAACCGAAGGGCAAGTCAGAGCATTCACGGAGAGCACGAAAGCGCGATTCGAGATTCGAAGACTTAGTTTGATTTCGTTCTCTCTCTTTATATTCAGAAACTGCGTTTTGTATTATGTCTAGTCGTAGCTAAACTTCTTACCTAGGTTCTCGGTGAACCCAGGGTTTCGTATCCAGATTTTATGACTACTTCGTTTATGGATTCATGATGACTATCTTAATTCAGCAAGTTATATCTGTTATTCTGGTTTTGATTGTTATCGTATATGCATGATAGGATTGATCACCCAGGATTGCTATAGACCCGAGCTTGTAGGTGAAAACGTCAAGTTCGGGTTAGGAAGAAAAACCAGGATTTAGTACCTTACCCTGATAGACCAACCAGAGAAAGGGAGATAGGGCTAGCATCGAAAAACGTGAGACCAACTGTTAGAGAATTTGACCCGGGCCATTCGGACAGGTTAGAAACCCTAACAGGATTAGACCGAGACTGCAGATTTAGGCAGCTTAACAAGAATCTGAAAGTCTGCAGGATCGGGATTACGTGTGGAGTCTGAAAAGTCACTGCACAACTGGTACGTTGCACAAATATCGAAACTGCTGAGTGTTTCCATAATCGAACGTAAAACTGAAATCTGTAGAAACCCTAGGGGATCCTGGAGCCTAGTTTTCATCTATTATCGTTACAACCGATTCAACTTATTTCAGAAAACGTCACAAAAAATATTTACGTTTACGTTTTTAATTCCTGTTTTTAGTTTAGTCACTACAATCACAACCTACTCCTCCTTGTTACTACACTCGGTTAACCTAAACTGACAACGTGAGTAAACCCGAAATAGTCCTCGTGGGAACGATCACCCGAGTCTAATTCCACCCGGTATTACAAGATTCGTACACTTGCGAAAGCACGTTAGTTTGCGCATCAAGTTTTTGGCGCCGTTGCCGGTGACTTTTTAGGGTCTATTTAGTAGTCAGAATTAGTTTTCTGAGTTTTTGTTTATTTTCAGTTTTGTTATTTTTCTTTTTATCTCACTGCGTTTTTGAATCTGCGTTTTCAGGACTGTTCAGTTGATGCCCAGATTGCCTCGCGATTTGGTGTCACCACTCGACAACCCGGAAAAACTGTATACCGAACAGAACCGCAGAAACCGAGAAAGCAGGATGGCAACCAACCAGAGAGATACGCCCGAGAACACCGAAGCCGGTGGACAGGAACGAGAGACACGTACCCCAGCCTAGATGGCTCGGTACATTGAGGAACTTGTCACAGCAGGACTTGCTGCCCGAGGCAACCAGAGAACATATAACCGATCTGGGAAGGCGTTGGTGGAAAATTTTGAAGCCCCACCGGGGGGCATGAGCGAGCTATTGTGGTACCCGAGATCACCGCCGAGCACATTGACATCAAACCATCCACCATCCAGACGGTACAAACTCTCTGCCCGTTTCATGGCAGGGCCAACGAAGACCCGAACGACTTTATCGGGAAATTCGAAGATTACTGCAACAAGGTCATATACAAGGGGGTAGAATCAGAGGCACTCATGCTGATCTTATTTCCATACTGTCTTTACGGAGTAGCCAAAGACTAGCTCGAATCCCGACCACCCCGATCCATCACCACATGGGAGGAGTGTGTCGCAGATTTTCTGGCGAAGTTCTATCCCGCCTCCCGAGTCATACAGTTACAGAGCGAGATCCTGTCATTCAGGCAGAAGATGGGGGAGACGGTGGTGGACGCATGGGACAGGCTCATGAGATTGGTCAAACGGTGTCCGAACCACGGTTTTGGAGACGCGAAAATCTTGCAAGTTTTCTACCATGCCCTAGACAGGGAGAACGCCCACAGGATTGACAGAGAGGCCGGGGGAAACTTCTTGTATCACGTGGACAAAGAAGGTGCGTATGACCTAATGAAGAAGTTGGCCAAGCAGGACACCCGACTGTTTGACGATCGCAGGATGGCGGTTAGAGCCGAACCAGCAGAGGATGACCGTATAGACAACCTGGCCAAGATCGTTCACGACTTGGTCAAGAAAGTCTACTCGGATAAGAAGACTGTTGCAGCAGTCGAAGAACCTGATCTGGACACAGCCATTGAGGAGCTAAGGACCGAAGACACCAATTACGTACAGCAGCAGTGGGACCCGAGCCGGTACCGACCGGGTACGAGAGACCATCCCGGGTTTCGGTACAGAAACCCGAACGCAGCAGTTTATGCACCGGGATTCCAGCACAGGCCACCAGCTCAGCAGGCTGCCCCGGCCCAGCAGGCTCAGTCAGTCCCATCCGCACAGCAGTACGACGCTCAGATGAAAGAGATCAAATCCATGTTCCAGACCTTGGAGTCCCGGTTCAAGCACATGGATACCCTGACGGCAGATATGTAGACAACCAAAACGTCACTGCGCGCTTTGGAAGTGCAGGTGGGGCAGTTAGCACAGCAGCTAACCGAGAGGCAGCCAGGAAACCTACCCTCGAATACAGTAAACAATCCACGGGCTCAGATCAATGCTATCTCCACTCGGAGTGGATTGGCACTGAAGGATCCACCGTATCCCAGCCACGCACGTGCAGAAAATTCGAAAGAAGTAGAACGCAACTTGTCGGGCCAGGATAACAGCACAGTCGACCGCCCCCAGCCGAAGGGCTCGGTTGAGCAGGATGCAGTGCAGAACGAGACAGGTGCAGAAACTGTACCAGTCTCCAAGGAGGTCCCGTACCCCTTGCGAACACGAAAGAGGGATGACAGCAAAGACTACGCCAGGTTTCTCAAGATGTTCAAGCAGCTGCAGATTAACATACCTTTTGCTGAGGCTTTGGCTAAGATGCCCACGTACGCCAAATTCCTCAAGGACATCTTGTATGGGAGGAGGCGAATGAGCGACTTCGAGACTATAAACCTGACGGCAGAAGTGAGCAATTGTGTGAAGAATGGGCTACCGAGGAAGAGAAAGGATCCTGGCAGTTTCGTTATACCGGTCACCCTAGGTAACGCTTACACAGGAAAGGCTCTGTGTGACCTAGGGGCCAGCATCAACCTGATGCCGTTGACGATTTTCAAAAGTTTGAAAGTCGGCGAATCCCGACCCACCAGAATCATGCTGCAGATGGCAGACAGGTCCATAAAACAGGCTTATGGGGTTATCGAGGATATTCTGGTCAAGGTCGGCGAGCTAATTTTTCCGGCAGATTTCGTCATCCTGGACATGGAGGCAGGGGAGGTACCGCTCATACTTGGCAGGCCGTTTTTGGCCACAGGCGAAGCAATGATAAACTGCAAGAGCGGGGAGCTAACCATGCAGATTAACGAGGAAAAAGTGAAATTCAACGTTTTCAAAAATGTGCAACTGCCAAATTACTACGACCACGAGGATATCTTTGCCATCGACGTGGTTGGCGAATGTTGGGAAAACGAGGAGATGGACCAATTGTGGGAAGAGATCGACAGCATGTACGGGGAAGAAAAGGAGAAGACTCGGTGCGAGCATGCCATGAGAGCCGAGGACTGGACCACCTTGCACCGGGACGAAGACGGCGGGCAAAGATGATTCTGGTCCCGTCACTCAAGGAGCCACCCGCACTGGAGCTAAAACCGCTCCCGAGCCATCTCAGGTATGCGTATATTGGTGAAAATAGTACTCTGCCCGTAATTGTTTCGTCTCGTTTATCTCAGGAACAGGAGCAGAAACTGCTGGAAGTATTGCGAGAGCATAAGGAAGCAATCGCCTGGACGATTGCAGATATCAAGGGGATCAGCCCCTCTTACTGCATGCACAAGATCCGAATTGAAGAAGGCAAGAAACCGGTGATTCAGCCCCAGCGGAGACTGAATCCGAACATGAAGGACATTGTGCGAAAAGAGGTTATGAAGTGGCTGGAAGCGGGAATCATATACCCCATATCGGACAGCACGTGGATCAGCCCGGTCCAGTGCGTGCCCAAAAAGGGGGGTATTACGGTGGTGCAGAATAACGACCAGGATCAGATTGCGCAGCGTACCGTTACAGGCTGGCGGATCTGCATGGACTATCGAAGGTTGAACGACGCAACACTGAAGGACCACTTCCCGCTACCATTCATGGACCAGATGCTAGACCGGCTCGCCCACCACGCCTATTACTGTTTTCTAGACGGGTACTCCGGGTACAACCAGATTTGCATAGCCCCGGAGGATCAGAAAAAGACGACGTTTACCTGCCCAGACGGTACGTTCGCGTTTCGGCGCATGCCGTTCGGGTTGTGTAATGCTCCTGCCACATTCCAGAGATGTATGATGGCGATTTTTTCCGACATGATCGAGAAAAATCTGGAGGTCTTCATGGACGACTTTTCACTATTCGGAGACAGTTTCGATGACTGCCTGTTCCATTTAGGTCAGGTTCTGATCCGATGCAAGAAGGCGAATTTGGTGCTCAATTGGGAAAAGTGTCACTTTATGGTCACCGAGGGGATCGTGCTGGGTCACAGAATTTCCAGCAAGGGACTCGAGGTGGACAGGGCTAAGATCGAGGTGATAAAGCAGCTTCCATACCCGACGAACGTAAGGGCGATCAAAAGTTTTCTGGGACATGCAGGATTTTACCGAAGGTTTATCAAAGACTTTTCCAAGATCACAAAGCCACTCTGCGCTTTACTCGGAAAAGACGTACCATTTGATTTCGATGCAGCATGTCGGCAGGCTTTTGACCATTTGAAAGAGAAGCTGACCACAGCCCCGGTTATAACCACGCCAGACTGGTCACTCCCATTTGAGCTGATGTGTGACGCCAGCGACTATGCAGTCGGGGCAGTTTTGGGACAGCGGAAGGATAAGGTCTGCCACGTCATTTATTATGCGAGCCGGGTGCTCAACGATGCCCAGCTCAACTATGGCACGACAGAAAAGGAACTGCTGGTCGTGGTGTATGCCCTGGACAAATTCAGGCCCTATTTGGTCGGGTCGAAAGTTATCGTTTTTACCAACCATAGTGCCCTGAAATACCTGCTGGACAAGAAGGACGCGAAACCAAGACTGTTGAGGTGGGTACTACTGATGCAGGAATTCGATGTGGAAATCCGGGACAAGAAGGGAGTCGAGAACGTGGTAGCGGATCACCTGTCCAGACTTGAGAACGTGAAGGTGGACCCGGTGCCGATCAAGGAAAACTTCCCGGACGAGCACATCATGGCAGTAAAAATCGGGAGACCGTGGTACTATGCCATAGCCAATTACTTGGTAACTGGCACGCTTCCCGAGGATCTCACCCCGTCGCAGCGGAAAAAGTTCATTGTCGAAAGTCGACAGTATTTCTGGGACGACCCGTACTTATTCAAACAGGGGGCCGATAACATCCTGAGAAGGTGTATCCCGACCCACGAGGCCTGGAACGTGATCCGACACTGCCACTCATCACAGTGTGGGGGTCATTTTGGGGGAACGCGAACAGCTCATAAAATACTGCAGTCCGGTTTTTTCTGGCCGACAATCTTCAAAGACTGTCACGACAATGTGCAGGGATGTGATAGGTGCCAGAGGACAGGAAACACGTCACACCGGGACGAGATGCCGATGACCGTGTGGCAGGAGGTAGAGCCATTTGATGTATGGGGGATTGACTTCATGGGTCCGTTCCCGTCATCCATGGGTAACCTCTACATCCTGCTTGCAGTAGATTATGTGACAAAGTGGATCGAAGCGATCGCGTGTCAGAAAAACGATGCGGCTACCGTTGAGCGTTTTCTGAAACGTAACGTTTTCACTCGTTTCGGGACTCCCTGGGCAATGATTAGCGATGAGGGCTCTCACTTCATCAATCGAGTTTTTGCAAAAGTTCTGAAACAGTATGGCGTGTCAGTTCATAAAGTCTCGTTACCCTACCATCCGCAGACAAACGGGCAAGCCGAAGTTTCGATTCGAGAGATCAAGAGCATACTCGAGAAAACAGTGAATCTCGGCCGAAAGGATTGGTCCGTTAGACTGGACGATGCGCTTTGGGCCTACAGGACTGCTTTCAAAACACCGCTGGGAATGTCACCATACCAGCTCGTGTTTGGGAAAGCGTGCCACTTACCGGTGGAATTGGAGCACAAGGCGTATTGGGCCATCAAACTGCTCAACTTGGACCAGAATCTAGCATGAGATAAGAGGAATATGGCACTGCTGGAATTAGAGGAATTCCGTAGAACGGCTTTCGAGAGCGCCAAAATTTACAAAGAGAAGACAAAGAAGTGGCATGATAACCGCATCACGCCAAAGCAGTTTAACGAAGGCGACAAAGTGCTTCTCTACAATACCCGGATGCGGTTCTTTCCGGGAAAGCTGAGGTCTCGTTGGTCGGGACCGTTCATCATCAAGCAGATTTTTGCCTGGGGGGCATTCGAGCTGGAAAATCCAAAAGACAAGTCCAGTTTCAGGGTGAACGGGAACCGGATCAAGCCGTATCTCGAGACCGCAGAAGTCGTCAAAATAGACCCAGTCTATTTTGATGACCCGTAAGAGGTAACAAGGTCCGGCCGTCGACCGTAAATCACAAGGCGCTGTTTGGGAGGCAACCCAAAATTAATCGTTAATTTATTTATTTTTATTATTTTATTATGTCATTATGTTCAGTTCTGAATTTCTGAGAGAGGCGAGATGAGCGGGTTTTTGACTTTGAATTTGAGAATGTGCAGTGACAAAAACATCCAAAACAGCCAGAACCGGGAAAACAGAGGAAGAGAGACCATTTGAAAAAAAAAATGCATCGGGTTGCGTATATACACAGCCCTGCGTATATACGCAACCAGGGGCAATTTTTTTTATTTTTTTTGTTTTCTTTTTTGATTTCTGATTGAGTATATACGCAGCCAGAAAGAAAAAAAATGGAATTTTTTCAAAACCCCAAGGGCATTTTGGTCATTTTGACATTTTTAGGGTTTATAAGGCAAAGGGGGCCGGCCACCTCCATTGTTGGCACCTCTCTTTCTCTCTCTTCCTCCATTTTCTCCCACTTGAAGAACAAGGATTTTGCATCGGACCTCCAAATCAAAATCCGGGCACATTTCTGGAATCCCCTCGTCGCAAGGAGCAAGTTTCATCCATCAAAATCCAGAAACAAGCGAAAATCGAGCGGGCAATTCCCATCAAAAAGTGAGGTGTTCTTGAGGAAAAGTGCAGATTTGAAGGTGTTAGAGCAAGAACTGGCAAAAACCGTACAAATGAACGTGAACGAGGAGATCGAGGGCTTCGATTTGGTGGGTTCGGATTTCAATTCCGGGCAGTTAAGTTTTCCGGCGATTTTTCCGGAGACCGCCGGCGACTTTTCCGGCGACTTTCCGGGCAGAATCTCCGGTCTTCACCCCTGTTTAGGGAAGGTCGAAAATCTCATCCCTCGCTTTATTTTCCGTTTTGGCACGGCCCGTAGCCGGGCCCGTTATTTTCGGTATTTTTGATTTTGGAGCGGCACTTGCCGTGTGGACCTCTGATAGCTCTTAGGTGGACTATCTATTGAGACACACTTGTTTTGTGCACGTTTCACGTTTTTGCTTTATATTCCCGAGTCGGCACGTTTTACGTGGTTGTGACTGTTATGGAGTTTACGGTACCGGTCCTAGACCAAGACCGGGACGAGATCCCTACTGACTATGACGCGGATGAGATCACCTCTAGGAGGTTTGACAGTTTTCGGTTCGTGAACCATCACGCTCAGTTCTACTTTTTGACCGGAACCAAAATGGGTCATAGCCTTCCCTTAGACTACCAGTTTCAGGTCGACCATATGAACATGCCGCCAGAGATGGAAGATTATGCGAGTCGACCAGAAATTTTCGGACAATCCCTAGCGGGGTTTCCGGATGTTTCTAGTTCCGACTTGGTGTGTGAGTTTTACGCAAACCTCATGCATAAGGGGGAGGGGGAGGCCAACGGGGATGTCCGATGGGTTTATTGTCGGCGTCAGTTTTTGTTGATCACGGCGGATACCATCCGCCAAGCGTACCAGATCCCGTTGCGCCATTTCTCTTGCGCATATGCTGAGTGTGCAGATTACCCGCCTAGCGATTCTGAGCTTTTGCGGGTTGTGACTGGTGGGTACCCGGGTGCCCATTTCGAGAGAGAGGGGACTGGCGAGATAGGCAAGAAATTGCATTCTCGTTTTATTACCGGGCCGCCACGATGGTGGGCCGAGTGGGTAGTAAACAGGGTAGTGGGTATTAAGCATTTTACCTACCTTGACTTTGAGTACGTACTCTTAGTCTATTGCCTTGTTCTCCGACGAGAGGTCGACATTCCTCGTCGCATATGGGTGTACATGCAGGAGCGGAACTGCTCCGCGAGCCACAAGGGGTTGGGTATGCCAACCTCATCGCCAAACTGGCGCGGGAGTTTGAGGTTCTGATGTACGATGTCGAGGGTGATCTACTTCCTCCTAGGCCATGGCCTTATAGGAAGCTCAGCGCCCGTCACCCGGGCCCACCACAGCCAGTCGTTGACCTCGATGAGGATGACAATATTATGGAGGAAGACCCGGATCCTGCACCTGCACCTGCACCTGCCCCTAGGAGGCGTTCGACTCAGGAGCGACCAGTCAGTCGCCAGGCATCGGCCGGACTTCGGCGGTGTCGTACTAGTAGAGAGAGTGAGCGTCCCGAGTCGAGTAGGCAGGGGACTGAGAGGAATGCCCCGACCCAGCCAGCCCGACAGCGAGGTGAGCCGGCCGCACGGGCCGACCCGACCCCACGAGCTAGACCAGCCCCGCCACGTAGATTGCCCCGCGTTGACGAGAGATTTGAGGGGTGTCGTGGCGGACAGAAGTCCATAGGAGAGAAAGTGTATGAGAGTGTGGGCAAGCTTTGGAGAGCTTTGACGCATAACCGCCGGACTCAGCGGAAGGTCACGAAGGACACCCAGGCTGCCCTAGCTAGTATTCGAGAGGAGCAGTGGGATGCGGCTCGGCACGCAGGCCGAGAACCGCCACTCCCGCTGTATTTTCCCCCTACCTACTCCAGCAGCTTCACAGAGGGATGGTCGGATGGCGGGGACTCTAGTGAGTGTACATCCGCTCCACCTCCCCCGACCCAGCCACTAGAGGTGAGCAAAACCCGGCCCAACCCGCCTCCCCGAACTGCCCCGCACCAAACCGGTCCGGTTTTAGCATCGATCAATGCTAATTGATTGATTATGGGTATAGATTCGTCAACCCAAACAAAGTTCGATCGATCATGGGTTTGGAAGCGGAATACCCGTTTAAATCCGAACCGGTCCAATTAACATTTTATATGTAAACATTGTAAATTTTATTTACATATATGGTTTAGAAATTAAGTTTTACAAGTTAAGACCATTTTAATACTTGACTTTTCTCACGTTATTTCTCTTTCATAGAAAATAACTTTATGTTTCCAACTTCAAATTTTATACAAACAATATTACAAAGATAATTAACCAAATAAATTTATTTTTTTAAGTAAAATTTAAAGATTTTTCAACCCGATTAACCGGTCCGAACCAGACCGAGTCGATACGTTACGACTGGTTTGGGTATCACAAATCATTGGGTAGGTTTGGGTTGAACATTCTCCAACCCGTACATATTGGGTAGGGAAGGAATACTCGGCAAAACCGGTCCAACCCGGTCCGTGCTCACCCCTACCAGCCACCTCCTCCGACTCAGCCTTCACCGCCACCTGCCCGACAGGAGAGAAGGCAGCCTGGGACACGATCCCGACAGCCTACGGGCCGTCAGACTGGGTCCCGTACCCAGCAGCCTTCGAGTGGCAGGACGACATTGCGATCCCAGCCACCTAGCAGTTGGACTGGGTCCGAGTCGCAGTGCTCTGATTACCGGCCCCGTACACGTGCGCGTCAGCCGGTCGTCTTCAGGTCTGATTCAGGTAGCAGCTCGCCGGGTAGCATATCCGGTATGTCCGAGACCGGGTCAGACCCGACATTTTTTCCGGACGAGTGAGTGCCATGAGGGCATGCCACCTCTTAGTCTGGGGGTGGTAGTCGTGTCTGCATTAACCTGGTATGCACGTTTTTTCGGATTTATTTGCAGTTTTTATTTTTATTTTTGAGTCAGCATATTTTCTTTATTTGAGTCAACCCACCATAAACATTCTGGCCGTACATTGTATATAATTAAAAAAAATGAAAAATTAAAAAGTTTTTATGCTGCTGGTTGGGTATATACGCAGACCTGCGTATATACGCAAACAGCGAGTATAAATTATTTTTTCGAAAAAAAAAAGTTCAAAATCAGAAAATTTTGAGAAAGGGCAATCGAGATAACGAAAACATTGAAGAAATTGAGTTTGAATCCTTTGAAAGAGAAGAAAACTTGCATCGAGGTATAGTAGATAGGTGAGAGCCAGCGACCTTTGGAATCCGCAAGTAATTATCACCTGAGCTAAAAATCCGACTAGTTGCTACACCACCGTTACATAGGTAGTCGACAACCCGCCCACGGGCGCCGTCACGGTCATCGCATTTTTCGGTGGAGTGACTGGCTATCAAGGGACCTCACGTCCTGTTTCTTACCCCTAGGTCCAATTAGTCAACCCGTTTAAAGCCATTTACCCTCTTTCTTCGTAGCCACTTTAGCCTAGGCAGCCTTCTTTGAGACCTCATCAGTCGATAGTTGGCTATTCTACGTGTTATGACGGAGGGAGTGAGTAGGGTGGATCTTAGATGGGAGAGCTTCATGAGTTATCAGTTTTGGACAGTTTTGATATTGACACGTTTTTCGAGGGAAGGACAGGGTGAGTTAGTGGCGACAGTGCATTAATTTGCGGAGCTGGATCACTTCACTACATAGTGACCACAGGAGGAGTTAGTCGCGTGCGAGCATCTTTTCGCACAAAACGGGGTTCCGGGGGGTTGTAGGGTCAATTGGTGGTCGTGCCGTTTTTCTACATCTTTGGTGATGAGGAGGTTCGGTGGGACCGCACAGTATTATCTCAACTACAGGATCAGCGCTTCAGGATTAGTGTGGGGGTACTTCACATGAGGACATTTTACGTACCCCACGACAGAGATTTATTTTCACTCACTCAGCTTTAGTCAGTTTAGTATTGTCAGTATTCGTGTACGTTTGTATATATAGTTGTGTTAAAAAAAATAAAAAATAAAAAAATAATAAAAAAATAATAAAAAAAAGAAAAAAAGAAAAAGAAAAGAAAAAGAAAAAAAAAAGAGACAAAGAAAAAGAAGAAAAATCATGATCTAGTTTTTAGTTCGTTTTAGGTTTTTGTTATTTAAATAAAAAGCTGAGTGAGTGGCACAATTTTCGAGACGTTTACACTACTTCACATTTGTGGCCGCGAGTACGGCGAAGACACATCGGGGTACAGGAGAATTGGGAAAGCAGGAACTAAGGTGTTTTGGGCAGTTTTTCGGGATCTCGGTGAGGGGTGTGAGTTTGGTAAATTGTGAGAATGTCATAACAAGTAGGAATATGCTGTACCTTGATACATATACTTATCCTACCTGATTAGACATAGATCCTTTCGGAAACAGCTCGGATGGTAAGTTAGCTAGGGATTTGCTCAGTTTGATAACAAAAGTAATAGTACTTCGGTCCAGTGCTTAATTCCACCATATAAATCTGTTCAGACTTACCGATCGCTTGCAGGGAAGTACATTCTGAAAAGGATGAGATCACGAGAACACACTGTTTATGTTTTTGAGGTTGCCCAATCTCACCAAAAATATTTTTGTAATTAGTCTGTTTTGAGTCGTTTGAGTCTGTGTATATTCTATCTGAGTCAGTTTTTCTATCGAGTCGTCCGGTTGAAAGGTTCGGGTCGAAAGCGTATGCAACGGTAGGGTATGTACAGAGTCAGTCACGAGGACAGAAATGCAGGCTAGAGTTGGCAGGATTGCTCGGGACGAGCAATGTTTAGTGCGGGGGTATTTGATAACGCCCAATTAGGGGTTATCTTTTAGCCTGATTTCACGAGTATTTGTGTCGGAAATAGCGGTTTTTGCCGGAAAATGCCCTAGAATGCCTCGGGAATCTAGAACGAGACGTTTATTTGTACTTCCTGGATTTCTGCTTATTTATTGCTATATTTGGATATGATCGCGGGTTTTCGTTCGTGTGCCTTTTCAGGAACAGGTTCGGGAGGTGCATCGGGAAGCGTGCCGGGACCAAGTCGGGACCGTCTCGGGAAACGTGCACAAGACCGGGACAAGACGGGAACACGGAAAAGCAGGAGAACGCCAAGGGAGGCAAACCGGGAGCGTCGGGCAGAAGAGTGGGACCCAGGGGACCCAACCAGGCCCACCAAAGGACCAAGCAGGGCCCCATCTCCACCCCCCTGCCTGCGTATATACGCAGCCTTGCGTATATACGCAGCCTTGCGTATATACGCAGCCAGTTTAACTTTCTGGTCAAAGACGGTGGACCGATGGCAGATTCCGTAATTTCGGGCGCACGCGTTTCGGGGAAAACAGCACTATTTAAAGACTCGACTCGTTTTGAACACACAGAGACACAACACAATTCTCAGCACAACCGAAGGGCAAGTCAGAGCATTCACGGAGAGCACGAAAGCGCGATTCGAGATTCGAAGACTTAGTTTGATTTCGTTCTCTCTCTTTATATTCTGAAACTGCGTTTTGTATTATGTCTAGTCGTAGCTAAACTTCTTACCTAGGTTCTCGGTGAACCTAGGGTTTCGTATCCAGATTTTATGACTACTTCGTTTATGGATTCATGATGACTATCTTAATTCAGCAAGTTATATCTGTTATTCTGGTTTTGATTGTTATCGTATATGCATGATAGGATTGATCACCCAGGATTGCTATAGACCCGAGCTTGTAGGTGAAAACGTCAAGTTGGGGTTAGGAAGAAAAACCAGGATTTAGTACCTTACCCTGATAGACCAACCAGAGAAAGGGAGATAGGGCTAGCATCGAAAAACGTGAGACCAACTGTTAGAGAATTTGACCCGGGCCATTCGGACAGGTTAGAAACCCTAACAGGATTAGACCGAGACTGCAGATTTAGGCAGCTTAACAAGAATCCGAAAGTCTGCAGGATCGGGATTACGTGTGGAATCAGAAAAGTCACTGCACAACTGGTACGTTGCACAGATATCGAAACTGCTGAGTGTTTCCATAATCGAACGTAAAACTGTATTCTGTAGAAACCCTAGGGGATCCTGGAGCCTAGTTTTCATCTATTATCGTTACAACCGATTCAACTTATTTCAGAAAACGTCACAAAAAATATTTACGTTTACGTTTTTAATTCCTGTTTTTAGTTTTGTCACTACTATCACAACCTACTCCTCCTTGTTACTACACTCGGTTAACCTAAACTGACAACGTGAGTAAACCCGAAATAGTCCTCGTGGGAACGATCACCCGAGTCTAATTGCACCCGGTATTACAAGATTCGTACACTTGCGAAAGCACGTTAGTTTGCGCATCAGCCACTCACCAAGGGAATATGGTGGTCTTGTTGTCTAGGAGGTGGAAGGGTTGTTGGATCTCCAAACACCCCTGGATATTGTTGCAGAACTTCTTTTATGGCTAGGGGTACCTTTGTTTGTGTAATGGCCTCTTCTGTGGTTAGGTGATACACCACTGCTGTATTATTGGTGTTGCAGAACCTTTGTAGAGCCTTACAAGAGATAAGAGAGAGCTTTCCATGTTCTTGTATTCCTTGTAACACCACTTTTTCTTCATGGTTCTGGTAGGTCAAAGTGAGCTGCTGTAGATCCATTAAGAAGGGTCCCAGGGTTTGCAACCACTGCACCCCCAACACCACATCACAACCCCCTAAAGAGATGACCCTCATAGGGGCTGTAAACTTCAGGCCTTGTATTGACCACTCAAATGTGGGACATATGGCTCCACTTATGAGCTGGTCTCCATTTGCCACAGTCACCTTCACTTCATCAGTAACTTGTAAGGTACACCCCAATCTTTTGGCTACAGCTGCATCCACAAAGTTATGTGTACTACCTGAGTCCACCAACATGATAATAGTGTTGTTTTGGCATTTTCCTTCCAGCTTTAGGGTAGTGTGATTTGAAACCCCAGAAATGGCATTAAGGGTGATATTGACCTCTGCATTGTCCATATCTGGTGAGCCTCCTTCTTCACTTTCTGGGGTGGTAATGACAGGGTCAACTCCTGGGGAGTCTTCATCTTCATCACAAAAAAGAAGGTACAGCTGTTGTTTCTGTCTGCATTTATGACCCCTGTAATATGTCTCATCACAGAAATAACATAAGTTTTTCTCTCTTCTTTTATGCATCTCTTCTTGTGACATTCTTTGTATGGGAATGTGGGTAGTGGTTGTGGGTGTTTTGGTGGTGGTGTTATTAGTATTGGTCAAAGTGTTTTTGATGGTGTTTGTTTGTGGAGGGTGGCTGTATTGGGTGAGGGCAAGGGTTTTGGAGTTTGATTTTGGTAAAGGTGGGTATGTAATAGTAGGTCTGGTAGTGGAGTTGTAAGTGGGGTTTAAGGGTGGATTTTGTTGCAGCAATTCTTCTTGATAGGTGGCCTCCACCTTGGCTAGATGAAATGCCTCTTGAAGAGTTTTTGGTTTGAGCAAGGTCACAATGTGTTTGAGTTCAATTTGTAAACCACTTCTCAAAACAGAAATGAAAAAATCTTCATTCAGTGAGGGTTGTTTTAGCAAAACTTTGAGCCTCAACTCTTCAAATTTGAGAGCATGATCTTCAAGTGATCCTTCTTGTTTAAGACTTTAAATCATTCCCACCACATCCTCCAGTTCATCTTCCTCAAATTTAGCACACACATCCTCCATAAACATTTCCCAAGTGAGTGTGTCAATGGAATCATAGGCATTTTTGAACCAAACCTCAGCAGGACCATCCAAATACAGTGAAGCTAACGCCACCTTCTGTTCACTAGTAGCTGGAAAGAATTGAAAGAAACGAGAACTCTTCTTAAACCAGTTTCTAGGATCCTTACCAAAGAATCGCGGAAAATCAATTTGTGGCAACCGGATTGTGGGTGCAGCAGCAGTTCTGGGTTCAGGAGTGGATCTGGCGGAGTTCTCCCCCAGATTGATAGGCGTAGTTCTGGTATCTCCGGCGCCGACCTTCTCCTTGCCATTATTCCTTTCCGGAGTGGCCAAGACCCCTCGATGTTGCCGGATCTCTTCATACTGTAGCTGGGATCTGGCTGACAACTCGTTGAGCCTTTGGTCAATGTTTTGCAGCGTTTCTATCATTTGAACTTGTAGGGTTTTAACCCCTTGGATTTCCTTGTCCGTCTCATTCAGGCGAGCTTCAAGCTCTTCTGTACGAGTCATCGTCTTCACCGAAGCTGGTGAAGAACCTGGCTCTGATACCAATTTACCAGGACCCGGTTTGCAGATCCGGAACCAACGGCGATAATTCACCCTAATTGAAGAATTAGGGTTACTTGAGAGCAGAATTGAGAATGAAGAACAGACGAGAGAGAGAAGGAAGGAGAGAGAAAGGAAGAAGAGAGAGAGAATCACAGAATGATAATAATATTTTTCCTTGATTTCCTCTCTGTTCTCACAGAGGTTTATAACCGTTGCTGATACATCACCAGCTCAGCACGCCTCCCGAGGAAACAACCCCGACACAAGAGAAATTATTACAAATAAGAAGGGCAAAATAGTCTTTAATAGCTAAAACATAAACTAAACGGCATCGTTCTAATAACTGAGTTTCTTCCTTCCCATCCAACAGTCAACTTCTTCGACGGCTGAGATTTAACCGGTCTTGTCATCGTACGGTAGCTGCTATCCAATATTATAGGTCATTAGTTTTGTCTTCCTTGCACTTTCGTCCCACTTATAGGTCATCACTTTATCTTTGATGACAGTTTAGTCCTTCCCAACTTGTGAAACTTCTCTATCCAACAGCTGATTCCCTGACAGGCTTCTCGTGGGGCGGATCTTCCGGCAAAAGCACCTCATGGATTGCCTGCAGTCGTGGATCCGGCGGTTTCGAATCTTGGGGCCTGCGTTGTTGGTTGAAGCTCCGGTGTCATCTCTTGAGGTGGCGGTGGTGAGATCTGCGGGATGGTCGCCGGAGTTGCAGCAGGTGGCGGCGTGATTGGGGGGTTAACCTGGTCTGATTGTGTATCTTCATTCTCCTTGTTGTCGTCCTCAATTTCATCCTCTTCTTTCAGTTCCTGATCGTCAATTGGTTGTGGCTCAGCTGCAGTTTGGGGTTGTTGTTGCTGAGTCTCCAAACTCGTAAGGCGATTTTCAATAGCCGTGAGGCGACTATTAACCTGATCGAACTTTTCTGTCATCGTGGCCATCATGTTGTGGATTAGTTCTTCGAGGTTCGTCATGATTCACCAGTTGAGTGTGGTGAAACTCAATGGAAGCGCCAAATTGATACTGGGAGCGCCAAATTGATACACCCAGTATCGTACAAGTAGCTTGAGAGAGGTATCGTACCAGTAGCTTGAGAGAGGCTACGAATCTCTACCAGCAGTTCGTGACACTACGAAAAACTACAAATACGAAAAAATAACTGAATAAAATCAATAAAATACTTATAACTGAGGACTACAACTGTTTAAATAGAAAACTAACCCTAACCCTAGACTCTTACGGGCCAAGTCCGGCTCACTAATTAATGTAATATAACTAAATAGAAAAATAAAATAAAAAATAACCGAGTAATTAAATAAATAAAACACTATTCTCTAATTAACGATAATAATAACTATTATAATATTGTTGACCCGGGTCATAAGATTGACCCGTATCACTTAGGGTTAGAGGACACCTCTGAAGTTATAAGTTTGCGCTATGTTCTTTCATTGAATATTGCTGAAAAAAATATAAGCAACTACTCTAGTGCACCAAACTATCCATATGAACGACTAACCATGTCTTATTGAATTGTTAGCTTGATGGGGAAGTCGCAAGTGTGAAGTCGATCTTTACCCATATGAGAATATACAAATGGAAGAAAAAGACTTAACATTTCTACACAAAGCTTTGAGCAGTAGAAGGCTTGGAACTCGAGTAGGAATGTTATTCTTCGGAAACTCTATGTAGGAGTAAGCATCACCAACAATAAAATTACTATTTAGCTAAATTTTAACTAGTATGAACTCAAGTTAACATGACTTCTTCTTGTTTGCTCCAATGGTGTTATGTATTATACATAAGTTTGTGAGTATTGAATTATAAATAAAATATTTTATTAAATTAAAGTAGGAGAGAGATAGACACAAAAAATTTAACTAGCTACATTCTAGCTATCTACTTCTATTCAGTGGGATACATAATATGTAAAATATTGAGTCATTTAGCTAGCCCATTGGAGCTCATTATTTATTCTAGTTCCTAGAGAGCCGATGGTAATAGATTTCCTGCTACTTCCTAAATAAATCCAAATTTATTATAAAAAATAATGATCATTTTCTTCAGTAATCATATTTGTTTACTATTGGCTTACAAAAGAACTGTTTGTCAGACACTTATACTCGAGGCTGGAGAGTTTGGCTAAAAACATTGGCAGAGCCCATATACTGGACAAAGTGATCCATTTTGGCCCACCACTCTAGTATTATAAGTTTCAGTTCATGAGGTTGTGTAACAACTTCATGAGAAGAGGTCATACCTCGAAATAGGACATGGAACTGAACATATCTTAGATTTCTGCTTCTACCCCATATCCCCATCAAAGAGTGAATATTCGAAACTGGCAAGCTTGTATACTCAGAGAAGCACAACAGTAAATATATTCATCTACGGGGGTGGGCTATACTTACTTCCGGACTTCATGATCTAATAATAGGGAATAATCATGTCCAGCTATCTTAAAACTTCTTTGAGACCCTTATGATGTTACATGGCTTGATTGAATGTTGGCAATTTCTTCTTCTACCCATCAAACAGGGGAGTCTTCTCAAGATTATTTATTTATAGTTTCTAAACGATTACTACAAGAACATCAATTTGTATAAAGTGCAGAAGAATTTAGATTGACAGCATAAAAACGACAAATTTATAATTGAAATCTCACATTTGGTGTCACAACCAGAGATGCTTCTATGTAGTGAACACAGTGAAAACAAAGCAGTATAAAGCAAGCAGTTGCGAAAAGACTTTGTGTCAACTGGACCGATCAAGTGAAGCCAAACTCTCGCTATACTGGAAGATTCCTGTATGGAAATGAGACTGCCCTATGCACTCTACAATCGTGTTGGTCTTCAGATTGCACAGCCAGTAGTTTCCGTCATTGGTCATAACAACCAAATTAACCTCGTCAGAGTTACTGAAAAACCCCACAACTTTACAAATATTTGGCAGAGTTCTATAAGTCAGTGGTTTAGACCATGATAGATTCACACTGACGTAACCATCCATCACCCACACCTGGAAACTGCAAGGTGGATAAAACTCGGAAACATTAATAAAGGCAACAGTGTTTTTGTACGGTACAAGATGCGAGTGAGTCCACATTGCAGTTGGTAAAACAGGACACGGGGACTCAATCCGCTGAAACACCTCATTAACCATGTCATAGCAAAGAATGAACTTGCTCACCAATTCGCCAATTCGATTGCAGTAGTCCATTATCCAATACATGCATCTATCCACACACACCACTTCATAGGACATCCATCCGGAAGAGTCAGATGAGGGACTACCTGTCTCTTTAGTGCTTTCGTTCCAATAGTTATCATTCAAACTAAATGTGCAGACTCGGGCTATGATCCGGTCTTGTCTAAGCGAAAAAAATATCTGTGATACCTTAAAAGCATTTTCGACGTTATCAAAACAAAAACCATAACATAATTTGCGGAGATCTTGGTCTCCGTACGGATTACCAATCTCACGAATCTCTCTGGTTCCCGGATTCCAAAGTGCAATCACCGTCGAATTTCCTTTTGAGAGATATAAGCAAACTACTCCTTTTGAACATCCGATTAAATACGGGTACTGCATACAATATGGGATTGCATAATGCCTATTCGCACCGAAGATTCGAACAGTAGGATTCATAGAATTGTAAAAAAAAGCTTGCTCTTTCTTATGCGTGTCATAGTGTTTCTCGACAAAATAAGGAGAGATAATTAGAGAGTACCAGTCTTTGCAAACGCACATAAATCTTATAAGAGATTTCACCGGAAGCCTTTTTAGGATCTCCGTTGCAACATCAGGTGGTATCCCTTTTTCTCTAACCATCGCTGCCATCCGGTGGTATCTCGTCATGGTGTAGTATCTCTTGAGCAGCTGTAGCCGAAGAACACCACTCAATTAGGGTTTAAGATCCTGCCGTGGGATGCAAATAGTACCCGAAGGAATAAATAGATATAGATCATATAGTGGTAGAATATCGGATAAACCCCCGCACTTTTATTAAGGTGATGATAAGCCCCTGCACTTGAAAGCTGATCCTAGAGGGTATGTTTGATGCAAGGATAAAGAAAGGGTAATAGCTATTGTTTGATGCAGGGATAATTTATATCCCCTTATTATCTATACCTCCTTATATGTCTAAAATCTAATCCCACCATGTAGAGGGATTGAATAATAAATTCTTAATACCCCTATTTATACTGGCCCAAACAAACATGTTACATAATCATTCATATATAATTAATACCAGTCCGTCCCAGCTCTTTCTTTCCATCTGATTTTTTTTTACTTGTATATGGGTCACTTTAACTGGATGATTTGGATAGCAAAATAATACCACTCCGTCCCAACTCTTTCTACCCATTTCCTTTTTTGTTTGTCCCAACTCTTTCTACCCATTTCCTTTTTTGGGTAACCTTAATCGGATGAAATGTAAATTTTACCCTCTTCAATAATACACCCATCTGCTTTTTCCTACTCCCAACCCCACCCACTTACACAAATCTTATCCTCTCTCATCTTCACAACAGCACTCAACAACCACACACTAGAGAGAGAAACAGAGGGAGAGAGATGGAGAGACTGGTAGAGATGGAGACGCCGGTCTTTACGGCGGTGAGGACGCCGGTCTTTGCGGCGGTGGCGACGCGCTCTCTCTCTCTCTGGATCGATCGATCGATCGATCTGTTTGCCTCTGTGGAAGACGGGCTCGTTGCTGGTTGAAGACGACAGAAAAGACGACGGAAAGGATGCCGGTGACAGTGGAAGCGGCGGGGGAGGCTGACCCAGGTACCTCTCTCTCTCTCTCTCTCTCTCTCTCTCTCTCTCTCTCTCTCTCTCTCTCTCTCTCTCTCTCTCTCTCTCTCTCTCTCTCTCTCTCTCTCTCTCCTTCTTCTTCTTCTTCTTCTCTTCTCAAGCCTCTAGATCTCTTCTATTTGCCTCGCAGATCTTGGCGACGAGAAAGCGGCGGCGAGGCCAAGCACCGGATTTGTTTGTGCTCGCCGGCGACACCCACAGCAAGCAAGTGTCGACACCCACATCACTCTTTTTCTTCTTCTTTTCTACATCCTCTTCTAATTTTCTAATATTTGTAATTTTTTAGTCTAGATCTGTATTTTTTGTGTTAAATTTGTTGTGTTTGGTGGTGTTCTAGTTTCTGGTGGCATAATGGTGGTGTTGATGGTGGTTGGTGGTGGTGTTGATGGTGGCTGGTAGAGTGGTGGTGGTGGTTTTATTGTTGGGACAGCTAGTGACAAATTTGTAATGCATGAACTATTGTAGGGGCAAAATAGACTTTTCGTCCCAACTCTTAAAACCCGTGCCCAGCCGCAATGGGTAGTAAGAGCTGGGACGGAGTGGTATGATTTTTTGATAATTTTTTTACCATGTGATAGAGAAACTTTTACTCTACAATACTATGAAAAAATTATCAAAAAAATATATTGGTTTGCTATTCAAATTACCGGGTCAAAGTGACCCAGTGAATAGTGACAAAAGTCAAATTGGAAAGAAAGAGCTGGGACAGACTGGTAATACCTTAATATCAAATTATCAATACAATCCCTAAAAAAAATCAATACACCCTATAATACTGTAGCCCCCCTGTACCTCCAATTTTTAATCCCGACACCAAACGTGCCCACAGAGTACAGACCTACAGTTGAACAGTCAAACCATATTTGAGTAAATTACACTTACATCTGCTTCCAGTTTGGCACAACACTTTGAGCCCTTACAGTGTGGGGAATGACACTTTGACCCATCTAGTGTCCTAAATTCTTACGTTCTAGACTTCAGAGTCCTTATTTATATATTTGTAGTAGAACAGTTAAGCCAAAAATAAACTTTTAGTGCATGTTTGTTTTTTTAGTATTAGTGGTATTAACTAGTACTGGACTAATTATAGTACTGTGATTATTAATACTTTGTTTGGTTTGTTCTGGATTAAATTTAATACCGGTATTAAATAGTGAAAAACATGAGTTTAATACCCTATTTTAATCCCCTCCCTTAGAAGAGTATTAACAGTATTAGACAATTAATACTAATTGGTATTGAACATTAATTACAACAACAACTATTCATAATACTTTGACGATACATAACCAAACACAGTATTAAATATAATACAGCTAATTCAGTCCAATCTTATCCGACTTAGTCCAGTCCAGTACAGTCCAGTCCGGCTAGCCCGGAAAACCAAACATGGCCTTAGCGTATTAAGAAACGAAATAATTTCAAGAAATAAAACGGGGTACAGGTTTAGTTCAATTTTGGGTGGGAGAAATTGAGTTTATGGCTACGCATGATTAGAGTGAGAGTGGCACGGTATTCTATCCCCACTATGGGCAATTGAGCTAAAGAGCTGATGCTTTTCCCAAATGGGCTTTGAGTTAAAAAAAAAAAATGCCAAGCTTATGGGCTTGCTTGTATATGTTTTTTCTTCTTCTCTTTTTTTTTTTTTTTTTGTCATAGGCTTGGTGGTTCTTAATTAACTTTCACTTCTTTTCTTTATAAATATGTTTCTCATTTGTAAGGAAACTTGGGATGTGGTTCAAAAAATCAAACTTATGTAATAATGGGTGACGGATTAATAAATCCGGGTAAAAATTGGTGATATAAACTAGTCCATAGACGTAGAGAACAAATTAGTTTTTGTTGATCCGATAAAATCTTTCGTAAGCACGCGACATATTTCGAAACCCAAAATCTCATGCTCATAATTCTTGTTGGTAATTTATGGATAAAAAGTTAAGCCTGCTTTATAATAAAAGTCTTGATAGTTTGAAAACAATAAACTTGTACAATTTCCTAATCGATAGACTAGGAATTGATAATTTAATATGGTACAAATGGATCACTGGAAATGATAATTTAATATGATATGAACGGGTCATTAGTGTTTAAAAGCATGCAAGTACAAATCAGAAAAACCACAATTCAATCGAGTTAAGTCGAGCTGAAATAAACAGAATAAAAAACAAAGTGTACAAAGCACAAACTAAACCCCACCGAATTCTCCGAATAATCCTGATAATTTGGTTTGGACCCAATCTGATGATGGGGATTACTCCGTTAAAACTGCATATCATTTGGTAGCTTCTCAAAATTTAATCGACAAAAACTCTCCTATTTGTTCAACTTCTAACAGCACCAAAGATATTTTCTGGACTTCTCTTTGGAAATTAAACATTCCAAGCAAAATTAAAATTTTTATTTGGAGAGTTTTTCATCACTGCATTGCTACCAAAAAATCTCTTTTTAAAAAAGGAGTTAATTTACCTCTTCATTGTTGCTTCTGTAATTCCAATGACGAATCTGATTCTCATATCTTTCTGGATTGCTTTTGGACTAGGCAGATCTACAATTCCAATTTAGTCAATCTCAATATCCCCTTTTCGGGAACGCCTCTTTCTGTCAGATTTAAGCAAACCTTTCTGAATCTTGACCCTTCTGACCGGCCTTTATTCTGTTACATCCTGTGGAATGTTTGGTTAGAAAGAAATCACAGAATATTTACTTCTGAAAAGAAAATTTCTGAAGACATTATTACTATTTCAATTTCAGAAAAATTAGAATACCAAAATTCTACTTATCTTGGTCGGGAATCGTTGCATGCAGGACTCTCAGGATCGGAAACGGATAGAAGTTGGAAACCCCCGCCACCAGGACTCCTAAAGATGAACGTGGATGCAGCGATTGACACAAACAATCGCAGATCTGGAGGAGGAGCAGTGATTCGCAACCATGAAGGCACTTTTGTGTTGGCTATGGCGTTTCCCTTGCCTTTCACCGATGATTCTCTAACAGCAGAGGCCTCTGCGATCAAAGTGGCGTTAACAGAAGCATCAAATCGAGGATTCAAAAGCTTGATTGTTGAATCGGACAACCAAGCTCTGGTTCTTCGTCTCCAGAGCATTCCGCCGACTCAAAGTTTTAGAGAGAGAGAGAGGCTGTTGATTTTTGTGGCCTCTCAGCTGAAAAGTCTTATTTATAGTAGGGTTTGTTGGTGTAAGAATGACAGAAATGCCCTTGCCCATTCTTTAGCTAAAATGGGCTTGCACTGTATCTCTACTTCGTTCTGGGCCATTGTTTGTCCAGCAATCTTGTACAACTTATGGGCATCTGACTTAGCCCAATATTAAATAAAAGTACAAGTTTCAAAAAAAAAAAAAAAAAACCCCACCGAATTAGTATAACCGCACTAAATCGTTTAAACGATATCACATAGAATTTGTGTACGTAAACGCGTAATATAATTATTATCTCGTGTAAATTGTTGAAAGTCACTCACATTCTTTTAAGTACTTGCTTGAGTTCTTAATAAAGTTTCTTATAAAATCAAGAAAAAAATTGTAGATTCGACCGATCATACTTTATTGTTTATATTTCAATTCTTTTTTACATAACATAGTTTTTCTAAATCTAAATATCAAATTTACAAATGGGTGTTGACTCGGTGGTAGAGTATTTGAAACCCACGGCATGAGATTCCGAGCTCGAACCCGACTATATGATGTCATTCAAAAATAAGATGAATATCAAATCTAAGCAATAATATGCATTTATATGTGAACGGTCACTTTTTACCATACTGAATCGCGTAAAATCGAGATCGAGAAAAAATGAAAACAAAATCGAATCGAACCGTTGAGTTTTTTTTTTAACTCAACTCCGAACAAATTAACTTAGTCTTTTTGTGGAAAGGAAGCATCATTGATTAAACAACAAGAGAATTACATGATAAAACATCGCCCTACTAACTTCTAAGCTTAACAACAAAATCATAAAAAAAAAAAAAAAAAAAAAACAGCGATAATGAAAAGAATAAGGGGTCAGTTGTTGTCGATAGAGGAAGAGGAAATGAAGAGCTCTTAGAAGACATCTTGATGATTGATAATCAAGCTAGACATGTTGAAGTTGCTCCTTGATGGGGTCTTCAATGGAAGGAGGATTGAAAGATTGAAGGTAACTTGGACATTAAGGGTGCCGAGGAGAGGACTGGCATTTTTTGAACCAACCGGTTGAATGGACAAGACACACGGATGTGTTGGGTTCGAACTAAGCCAGAGATGACGTAAGGCACAATAGATACAGCGGCGGACGCAGGATTTAGGTTAAGTATGAGTCTGTTTTTTTTTCGAGAAATTGTTTTTGTTGTCAAGCGAGTTTGACCCAAAACGTCATGCAGGGGCTTCATATGCTCTACCACTTGACCTACCGCCCTAGCTGCAGGGTCGGCTTTAAATTTAATAACTATGTATAATTTTATTTTATTTTGTATTTTCGACATATTTCATAATTTTTCAAGATAATGCTATAACAATTTCACTGAATGAGATGTTAGAGAGAGTTGCATTCAAGTAAACATGGCAAAATAAATAAATAAATAAAAACAAAAAAAAAAAAAACACATTTCAATTGAGTAGCCCTCGCGCACACGGGCAATTTTCTAGTTAATTAATACTAAAATAAAGCATAATAGTATAGCAGAGTTTAAGTTTATATTTGGCATCTTTGGTTTTAATTAAACTAAATTAAAAACATGGTGTGTTTTTAGAACTCATTTGGTACGTCTGTTTTTTGCCTGTTTAAAAACAAGAACGTGCTACAAAAAAGTTGTTTAAAAAAGTGGTGTTTTTGTGTTTTTCCATACTATTGATATTTAAAGACATTTTAACTATTATTAGATGAAAAAAATATCAAATATATGTGATATTGTACGTTAAAATGATTTTTAAGCAAATTAACATTGAAATTTAGTTACGTTTTTTCTACTGTTTTTCTTTTTTCTTAAACGGATACCAAACATTAAAAAGAAGAAAAACAGTAGAAAAATAACATACCGAAAAACACGTTGAAAAACAAAATCGAAAAATTGTTTGGTCCATAATTGAAAACATTATTAAAATCAAAAACACGTTTGACAACATTATTAAACTTCAATGTTAATTTACTTGAATATCACTTTTACGTACAATACCGACATATATTTAGTATTTGTTACATTTAATCATAATTGAAATGTGTTTAAATACCAATAGTATAAAAAAAAAAAACAAAAAACATCACATTTGTTTTTTTTAAAACAATTTTTTTCAACATACTTTTGTTTTTAAACAAACAAAAAACAGACATACCAAATGAATTTAAAAAAACAACCATGTTTTTTTAAAACAGGGATGCCAAACATACACTAAGGATGAAATGAAAGTCTATAAAATTACATAAAACAGCCTAAACAAACATTTGAAACTACCTGCTTCTACTACCCCTAAGCTCAGGTGTCCCAATTCTAATTTAAATAGTCTACACATGTCGCACCATAATTAGAAAGACCACCACCCTAAGAAGAACACATTAAGTTAAGAACCTTCTAGCTTTGACTAGAGCTATTAAACAAAGAAAAAAAACCCGACGGCTTTTCCAACTCTTTACTTCTTTTCTTTTAATTTAATCCACCTTTTCCCATGCCGAGTCAGCTCTTTCTTCAACTCGGTGTCCCCATCGGTTTCGGATCTGGAAGATTCCAATTCAAGTAACAGCGACCCTTTATGCTCTAGAAACAACCAGAACAAACATCACCATCGTTACCTAAAAAGCCCACGCGTCCTCCATCCACACCCTTCATTTCTCATCCAAGGGTCTCTCTTCTTCCACTTCACCAGAACCGTTACTTATCCTCTGACATGCGGTCACAGTTGTTATCGGTGGTTTCCTCATCCAACGGCTGTGATTTCGCATCTATTACCTGCACTTGCATTTGATCACTACTGCTTCCCATCTCCGTCTCTCCTTTCTCACAGTGTCTCACGCGCATCTGATCACTACTGCTTCCCATCTCTGTCTCCCCTTCCTCACAGTGCCTCACGCGCTTCGCCCCGATGGGGACTCCGAACAACCGCGGTGACGTCTCCGGCGACATCGGTTTCACGTCCTCGCCACCAGAATCAACCCGGACTGCACTCTCCGGCATCAGATCCAAAACTCTCCCCTCCAATCCGCCGGAGGCAAACGTGGACATTAGAGAATATACATTGCTGCACAAGCCACGCAATCTGTTGAGCTCCAGATGCAACTGCGCGTTCTCTCGCCGGAGCCGATCGTTCTCCTCGAGCAGCTCCGGCGTCGTAGTGCAATTCGTAACACGTGGAGCAGTAGCTGTAGGCGATGAATTCGAGGACAGAGCTTGCTCGTCGCTTGAATTCGCGGAAAGCACAATAGCCGCCGGTGGTAGCGCCACCGTGACGGTTTGTCCGTTAACCGCGGCGGCGACTGGTACGGCTGGAGAGATTTTCCTGCGCTGGATGTCTTTCAGCAGACCTTTCTCGCCTCTCTTGAAGCAATCGTTTGCAAACTCCCATCGATCGGGCATCACTTTCCTAAATCCCTATAAAATGAAAATCCAACCAACTATATGATTATGATTCCGAAATCGAAGACGATAAGAGAAAGGCAAATCAGATTGATGAATATAAAATGAAAATCCAACCAAAGCAAAATCAATCGATGACAACTATATGATTATGATTCCGAAATCGAAGACGATTAGAGAAAATTAAATCAGATTGATGAAATCGAGCTTACATAGGTGTTGAGCTGACGGACGAAGCTGGAGAAGTTGTTGTGCTTGAAGTATTTCGGAAGCAAATCTCTGGCGAACTCTGCCGGTCGCCAGACGATGAAGCTCGTTCCGTCTTCGTTCCACGAAATCAAGTCGTCGAGAGACGAATCGTCGACTATCTGGTACGTCTTCGTGAGGAACGGCGTCGGAAGCGTCCTCTGAGTCGACGAATCGCCGCCCGCTAACTCACCGGCATTCTCTGCCGGCATGATTTACCAAAATCCTGACATCGGAAACAAAATAAACTCAATTAGTGCATGTAAACGAAATGCATGTACACGATTCAACTATTTTTTGATCAATTACTTCTCAAATTGAACTAATCGAAACTGATTGGGGGAAAAATTATAACCTAAAAAGGAATTGAATCAACGCTCCTGGAAGCTCGGGAAACGACGACGTTGCGGAGAGAGACTGATAAATCGGCGAGGAGAGGGAAGAGACCGGACGGCGAGTGGAGGTTGCCGGAGAGGAGAGTGTTGGGGTGGTTTTTTCTAGAATGTTCCGATTGGAGGTAGAGAGAGAGAGAAATCGCTGGTTCGAGAAGGAAGGGAAAGGGAAAAAATGGGCTTGAGTGGATATGTAAATAAGAAGGGACCCACAAGGGTAGGGTAAAGAGGAAAAAGAGAGGGCCTCTAGAAACAAACTCTAAACTACAATTGGGGTGCTTTCTATTGCTCACTTACCAGAAGCTTCTTGCCATGGTTTGTTTTAGAACTCTCTTTCAGTTTGAGAATTATAGACTATAGAGATGGTTTGGCTACACCATGAGAGATTGTTACTCTATTTATAATGATAAAATTGTTCCAATTTCAGGAATTTTGTAACGCTCATAAATTGTCTTGTTCTAGGTGACATGTATGTGTTGATTTTTGCATAAATGTAACAAATTAATTTTATGGCTTTATATGTGGTCTTGCTTAGTCACGGATATATATGTGCTCTTGTATTCATTAATAGAAAAACAATAAATTTTAAATAAACATATTTTAAATTTTGGTAATGTTGGTCTTGCTTTGGTTTGATTTGAATTTTCACGATGTGTCAAATGGTAAGATATGATTCAATAAATGCTTTCTTATTTTACATTTAAATTTAACTGTACTAATAAGTGACTCGTGCTTTGAGTGGAATGATACGTATAATGTTAGATGCTTGATTCGAATCAGGAGCTCGAACTAGTCCCTAATTTAGGAGTATCTTTGATTTCTTGGACGTATAAAGAATTAACAATTTATCTTTTGTTATTAAAGAAGTGTCGTTAAATTTTAAACGACTATGTTTAAGTATCGCGTAAATCTAGCTGCCAATTTATTTATACGGAACACGTATGTCCATATTTTCTCTGCACTTCATAGGTTTGGTGGCATATAGATTCGGAAATTAAAGTTTGTACAGTTTCATGATGATTTACGTCACACGAATCTATGCTCGCTTATTATTAACTTTCGCAAAATCAATCACTGTATTTTTGGATTACTAACTTATTGTATACGTAAACACAAAAGATTGTTCGCGCTTCTTGAAACAGTATAGGGCCAACTCTCTCATGGTTTTGATACACCATGAGAGATTGTTACTCTATTTATATTGATAAAATTGATCAATTTCAGGAATTTTCTAACGCTCATAACGCTCATAAATTGTGTTGTTCTAAGTGACATGTATGTGTTGATTTTTGTATAAATGTAACAAATTAATTTTATGGATTTATTTGTGGTCTTGCTTAGTCACGGATATATGTGCTCTTATATTCATTAATAGAAAAACAATAAATTTTAAATAAACATATTTTAAATTTTCGTAATGTTGGTCTTGCTTTGGTCTGATTTGAATTTTCACGATGTGTCAAATGGTAAGATATGATTCAATAAATGCTTTCTTATTTTACATTTAAATTTAACTGTACTAATAAGTGACTCGTGCTTTTGAGTGGATGATACGTATAATGTTAGATGCTTGATTCGAATCAGGAGCTCGAACTGGTCCCTATTTTAGGAGTACCTTTGATTTCTTGGACGTATAAAGAATTAACAATTTATCTTTTGTTATTAAAGAAGTTTCGTTTAAATTTTAAACGAGTATCGCGTAAATCTAGCCGCCAATTTATTTATACGGAACACGTATGTCCATATTTTCTCTGCACTTCATAAGTTTTGTGGCATATAGATTCGGAAATTAAAGTTTGTACAGTTTCATCATCTGATGATTTAAGTCACACGAATCTATGCTCGCTTATTATCGACTTTCGCAAAATCAATCACTGTATTTTTAGATTACTAACTTATTGTATACGTAAACACAAAAATTGTTCGCACTTCTTGAAACAGTATAGGGCCAACTCTTCATAAGAAAGCGGTTTGTCGATTATTGCAAAAGCATTAATTTGAACTTGTCACACTGTATGTCAGTTATCAGTTTCGTAATATTTAAGAGCATTTATACTTTATTCCGATTAAATTTATCGTGAGCTCAGATCATATTGCAAGCATTAATTCGTACTTGTCATATTGTTGTGTCAATAATCAATTTCATATTAATTTTTAAGAGCATTTAAATGTTTTTCTTCAAACACAAATAAAGAGCAAACGATTCTAAAAAAAGGGGCAGCAAAAGAGCAACACTAGTGTTTCAGGCAGCTTCTCTTGTTGAGAAGTGTTTGGGAAAATTGCAGCCACTCAAACAAGATAAGGATGTCTGGAGTATTGAGTCCCACAGGCCAAAATTGTACAATTACCACCAGATAGGAGGTTTTTTTTTTTTTTTTTTTTTTCCAAAGATAGGAGGTTTATGTGAGAACAAAAGACATGTCTAGTACAGAAAAGTCTATTCATGCCAATAAATGTTTGATAGAAATACTCATAAATATTGTGATTTTGCAAAGCTCACTGCACCTACGCAAATGTATTCAGAAAAGTTGTTGTATTAGTAGCCACTTTCCTTAACAGTCTATTTGGAAATTGCCACATCAAATGTATCTGAAGGCGACTTGTCATGTATGGAGACTCTTCTAAAAGCATAAATCTTAGGCCACACGCACAATTTGATAAAAATTTGTTCCACTATAATTTCAAGCAAACGACCGAATTTGGTGGATGAGGTCTGCTGGGTTCGAAATCAGAACTTAATTAAATGATTTTTAAACGTTTTATCACTTGAACTCACCAATTACTAAATTATTTAACCATCATTTCGTGTAATGCGTACCAAAATTAATTAATTAATAAAACAAATAAGTAATATTTTCTTGCCTAAGTACATAGAACATTATTTAAATCTACAACTACTTTCGAAAAATAGTTGAACTGCTCCAACGTGTTTTTTTTAGGCTTCTCTGAATAAAGTTCAAAGCACTTGGGCTTAAATCTAGCAAGTGAATTCTGTAGCCCGGTCGTTTTCAAAATGAAAGCCCAGGCCCACTGGAAAGCAAATAGAAATCACCTTTCTTTTTTTTTTGTCACAGAGTGGATAGAAAATCATCCCCAATTTGAGGTATCCAGGTTTTGTATGAAGGTAATTCTTTTTTGTTATGCTGTGAGAATTGACCGTCGCTATTTTCGAGCGTGTACTAGGTAAGCTCACGCTATAGTGTAACAGTCTACAAACACAATAGAAATGAAAACGGTCTAAAAAAAACTCATTCTAACAAGTTCGCAACTGAGAAAATCAATGCCTAACATTCGAACTCAGTACATGTACACAAACACTAAAAGAGGTAAGCAAGCATGTCTGACCAACTCAACGACACCCCGATTATGCAAGGTAATTCTGTAGAACAGGATTACCAAATTCGGAAATTTTGCAGATTTGAGAACTCTGTTAACGGACATTTTGCCAAAATAGGGCAGTCCAAGAAAGATCAACTTGTCCTTCTCTGAAAGTCCAACAGTTTGGATTAATTTTCTACCCCAATTTTCTTCTTACTCTCACTTCCTTTCTTAATCAGGTCCAAGAACATTAGAAAAGTTATATTTTAGCATCCAGACAACTTCATAGTGTTGGAAGAAATGGTTTAGACGACGACATTTCGTACCCGACTTTGAGCTCGGTTTGAACCCGGCTCGCTAGTGGGTTAACAACACCAACCGCATCTTTAGAAAGAGGGCAACTTGGTGGTCGTTTCGGTAACTCACTCGACGAAAACCATTAAGAAATGAATGATCAAATCGAGATCTCAAAATGGGTTCATGATCAAACTTGTGTTGTGAAGAAAATAGAAACCACACCTTGGTTCAAGGAAGAAACTAGGGAGTTCATCTACTCCAAGTTTGGACTATAGGGCACGCCCTTTGGGTGGAGCAATATATTGCAAGAGAAAGGACCTAGACAAAGGTCGAACCACCACAGGCGCGCACGGGCGCCGCCGTCTGTCCAACCGGCCCGGGCACGGGCCGTGACCGCTCCCAACTAACAAAATTAATATGTTAATTAACAGTTTTAACTTCTATTATTAACGGATGCAAAACTGAACAGTTGGTTGCAACCGCTCCCAACCAACACTTCTTCTCCGATTAATTGTCCAGCCCCTTCCTCATTTGTGGTAACTGAAACCAACGAAATTCTCTAGCACGCAAACAGAAACTTCGTCGTAGTCTCAGTTTGCTGTGTGCGGCGCTGTACACCGTGCTTTCCACCGCCGCACAGAAAAACTTTCATCCTGGAATGCAGTCGTCCCATCGTTCAGCAGCAAGCACGTGTGGGGGACGAATCTGCTTTAAGGAGCCTCGTTCTTATGAACGAAACTGTCTTCCATCTTTGTACACAATTCGGGAAACTCACAGTCAGTAAATTCGTTCTTTGCTTTATTATTTGGGTACTGTTTGATTATTCACAATATGTTTGGCTCGATAACTTTTACAACACATAGTTCATACCATCACCATATAATTCTCTTGCAAAGCTTGTAACTAGAGAAGACAACACAAGCAGCCACAACAACAAAGCAAGCAAATGACATGGTCACAACGACAACCACCTCCTTCCATAGTTGAGCAGATTGACTTATTTCTTGCATAACTGTCACCGCAACCGCAGCAGATGACACCAGAAGGCAGCTTCCCAGCTGTTACCAAACACATACACATCAAAAATAAATTAACCATTTCCACATACTTCAAAATCACTAGTGACAACTTGGTTCCAAGTGTTTAACGGGTTTTCTTAAACCTATGTTCCTGATTAAGGCAAGGGAGTTCAAGAATTCAAGGAGTGCCTACCTGATCACAGATGAAGCTTACGGAATCGGAAGCTATATCCGATACGAGTATGCCTCTGTGCGTAATATCAGATATGGCCTTGAAGAGCTGCAGCGCCGAGTACAAGAAGACAAGAACAGACAAAATGAAGATGTACGTGCATAAAAAAAGTAAGCATACATAAGCACTGGCGAGGCCAGGATTTCGAAACAGGGCAAAATTCTATGTAAAGTCAATAACACAGGAAGTAGTGCAAGGGTTCGGAACTAGCCAGGATTTAGTGTATGTTCCTAGTAAATTACAGGGAGCCATGATTTAGGAACAACCAGGATTTATGAAAAGACAGGGCAAAATTCTATGTAAAGTAGCCCGTCAATGGGCCGGTTCTGGGTAAACCCGAACCGGACCCATGTCAGACCCGGTTGCTAATAAACCCATGTAGAACCGAACCATGAAACCCAAACCCAAAAACATGAAAACCGGACCAGAACCTTTGAACCGTTGGGCGAACCGCGACCCGGGATTTTCTTATCAGTGACTTTGAAACAGCGAGATCGAGAGTAAGAACTCGTCGGAAAAAGATGATCGGACAGAAAGAGGGAAATTGTCAGTCTTATGTCATGGGCCGCGTTATTTACTTGATAATTTTCGGACTTGGACTTGCCCATGACATCTTTAGCCCACTTGGAGTTAGCTAGTTTGGGCCTAGGGGATGTCCTAGCCCATTGTAGCCCATTAGATAGCTCTTTTTCTAGAAGCTTCCCAAGTTGTATGGATGTAACCTTGTGTAGGGGGCTCTAGAATTCTCCATTGTAAATATCTAAGGCTAGAACATGTAGGAAGGTTCTAGTCCGATAGATCATAACCGTTAGATCGTTAGATCTCTAGATCCTTCCAAGGGGGAGGGACTTGTATAAATAGGGAGGAGCTCATTTGCTCCAAACCATCCAAGAGTTGTAAGCTCTCTACTTCCATAAAGCAATACAAGCTCTCTTTCCTTCATAGCTCTTTCAGTTGTTCTTAACTTCCGCTAACGGTTCGGTTGTGAGGTAGGCTGACTTAGTGTTGCAGAAGGAATTGAAGACACTAAGTGCCGCACGGGAAGGTCGTGAAAAGCAGCCCGTGACAGTTGGTATCAGAGCCGGTCGATGGAGGGAGACGGTAGCAACGTCACTAACGCAGGAGCCAAGGGCGGTCGTGGCAAGTCCAAGGATCAAATAGCCGGCTTGGAGTCTCGTATGGTCCGGTTGGAGAAGAACTGGAGGGAGTTCCTCGAGAGGGTGGAGGAAGAGTTCCCAAACAACGAGACCGTGGAGGAGCTGAGGGGAGAAGTGCAAGGACTTCTCAATGCTTCGTTGGCTACTTTGAGGGAGGACTTGGAGGCTCAACTCGGTAGCGCCATGACCGAGGTGGCGGCTCTCAAGGAGGAAATGAAGTTCATCAAGGGGGATTGGACTTTATGCAAGGAAGCGGTCGTGAACCGTACTCTTAGCACGGTGGCGGTCCCGAAGATCGACGTCCCTAAGCCAAAGAACTATGGAGGTAAGAGGGATGCTAAGGAGATAGACTCGTTCCTATGGAGCGTGGAGCGTTACATGCAGCATCTAAGGATCGAGGATGACCAAGCCAAGATCGAGGCGGCGACTATGTTCTTCGTGGAGAACGCTTTGGCATGGTGGAGACTAAGGACTGGCGAAATCCAACGAGGTACGAACGTTCTCAATACTTGGGATGATTTTAAAGTTGATCTTAAACGTCAGTTCTACCCTGAAAATGCGAAGTATGAAGCCCGGCAAAAACTCCGTTATCTCAAGCACACTGGGTCTATTAAGGAATATATTTCGTCTTACACTAACTTGTTGTTTGAGATTCCGGATATAAGTGATGATGATAAATTCTTCAACTTTATGAGTGGGCTACAACCTTGGGCCAAGCAAGAGCTAGACCGTCGTGGGGTGACAAGCTTGACCCAAGCCATTGCCGAGGCCGAGAAGTTGATCGAATTCCGGAAGAGCGGCTCGGAGGCACGTCCAAAGCCTTCGAAACCGGATCATGCCAAAGGTGGGGGAGACAAAGCCAAGGATAAAGGCAAGGAAGTGCAAGGATCCAAGCCGCCGGTTAAGAAGGACCAAGGGAACAAGTCGGGTGGTCCAAGTGGATGCTATTGGTGCAAGGGGCCGCACCGCATAAGGGATTGCCCTAACCTATCCAAGCTCAACTCACTTTATTCCGAGGTGGAGGCACGAGGTCACGAGGCACGGGAGACGGAGGAGGACGGCAAGGTGGGCTCGTTGCAACTCGTCAACGCCGTGCAGACCAAGGTGGAGGCCAAGACCAAGGACAAGGACAAGGGGTTGATGTTTGTGGAGGTCAAGGTGAATGGCAAGACCTCTAAGGCATTGGTGGACACGGGGGCTACCAACAACTTCGTGTCCAAGGAGGAAGCAAAAAGGCTAGGCTTGTCCGTGGCCAAGACAGGGGGAAGCGTCAAGGCAGTGAACTCGGAGGCCAAGCCGATGGATGGAGTGGCTCGAGGCGTGCCGGTGCAACTCGAGTCGTGGAAGGGAGCCGTGGACTTCTCGGTGATCCCTATGGATGACTACGCCATGGTGCTAGGCGTGGAATTTATGGATAAGGTACGTGCTATCCCAATGCCACCGTTCAATACTATGTGCATCATTGGAGATGGATCTTCTTGCCTTGTACCGGTGACTAGGGAAAGCACCAAGAAGGGTGGAGCTTTGTCGGCACTACAACTCTCCAAAGGGTTCAAGAAGGGGGAGGCTACGTTCATTGCCACGATGAAGGAGAATGCCAAAGATGTCCCTAAGGAGGAGGTGCCGGCGTGCATTGAGAAAGTGCTAGAGGAATTCGCCGATGTGATGCCTAAGGAATTGCCGAAGCGGCTACCACCAAGGAGGGAGGTGGATCATGCCATTGAGTTGGAGCCGGGAAGCAAGCCGCCGGCTAAGGCGCCGTATCGAATGTCCCCACCAGAGCTTGAGGAGCTCAAGAAGCAACTAAAGGAGTTGTTGGATGCGGGCTACATCCAACCATCAAAGGCACCGTATGGAGCACCGGTGCTCTTCCAGAAGAAGAAGGATGGCTCACTTCGTCTATGCATTGACTACCGGGCGCTCAACAAGGTAACGGTGAAGAACAAGTACCCAATCCCGCTCATAGCTGACTTGTTCGATCAATTGGGAGGTGCACGGTACTTCTCGAAGCTAGACCTTCGTTCGGGCTACTATCAAGTACGCATAGCGGAGGGGGACGAGCCAAAGACAACGTGTGTCACGAGGTATGGGGCTTATGAATTTCTAGTTATGCCTTTTGGACTAACAAATGCTCCCGCTACGTTTTGCACGTTGATGAATAGGGTATTCCATCCCTACTTGGATAAATTCGTGGTGGTGTACCTAGACGACATCGTGGTCTATAGCTTGACCATAGAGGATCATGTGGAGCACTTGAGGACGGTGTTCCGAGTACTTAAGGAGAACGAGCTCTACGTCAAGAAGGAGAAGTGCTCGTTCGCATTGGAGGAGGTCGAGTTCTTGGGCCACAGGATCTCTAAGGGGAACTTGATGATGGATGAAGCCAAGGTGCGAGCCATATCGGAGTGGGAGGCCCCTACCAAAGTGACGGAGTTAAGGTCTTTCTTGGGGTTGGTCAACTACTACCGCCGGTTCATCAAGGGCTACTCGGCGAAGGCGGCACCGTTGACGGATCTCCTCAAGAAGGGCAAGGCATGGGAGTGGTCTCCTAAGTGCGAGGAGGCCTTTGTGGAGTTGAAGAAGGCGGTGACGGAGGAGCCGGTCCTCAAGTTGCCGGACTTGAGTCTACCGTTCGAAGTGCACACGGACGCGTCGGACTTTGCCATTGGAGGGGTGTTGATGCAGGAAGGGCACCCCATAGCATTCGAGAGCCGCAAGCTCAATGACACGGAGAGGAGGTACACGGTCCAAGAAAAGGAGATGACGGCCGTGGTCCATTGCTTGCGGACATGGAAGCACTATCTACTTGGCTCTAGGTTCGTGGTGAAGACGGACAATGTGGCCACTAGCTATTTCCAGACGCAGCCGAAGCTAAGTCCAAAGCAAGCACGGTGGCAGGACTTCTTAGCAGAGTTCGACTTCAACCTAGAGTACAAGCCAGGAAAGGGCAACGTGGTTGCCGATGCCCTAAGCAGGAAGGCGGAGTTGGCTAGCATCACACAAGCCACTAGCACGATTCTGGATCGAGTTAAGGAGGGATTGGTCCAAGACCCAGCAGCACGGAGCCTTGTGGAAATGGCTAAGGAAGGAAAGACAAAGAGATTCTGGGTGGAGGACGGTCTTCTCTACGCTAAGGGAGGACGGATCTACGTGCCTAAGTGGGACGGCTTGAGGCGGGACATCTTGAAGGAGTGTCATGACTCTCGGTGGGCCGGACATCCAGGGATGCATCGTACTCTAGCCCTGGTGGAGGAGAAGTACTATTGGCCCCAACTCCGCGATGATATAGAGGGCTACGTGAAGACTTGTCTTGTGTGCCAGCAAGACAAGATAGAGCAGAAGCAGCCGGGAGGATTGTTGGAGCCATTGCCGATACCGGAGAGGCCTTGGGAAAGCGTCTCCATGGACTTTATCATGTGTCTACCTAAGTCAGAAGGGTATGGCACGATCATGGTGGTGGTGGACCGATTCACCAAGTACGCGACATTTGCTCCAGCCACACCAGGGTGCACGGCAACGGAGGCGGCCACACTCTTCTTCCGGAATGTGGTTAAGTATTGGGGAGTTCCAAGGAGCATAGTGAGCGACCGGGACGTGCGCTTCACCGGGAAATTTTGGACGGAGCTCTTCAAGTTACTTGGGACGGAATTGAACTTCTCCACAAGCTTTCACCCACAGACGGATGGCCAGACGGAACGGGTGAATGCTTTGTTGGAGTTGTACTTGAGGCACTACGTGAGTGCCAACCAGAAGGACTGGGCGAAGCTCTTGGACGTGGCCCAGTTTTCTTATAACTTGCAGCGGTCGGAGGCAACGGGGAAGAGCCCATTTGAGCTAGCGACGGGACAGCAGCCTTTGACGCCGAGCACACTCGTAGCTTCTTATGGAGGGTCTAGCCCGGGGTCGTATCGGATGGCTAAGGATTGGCAGGAGCAGCGGGACTTGGCTCATGCCTATCTCCAGAAGGCAGCCAAACGGATGAAGAAGTGGGCGGACAAGAAGAGGCGACGGGTGGAGTTCAAAGTGGATGACCAAGTATTCGTGAAGTTCTTGCCACAGCAGTTTAAGCATACCCGTCCACTACATAAAGGTTTGCTAAGGAAGTACGAGGGACCGTTTCGGGTGACGGCCAAGGTCGGCAAGGCTTCATACCGGGTGGAATTGCCTCCTAAGTTCAAGATTCATCCGGTCTTCCATGTGAGTCAGCTGAAGCCTTATCACGAAGACAAGGAGGACCCGGATCGTGGGGAGTCGAGGCGAGCACCGCCGATGATAGCCACTTCTTTTGACAAGGAAGTGGACGAGATTCTCAAGGAGCGGACCGTTAGTCGCAAGGGCGTGCCGAAGCACAAGGAGTACTTCGTCAAATGGAAGGGGACGCCCGTGGAGGAAGGGACATGGGAAAGCGAGGAATCGTTGTGGCAGTTCCGGGACAAGATTGAGCGATTCCGAGCCGACGACGCGACGAGGACGCCGCATCATTAGGTGGGGGAGAATGTCATGGGCCGCGTTATTTACTTGATAATTTTCGGACTTGGACTTGCCCATGACATCTTTAGCCCACTTGGAGTTAGCTAGTTTGGGCCTAGGGGATGTCCTAGCCCATTGTAGCCCATTAGATAGCTCATTTTCTAGAAGCTTCCCAAGTTGTATGGATGTAACCTTGTGTAGGGGGCTCTAGAATTCTCCATTGTAAATATCTAAGGCTAGAACATGTAGGAAGGTTCTAGTCCGATAGATCATAACCGTTAGATCGTTAGATCTCTAGATCCTTCCAAGGGGGAGGGACTTGTATAAATAGGGAGGAGCTCATTTGCTCCAAACCATCCAAGAGTTGTAAGCTCTCTACTTCCATAAAGCAATACAAGCTCTCTTTCCTTCATAGCTCTTTCAGTTGTTCTTAACTTCCGCTAACGGTTCGGTTGTGAGGTAGGCTGACTTAGTGTTGCAGAAGGAATTGAAGACACTAAGTGCCGCACGGGAAGGTCGTGAAAAGCAGCCCGTGACACTTAGTTCTGCTTACAACCAGGACCAGCCACCCAATTCGGAATCACAATCCGAGAGAGATGGAGAGAAATCAGGATATGATCTTGAAAGTTTCAAACAACAAATACGATTTACTAGACCGAGATCATTGAGAGTGAAAAGAGATCAAATAGAGCATCTCTGGAGAGAGAGAGAGAGAGAGAGAGAGAGAGAGAGAGAGAGAGTTGTTCAGAGATTGGAGAGTGAGGGATGCCCAATTGCACATACCTGCGAAGACCGAGAGACTTTTTTGGGGTGAAAGTTCGTTTTGGATCGAACAGATGCACATGTTTCTTACTTTCGTGGGTCTGAAAACAACCCTTTGGGTTAATGGTTTGGAACGAGTGGTTCTTGGGTCTGGCGGTTCCATAACCAATAGGATCTGGTTCAAATTTTTAGGTTGTGGGTCGGGTATCTGGTGGTCGGTTGTGGGTCGGTTCTGGGTTTGAACCGGCCCATTGACAGGCCTAATGTAAAAGGCAATTACAAGGACACTAGCACAAGGGTTCGAAACTGGCCGGGACATTTCTTCAATTAATGAAAAGGATACCATTGTAAAAATACTCAAAATTAAGGATGCTAGTGGAGTTTCAAAATTTTCATTTGGGGGGGGGGGGGGGGGGGTGGGGGTGCTTAAACCACAAAAGAGGGGCACCATTGTATGATATGTGCCAACCTTACAATTTAGAGTCCAGATCATACTATATTAACATTAAACATCCTGCCACCATACTGATGTGGAGGTAGGGGCGAGTGTCATCCCTGGTCCTTGAATACCTCCGCGATGTAGATAAGATTTGTCAACAGTTTCATGCCTTGTAAAGTTGAAAGCGAACATAATCTTGAGAAAACTTACACGAGCTCAGAGTAGTCAGTGAAACTAGTCGTGGTCGCGCCCTTGGTCTTCTTGGAGGAAGGTGCAGTCAGGGAAAGAACAGAGACAAAAGAGAGGACCAGGGCGAGAGAGCGGAGGAAGAGGCTTGAGATGTCTATGGAAGGCCTTGAGCTCGATCTTGAGGAAGCAACAGAGAAAGATAAAGGATATGGTGTGGGTAATTGTTGGTGCTGTTGGGCAGGGGACTGTGGTGTTACCGGTGAGGAAGAAATATGAAATGCAGCCATTGATCACTTGATCTTGATTTCACCAAACCACAGAACAGAAAGTTCTGAAGTGCGATGATGCTTTCTTTCTTCATTATCAAGTACTACTTGCTCAACTGCTTCTCTTCAAAAAATAATAACAGATAAAGAAAGATGTATTTCATTATATAGGGTATGTTCCTAGTCATTTCACGTTTTCAACTCAAACATTGTTAATCCCAACTTGTTCATTATAACTAATACAAGCAAAGGGATGTTTTGGTTTACTAAATTCAGCTCTCTGGTGAAGATGTCTAGATTTAACAAAGTAGTTGACCAAAAAGGAATATTGGTAATTCAGCTTTCCCTAACATAATGATAAGCTCAAATCTCACTTATACCCTATATCGTTTGGCCTTATTACATCCGTTACCCTCGTAGTCACTTAAAGAAGGTTTGTGTTCTGACTCTGTGAGTGTAATCATTTCAGCAATACATGATCACTTCACGATTAATTACTTAGGCACCATATTTTTGGCATTCTATCGCGTCCGACGCTCCATAGTCCATCCATCAATTCCATGTTTAATTTTTCAAGAAATATAAGATAGTACAAATTTTAAGTTTGAACTATTATCCCTCGCATTTACAGTTATGCTGAAAGTTCACATTACCATGAGGATCCAAAACTGAAAAGCCTGAGCACACCTGGTGAGTTTTCTACTCGTTAAAGTTTTGTATCTCTTTACTGAAGCATATACATTTCTGATTATTCACAGTTATCTTTTCCGTTGAATGTGTTTTGGAATGGGGGTTCGTAGTTAGTGTTGAGCCTTCTTAAAGTACCGGTACTTCTGACATGTTGATATAGCGAAACATCCATAGTGGGCCACACCATGTATATCTGCATTGATTCTTTTTTTCTGAATTTTTGTTTCATAACAGAAGAATCCGAAACACATACCAACTGAATTTGGGTAACTCAAACCCTTGTCACCATCACCAATATCAAGGTCCAAATCCTAACATCTAGTTCTCCTCTTCATATATCCTTCAGTAAATAGTAATGATGGACAAAGAATTTTCTACTACTATTTTTCGTATCTGGGAACTCCAAACCAGCAGATCACAATGAACCAATCAACGATATTTCCCCTGCCGATCGCCCAACCTAGCTATGATCATATCCATAAAAGAATTTACACTAAGACAACGACTTGGACCTTAATAAAGGCAAACACTTTTCAAGTGACCACTCAAGATAATCCTCGTACATACCATGTGTGAATTTCCATAACCAAGGAATACGATATTTGTTTCCAAAATCAAGAGCATGCGTGGTTGGTGTTATGAGTTAGATAGCCGGTGATCTAAACGGTGTCGGTGAGGTCATTTGGAACCCATGTCCATCCATCATTATCAAAATTCTTCTTTCTTGGATGCAAAGTTGGGGTCAAATCCTTCCTGGTCTTGGACCTAATGGCTGGTAGGGAAATCATAAAAAAATGGTGAATGGAGAGTTGGAGCAAAAAGGTGGAGACAGCCACCCCAGATGCCCCTCCGGCACAGACCCAAGCCACAAGAGAGGGGTAAATCAAATACACAGCGGCCACTTAGTGGAACTCCCACACTGCAGCTGCCATGACTCAAACCTTCCACCTTGGAGCAAATCTGCCCCATCGAGTACCAACTGTGCTACGCCGTGGGGACATGGTGAATGGAGATTTGGTAATGGGAGAGGTATTTCAGTTTCTAGTGACAATTGGGTTCATTTGATCAATGCAAAGAAGCCTCTTCTAAGACATGATGTGACACATGAGAACCTTAGAGTTCGGGAGCTGAATAATTTTAGCTCCAAAAGTTGAAAGATTGGTTTACTCAAAAACCTTTTGTCCTGCTGAAGAAGTGAGTGCTGTCCTTTCTATTCCTACCTCTTTGCAAAGCAGAGAAGATGAACTCATTTGACCGAATTAGCTCTGAAGGTGACTGCAAAAGTGCAGTGGTCGTGGATTTGAACAATGGGAAATTCCTTGCAGCTAGGATATGGTAGAAATTGTGCAGGATATCAGCTGATTTTTTTTTTGGTAATATGATATCAGCTGATTTGATGATAAAGTTGATTAAAGAAAATATAGGCCTGGGTTTGAATGTTCTAAACAGCCCAGATTTTGTTTATATAGCGAGTTTAGATGCTTGTAATGCTTGATTCTGTTTAATGAAAGTCTAGTTTCTGCGGGAAAAAAAAGTTTCGAGCCCGTGTTTAAGGTGGGCCAAATTTGGGCGGGCAGGTGGGCCCGATGGCCAGCTATATGCTTGACCAGTTCAATACCCCAAACCCAGACTGGTTACAAATCTGGTTCACGTTCGATACTCCAACAAACCGAAACAACCAGTCCGATCCAATCGTAAAAACCATGGGCCTATGAACACTCGGTTGTCTTTTAGTAAATTTACAAAGATAAAAGGATGTTACTCGTAAACAAAATATGAATATATTACTAATCCTAACAAAATCTCCGACCCCAATCTAAACTCTAGCCGCTTATATACTTCAACAGAGTGGACACATTTTGGATACTCTCAAGAATTCATGCCAACCTCAAATACGTTGACGACCTTCGATTCTCAAGTCCTCCACGTGTGTATTGAGTAAATGTGTGTTTTTTTTTTGTATATATCTTAATTTTGTATTAACTTAATTTATGTCTTCCCATTTCATCTAATAATTTATAAGTGTGCCTATTATTTAACATGTAATAATTCTTTTGTGTAAATATATTCCCACAAAAATTGACTGAACTTATCTCATTTTTTTGTGAAAATTTGTAGTATGATTCGACTAGCAAGTTAGGGTGCATGGGAAGAACTTTCAAAAAAAAAAGGGTGCATGGGAAGACTTTCAACAAGAAGAGTTACAAGTTGCAAAGACTAACTGGCTAGTCATGATTCGTAATACAAATTCATACAAAATTTGACTGATCTGGTCTCATTTCTAAAGAAATAATTGTCAAGGAAGAATGTTCAACACCATGTGGATGTTGGTCAAGTATTCACCACACATATGTAGAGACCCTTATCACAAGTTCACACTCCACTACATGCTCACCAACATGAAATTTTCCATTTCTCTCCCCCTTCTCATTGCACTCTTCACTTGTTGTACTCATGCAGCCATTTTTGATGTTCAAAACAATTGCCCCTTCACCATTTGGGCTGCCGTCGTGCCAGGTGGCGGACGACGACTTGAAAACGGTCAGGTATGGACCATAAACGTCCCTGCCGGAACTGAGGGGCGGGTATGGGCTCGAACGCGCTGCAACTTTGACGGGTCTGGTCGAGGAAGTTGTGAGACTGGCGATTGCAACGGGCGTCTACAGTGCACCACTTATGGTAAGCCCCCAAACACGCTAGCTGAATATAACCTAAATGCTTTCAACAATATGGACTTTTTCGACATTTCCCTTGTCGACGGGTTCAATGTCCCCATGGATTTTAGCCCCATGGGAGGATGCCTACGTGGCACTAGATGTGTGGCCAACATTACCGAGGAATGCCCAACAGTATTGCGGGCCTCGGATGGGTGCAACAACCCGTGTGCGGTTTTCAAGACGGATCAGTATTGCTGTAACTCTGGGAAATGCGAGCCTACAAATTTTTCGAGGTTTTTTAAGAAGAGATGTCCGGATGCTTATAGTTACCCCATGGATGACCAAACTAGCATATTCACTTGCCCTGGGGGTACCAACTACAGGGTTGTGTTTTGTCCCTCTTCGGAATATGTCCCACCAACTCAGTATGCTTTGAGCCTTGTGTGTAGTTTATAAGTTCACAGACTTCTAGTTTTATTTTAATTTCGGATTCCATACATGAAGGGTTGTCTTTATCTTATAGCTACTGTCTTTTGTTGACTCGTGTGAGTCTACTGGTCACTGATTATCATCTCGCCTAATTTCCATAGTACGTAACTATAACGTACCAACATAAGACACTTATTATCCCAACAGAAGCAGAAACTACAATTAGATTGATAAAAACAGAGAATTAAAGTGTCTGTATGGAGTGGACAAGTCTTCCAATTATTCAAACAAACATTCAGTACATACTCTTGGATGATCCTGGAAGGATATTTAAAGAAAACACAGGACATAACTGCTAGATAACTCCTAAATAACTGCTAGCTAACTGCCTACTGTCTAAAACTGATCTAAGTCCCCGAATTTGAATCCACACATGGAATTTCGTCAAAACTGAATAATACTGAGCACACGTGGCGATTTCGCTCAAATGTTAAAGTTCTTTCACTTTGGATGTTCTGATTTTCCTCAGTTGTGTTTACTGACGTTGTTGTTGGTGGTGTTGATCATTTTTACAGTATTCGTACTTCTCTCAGTCGTTTAGATAAAGTGAAACTTCCGGAACATTGGACATATGTGGTTCTTAAGCTGACCACGTATACCTATGTGTTGATCATTTCTAAGTTTTATTTATTTGCCTTCTTTTCTCATACAATACGAGTCAAAACACATGTTGGGGTAAGTCTAACCCTCGTTACCATCAACAAAAAGAAGGTCCAAAACTCTGAATCCTAACATCCAATTTCTTCTCCTCCTTGAATAGGTTTCAGAAAATGTTAATAATGCGAAACAGAAGCAAGTATTTTCTACTAACTTCTCATATGAGGAACTAATAAAGGAGCATTCACAGTGACACAATCAGCAATATTTTTCTCTGTCGACCAACCTAGCTATCATATCTAAAAACCAAAGTACCTATGACCACGACCACGACTTGTGCAAATTTCCATACCAATGAACACAATCGTGGTTCCAAAATCAAAGAGTTCAAGAGCATGTATGGTTGGTGTTCTAATTTACATACAGTCTCGGTGATGTAACCAGTGTCAGTGAGGTCAATTGAAACGATATCATAAGTTATTATTTCAGGGAGTCATGGGACCTACCAGGTCATTATCATATTGCAATATTTTTTGACACTTAAGAAATCAACATCCAGTGACAGAGTCAAGAAATACACACGGGAGAAGCACACATTTTTATATAGAAAGTCATAACGAATACTATCGATTATGCAGTGCAGTGGCAATACTTCTGCATTGGCAAGATTAGATGCAGTAATCTCAAAATCCCCAATTTCCTGGAGATTTTCAAGTTCCTAAGTGTCAAGTCATAAACCATAACCCCCAATAAAGTATATATGTATGTGTGTATATATATATATATATATATATATATATATATATATATATATATATGGCCCAAAAAAGATGAATTTCAAAGTAGTAAGAAACAATGAATCATATACTTGATGAGTTGTGAGAATATGTGAATCAGAAATTCCTATTTCATGTCATATGTGAAACTCCCAATTCATAAACCCTAATTTAGTAACGAGAAATCACACCCACAAAAATCCACAGTGGAGCACACCAATTTTCGAACATTGAATTGAAGAACAGAGACGGAAAAAATTGTAGAGAGAGAGAGAGACTTGCCGGAGAAGTTTTCTGTTAAACCCACAATTGGTTGGTATTTGTCGGCGATCTCCCTAGTCATGCCGTTGCCGGTTATCGACGGGTGCGAATATTGCTCTCTCTGACTTTGAAAGAGATGTGACCAGTGTAACGGGAAAGTAGGAAACGAATACATGTGTATTTATTGTGGGGTTACTTCGTAATATTTTAACAGTCAGGGGCGCAAATATAATATCTGGGTGTTATCTTTTTCGAGAAGGTGGGTGTTATTGAAATAGGAGTATCTTATGAGCAATTATTGCTTGCTCCAAGAGTAAATATGACGTGATGTTCTAATCAATACATCACATGTCAGGTACATATAGGAAATCAATTTCTTTTGTTTGTCACTCATTCTTTTTTTCTTGACGTGTATTGTGCTGTATGGTTAGAGCAATTCACATCATTTGTTCTAAGAGCAAACAATAATTTCTCCTTAGCAAGACGGCGGGCCATGGGTCAAGTTACACCCAATCCATAAGTCGGGCAATACTAAACCCAAGCCATCCATCAGCTAACAGTTAAATACAAGCCCATGACATTATAAAAAAAGTAATATCCCGGCCCAACTTGCGGACTATGTCTTTTTTTTTTTAATTCAAAACATATTATGTAATAATACTTTTTATGACACCTACGCAGCTGGGTGGCAGCTCAAGTGGTAGAGCTTTGGATGAGGTCCCGGGTTCAAACCGGTTGACGACAAAAAAATTCCCACAAACAAATATATCACAACTTCCGCGTAGGCTCTAAAAAAGCCATCAAATTAGTGTATATTGGACATATCTCAATTGTGTTTGCACATTTTCTTACACCCCTTCTTGTTTGAAAATTTTCACTTACACTATTTTGACTATAAAACTTCACATGACTTACACTATTTACGTCTGCATCCTTTGTAATTTGAGTCAGGCCGTCTCTATTCCTCTTTCTCGTTTAAGTTTTTATCTTGTTTTCCACAAGCAGTAACCATCTCGTAGTTGGAGTAGCTTAAACCATGTTTAAATACTCTGGTAGATGTTTACTGGCTACTGCTAAACTTAAATAATGAAGTACCAAAAGCAAACTGCAACAGCAGAATGCAAAACCACCCCAATTTCAGATGGTAGATTCCAGAAGTACCTCACACTTCCTCCGTATCATTTCTTTCTCTACATTTTCTTTTTCGAAACGTATTTTCTCCTTCTCTACATTTCTCTTTTTAGTAGTCTTTTTTGTGGTTAAATGACACAATTATCATAAAAAAATACTTCCACAACATTAATTAGGTGGACTCCACTATGTAATTATGTGTGTGAAAAAGAGATAAAAAAATAAAAGTCACAACTTTCTTAATAGGTGTGCATATTCTCTTTGATGAGAAAGAAATGATATAGAGGAACAAACCAAACCACATATTTGGAGGTACTTACCTAAATTCTCTTAAGCATTATGGAGACACCCGTAAGGTATTCATTGGAAATATAGCAGTTACAGGAACAGCCAAACATATATAGAGATTCATGATGAGCTGAAATCAGAATGTGGTACCGAAAGAGGCTTGCCTGAGATATGAGAAGTAGGTGTTATTTACTACTCTGCAATGGTGAAGGTGAGCTGAAGTGCCAATCAATACTATCAAATATCTTTCCTCTTCTTCGGTTTTGATGGCGCATTCATTGGTGTCTCATGTTTTCAGACTGCACATGACACCTCTTTCTGGGAGCGGAATACATATCCACCTACAGCGTAAAATAGCAATGCAATGACAGAAATACTTTTCACAATGCACTATCTGTAAAACATGCTTCCAGTATGTAGCCTCTTTTACCTAATAGTGACATAGTCACCGGCGAGGCAAGAACTTCCTGGTAATTGGACCCAAGAGATCCCGATTAATTAGGCTTTTCAGTAGAAGCTAGTACACAGCTCAACTTGGATCAGTCAGATTGAATATGTCCAGTTTCACCAACTCCTAAACCAGAAGGGTATCGTATCTGGGAAATACTTTGTTCCGAACTTCGAGCTAGTTTAAGCAAACATGTAACTATTTCCCTAAAACTATCAGTTTGGAAAGTCATTTACTACTTCGTCCCTACCTTTTGAATTTTTATAAAATAACAGCTAAAAAGAAGAGTGCGATATCTTTTTTTGCAACATCTGGAAAAGGAAACATCTTATTTTTAGGGACAGATTCAGTATAACGATGAAGTATATGCCTTTAGTGGCAAGTCAAAATCACAGAATTGTATGTCACTGCAATAACCCATCATCACCCAAGTTTTGCTTTTCCTTTTTCTAGGACAAGTCTAGTCTCTAGTCTAGATATAAATATATCTTATAGCATCATAAATTAAAATAATCCAATAAGCAACCATTTCAAATTTGATTGAAGTATTTAGGCAATCATCGACATTATTTATGTACACAACGTATAGTAATACAATCGCACACTCCAGTCCTATGCAATTTATATGCAACTTTTCAAAGAAATATTTTTTCTCAATATCGATTGATGACCGTCACCTAAAAAATGATTCCTAATCCTTTCTTTTTATGCAAACATATCTATATTCTATAACTAGTGTGTTTGTATACATAGTTTGTTGTCACCAAAGAGAATGCAAAATTGACCAGCTAAGGTGAGTAGGTGCATGGATCACCAAAAAACTTGACTTTTCAAATTAGTTAAAGTTCATTATTGCTATCACTAGAGCCTCCCTATATGAAGACTGGCTTACAAATAGGCTATAAGACCTCTAAGTTAAGATTAACATATGTTGCTTATATATACGTAAATTATCTAAAATCTGGAAAACCCTGAAATGCCAAAGGCCACTTAGGTGTAATGGTATCCGAATGGTGCTCAAAGTTTGAAGAAGCTGTTCAAGTCTCCCAACTTATAACATTTCAAATTTCAGTGTAATAGAGTTAGAGCTTTTCTGCAGTTTCTTTCATAGCTGTTCAAAAAAGCATGATAGAGTTCAAAATATTCCACCAAGGAATAGTATATCCTTGACTTGATCCACATTGAGGTAACGTGAAGCCGCCTCCGTATTCCACGCTATGATATCAATAAAGTAAAGAGTTATCTCACTCAGCTGACTTATCTGCATAAAACCAAAAGCCGCCCTCTCCTAATATAAAACCTCGCTATCCTTAACCGGAAAAAATCAGAAGCTTAAGGACATTAAGCAACCAAAATGGCATACTTTACCACAACTCTCCTCTCTTTGTTTCTCCTCCTTGGCCTCCACACCTCTGCCCGAGGAGCCACCTTTGAGATCCGCAACAACTGCCCCTACACAGTCTGGGCGGCAGCCTCCCCTGGCGGGGGCCGCCGCCTTGACCGAGGCCAAACCTGGACCCTGAACGTGGCGGCGGGGACCGCCATGGCCAGGATCTGGGGGAGGACCGGTTGCAACTTTGATGCGAGTGGTAGGGGCCGGTGCCAAACAGGGGACTGTACCGGCGGTCTACAATGCACGGGCTGGGGGGTCCCACCAAACACCCTAGCTGAATATGCGCTTAACCAATTCAACAACTTGGATTTCTATGACATCTCACTTGTTGATGGTTTCAACATTCCAATTGACTTTAGCCCGACGAACCCTGGGGCGTCGGACAAGTGTCGCCGCCTCTCTTGCACGGCGGACATCAACGGGCAGTGCCCGAACGAGTTGCGGGCCCCCGGCGGGTGCAATAACCCGTGCACGGTTTTCAAGACCCAGGAGTATTGTTGCACACAGGGACCTTGTGGCCCCACAAATTTCTCCAGATTCTTCAAAGAGAGATGCCCGACTTCTTACAGTTATCCCCAGGATGATCCGACTAGCACTTTTACATGCCCAGGTGGGATGAACTATAGGGTTGTTTTTTGCCCACTTGGGTCTTCTCATTTGGAGTTGTTTGGTAGTAGCAATGTGGAGTAACAGACTCAAAGACTGTTTTGAGTTTGTTCTTTAACTCGGTTGAAATAAGTTCTGTATTTACCTGAACCAAATTACCGAAATAAAAGATGGTGGATTTCAACTGTTGTTTCTTTTCACATGCCAGTAATGTTTGTGCAAGAAATGAAGAAAGTACGTGGTGATATCACAAATGATTCATATGAAGTTCAGAGTAAAACTGTAAAATAATATATTTGATCACATGAAGTTGAGAAAAATGTTTTGGATCTAGGTTCAGTATAGTACTACTGAACCTATTTATGAGTTATCAGTAAGACAAAATATTTATGAGTTACCGCTATGAGAGCAGTTGAATATGAGGAACCTAGTTCACTGGCTAAATGCAAATGATGAAGTACCAAAGTGAGAGTAGGAAACTGCAGAATGCGAAAGTACCCCCATTTCAAATGGTTGATTCCAGTGGCACCTCATACAAACCAAACTAGGCATCACCATGTATTAGCTACTTTCACCAAAGCATTGCCGAGATATACGTAAGGCCTTCATTGGAAAGATAACAGTTAGAAGAAGCTGAAATCATAATGTGATATCTGTGATACAAATATAGAACAAGTATGTTCTGTATCTGTTCTATGATGCAGATACAGAACAGGCTTACTTGAGATGTCAGTGAAGTATTGGGAGAAAATTAATGGGTATTTTCCAAACATATATATATCTTATCCTTCTGTTTACTTTATATTTATAAGATGTACAATATACATTCCGGACGTCTAAGAATCTGAGGTACCTCATTATTGCCACACTCTAAACAAATTGTTTGAGCCTGGAGTTTTGTTAACCACTCCCTCCTTCCCATTTTATTAGTCCACTTTTCCTCAAATGAATGTCCCAATTTATGTCCATTTTCCAAAAAATACATTTATTTTTACTTTACTTTCCACTATAATCTCTTTTAATTTTTACTTTTTCACTTCTCAATAAAAGTACCACACAAGACAAATGACAATTTAGTAAATTTAACAAGTCAAAAGTATCTCCTTATAACATGCTAAAAACAATGTGGACAAATAAAATGGGACTGAGGGAGTAATAGATTTTGAGCTTAAGACTCTAAGCACAATAATATGTAAAAAACTGCCCTACAAATGAGTTATGAGCTCGAGAACAGCATATCCTATTTCCACGTCCAGCCGCCTCTATATTTTTATAACTATGGAAGGATCTAACAGTTCCATGTTACTAAAAGTAAAATAAAGACCAAAACAAAAGAGCCTGAACTAGAATATGACTCGTAATACTTTATGAAAGCTCATTAAACTACCTGTAGCCGCCTCGGTTTTTTTTTTTCAAATGCATCTATCACTTCCATGTTACTTATTAATATAAAATGAAACGAGAAGCCCCCCACTCCCTATAAAAACCTCACTATTCTTCATCCATAAAGCAGAAACTCAAACATATTAAGCAAACAAAATGGCTTACCTATCCACTATCATCTTCTCATTGTTTCTCCTCCTTGGCCTCCCCAATTCAGCTTGGGGAGCAACATTCGAGATCCGCAACAACTGCCATTACACAGTCTGGGCGGCTGCCTCCCCTGGTGGAGGCCGCCGCCTCGACCCAGGCCAAACCTGGATCCTGAGTGTCGCGGCAGGCACCTCCATGGCCCGCATTTGGGGACGGACTAACTGCAACTTTGATGGAAGTGGTAGGGGTCGTTGCCAAACAGGGGATTGTGGGGGTGTCCTAGAATGCACTGGCTGGGGTCTCCAACCTAGTACCCTAGCTGAATATGCCCTCAACCAATTCAACAACTTGGATTTCTTTGACATCTCGGTTATTGAAGGGTTTAACATTCCCATGCAGTTTAGCCCAACCCGCGGGGCTTTCGAGAAGTGTCGGCCCATTTCTTGCACCGCGGATATCAACGGGCAATGCCCGAACCAGTTGAGGACTCAAGGTGGGTGCCATAACCCGTGCAAGGTTTTCCCCACTCAAGAATATTGTTGCAACCACGGACCATGTGGCCCGACGGGTTTCTCAAGATTCTTTAAAGAAAGGTGCCCGGATGCTTACAGTTATCCTCAAGATGACCCGACTAGCACATTTACTTGCCCGGGTGGGACTAACTACCGGGTTACTTTTTGCCCACTTGGGTCTTCTCGTTTGGAGTTGTTTGGTAGTAAAAATGTGGAGTAACAAGCTCACAAATTCAAGGCCTCCCGCAAAATAATAGATGAATTATTGCACTTTTGTCTCTTTTTCTGCCATGGAAATAATAATAAATGATTTTTCTTTACGGGCCTCCATAACATTGTTCAATATTGAATTAGCATTAATAGAAATAGAAGCCTGAACAAGGACATCAAGAGAGGTAGTGTCCATTACCCTAAAAGATAAGTAAACAATTTTAAGTTAAAATGCCTACTGAAATCCTGAAAGCGCCCAAGTAGATGTTCCCAAAACTTAATAACCTGAAGTTACTGAGAAAAATAACTGTTTGACTAAACTAAGAGATGGTCTAAAGTCTAAACCGGACTCTCATTTAACAATAAGACTTTAAGCTGAGACTATAATCTGAATGGTAAGACGATGAACAATTCAGGTCCTGAATTCGTACTTTGCCAACCTTTTGGTTCACTTGAATCCCGAGATCTTTGCAAGAACTTAAGGGAGATGGACAGATGGGATACCATCAAAGGTGAGGCCATGAAGGAGACTCGAACACTAAACCAGATTCTGATATACAAAAAACTGTCCTACATCTATTAGACCAAACGTAACCCAAGTTCAAGATTAGCGTACCCTTTTCCACAAGAAGCCGCCTTTAACCTATTTTACTATGGATCTATCAGTTCAGTTACTAGTATAACATGAATACCAAGCTAAAAAGCCTCAGGTTGGATAAATTTGAAATATTATATCAATGGGTAGCAAATTCTTGACTTTTCGGCATTAAACCTACGTATAGTCTTCATCATCCCACCACTACATTCTTTATCATGGATCTGTCTATCAATTCCATGTAATTTACTAATCAAAAATAACATGAAACCCTCTCCCTATAAATAAACCTCTCTATCCTTCATCAGGAACGCACAAGCTTAAAAATGTTAACCAACAAAAATGGCTTACATAGCAAGAACCCTCTCTTAGTTTCTCCTCCTTGGCCTCCTCAGCTTGGCCAACAGAGCCACCTTGAAATCCGCAACAACTGCCCCTTAACAGTCTGGGTTGCCGCCTCCCCTGGTGGAGGTCGTCGCCTAGACCGTGGCCAAACCTGGACCCTGAATGTGTGGGCAGGCACCTCCATGGCCCGAATTTGGGGTAGGACCAATTGCAACTTTGATTCCAGTGGTAGGGGTCAATGCCAAACCGAGGATTGTGCGGGTGGGCTACAATGCCCTAGCTGAATATGACCTTAAACAATATAACAACTTGGATTTCTATGACATCTCACTTGTTGATGGTTTCAACATTCCCATGGACTTTAACCCCCGGGGTGTCAGACAAGTGTCATCACCTTTCTTGCACCGGGGATATTGACAGGCAGTGCCCAAGCCAATTGAGGGCTCCTGACTGGTGCAAATTGTAATAACCCCTTGCACTGTTTTCCGACTCGGCAACATTGCTGTACACATGGACCTTGTGGCCCAACAGATTTCTCCAGATTCTTTTTAAAAGAGATATGCCCAACTTCTTATAGCCATCTCCAGGATGACCCGTGGAGCACCTTTCCTTACCCGGGTGCTACTAACGACATGGTTGTGTTTTTCCCACTGGGGTCTCCTCATTTCGATACTCTGTTATATGATGAATTGAAATAAAATATGGATGGTTCTAAGGTTGTTCTTTTTCTCTTCGTCCCTTTTTGCAGTAAAATGAGTCAAAATTACATTCATTACCATACCCGATTAACATCATTGACTTGCTTAATAAGCGTAGTGGAGCATTTGAATAGTTCATTTTAACAAGCAATGGAGAAGATATTTGGTGATCCTAACACATTAAGATATAACATGGTCACAACTCAACAGTCGTATGGTGGTGTTGTAAATTTGGTATTTTGAATGCTCCTCCTCGTTCATTGTCCATGATGGTGAAGAACTTTTCGCATAAATCAAACCAATAAATCTGATTCTTTGATAAACATGGTTTAGGGGGTAATGTGGTTGTAAGAACCCTAAACAAGTCACATTACATTAGGTAGAGTATAATATAATGTAATAAAAAAAATTGTAGTAGTGATATAGAAATGCATAAACCTAAATCATAGTCGAGTATGATATGAAAACACGTAAATGATCAAAAAGCACCCAACTGTGATGATGAATTCGAAATCGATTTGCAGACTGGCAAGTAGATGATAATGTCAACAAAATAAAAAACAAATGAGATGAAGAGAAGCTGAGAGGTTAGGGTTTTATTTACCCGTTCCGGCGACTTCGAAATCGGAAAATAGAAGCCGGCGTGCCTCTGGTGAGTCGTCCTCTGGTTCGTTCGGGATGTAGGAGGAGACTATTCGGGACACTGTCTAGTCGATGTTGTAGTTTGGGCCTGAGTAATGTCTTGTTATGGGCTTTAGTTATGTATAGTGTGTTGTTTTGGTCCATTACTTTACTTTAGGAGAGGTCCATTATTTTTTTTTTTGAAATGAGGTCCATTACTTTTTGTCTCTTTAAAAACATTACTTTATTGTTTTTGTCTACCTAATAAAACAATTACAGAAAGGGATTGAGACTTGAGAGTACATAAATTAATAGTGATGAGATTAATAATGCTGGAAATCGTGATGAGCAGCGGCGGAGTCAGAAAGAACCACTCGGAACAAAATTTAATGATACGAAATTTTTTAATTCCAATCGAGACATTTATGTATTTTTCTTAATGATATTCAGTTAAATAGCTAGGATTAGAAGGTGCAAAAACTCATTGGTAGCAACTGTCACACCTGGTCCTCAAGTGCCTTTGGTAGAGTATATGATTAGATGAGAGTACGCAACAATTTGGCCAAATTAGAGCATCTCCAGCAATATTATGTAAAAGAAATGCAAATTATACATAATATCACATTTTTGCATTTTGCATGTCCACAAATTTTATTACAAACTCCAGCAATGCAAGCTAAAAGATAGGCATTTTAATTTTTGTAAAATTATTTATTATTATTATAATATTAGGACAAGTCTACTAAAAAGTAGGAACAAAACAAAAAAATAGGAATACACCTACAAAATAGGAAAACAAATAAGATGGCGAGGGATGATTATCGCCAAACATGGCGATCAAGATGCATGACAACCATTTTGCATGAGGGGATGCATGCTCTGCTGGATCGCATTTTTCACCCAAGTTCTTTATATTTTGCATAATAAATCGATTTGCATTGTCTGCTGGAGATGCTCTTATCCCAACATCACTATAGTCCATCAAACAAAGAGAGAGAAACAGGGGCATATTAGTCATTGTATATCCAAGCCTTCAGAAATTCCAAGACATTACTCCTATTTTGGCTTTGAAATCCTGTCTTGGATCCAAGCAGCAACTCTAATACGCCCTAGGTATTCCGATGCGGCGATGAAGAGATATGGACGAATTTCGCTGCATTTACTATTTGACATGTACAATTTTATCTATAAACATGTATGTCTTCCTAGCTATTCAGCTTCGGGAAAAAGTACATAGCTGTAAGAGATTGAACCCCAAGTTTTTCAAACTCTAGATGTAAGAGCTTGGCTAGGATTAGCTAGTTAATAGGAGGAATTTCCCAAAATACCACCCTTTTAACACAAAATCCCAAAATGTCACTCTTTTTAAAATATTGGAGGTTTCTCTCGATTATGGGCAGCCCGGACAGGTCAAGAAATATTTATAAAAATTATTAAAAGATATTGTCATTCAATTTAAATATCTTTAAATATTTTTGAAAAATATTGTCATCTAAATGGTTCGAACTCCTACCATCTCGCACAATGATATGGATAGTTTACCACTAGATCAAAGAATTATGTTTATTTATTGTTGGACTACAAATATTATATACTGAAATTATTACCACTTAACAATTTATACATATCTTTTTTTGAGTCTCCTTGAGATAGTCAAAGCATCTTTTCATATAGATTTTTGCATATAGTAGGACCCTAAACAAGTTCATATTATTCTCAAAATAAAGATATATAGATTTTTGCATATAGTAGGACCCTAAACAAGTTCATATTATTCTCAAAATAAAAAATCAATGTATACAAAATTAAATATACATACAGATCATGGAATAAAATAGTGTGTATTCAAAACCTTTAGCACTAGAAATCTCATAAAATCATTAAAATATCTTTATCCCAAGAAAAGAAAGCAAAAAATTACATTGTGACTACTGCATAAATTTCAGCGGAGTCTCGTCTGAAAACTGAACTATCTGAAAAATCAAATAAGATCGAATATAACATAACTAGTGTACCAAAACATCCATCATCTCAAATCCAGTATCATTAACAAGTCTAAATAACCTTATAAATGTATACCTCCTAAAAAAAAGTGAAATAGAAACACAACGGAAGCTTAATTGCGCATATGAATTCCCAAAAATTTAACACTTCGTTCCTCTTTAGAGATGGCAACCAATGTGTTTGTATGTGAATGCGTTTTCCTCTGAAATACAACATCAACATAATTAACGACATATACATAAGAAGTTCAAGTTTATATGTTAATAACGTTATTGTCACTTTCAATAATACCGGTGCACTTTCGAAGACAACAGCTGTTCCAGGGTTATAATTTTGCATTGTAAGCATGAACCTTGGCAACTTCTGATAAGAATCCTCCCAATTTCCAAACACTTGTTGGATGGCTGTATTTCTGGCAATGCAAGCTTTTTTTTTTTGAGATGGAAACGTGTTTCTCTTGTATGAATTGGACTATTTGAGCAACTGTCATATTAGGATTAACTCGAACTCGTGGATCAATTAACTGAGACACAAATTTAGATGTCATTTGAGTGTGGTCAGAGCCCTCTATCATATTCAAGCATGTATGCGGCCCTTTGTATATTTGCCATTTCCCTCCAAAACGTCTCTTGCTCCTTGCCCAAACTCGCCAACTACATTTTTCTTCAGTACTCTTAAGGCATATCAGATTCAATCTAGTCGCGTCTGATTTAGGAGAACAAAATTGTCGATTCCTGGAAAGAGAATACACCTTCATTGACTGTTGGAGGCTCTGTTTATCAGGAAACATTATTCCAACAACTGGTTCTTCTGTTTCTGGATTCCACTCGGATCCCAGATGGTATGGACTGCCTTTACCATCAGAACTGCAGTCTATCGCCTCCATATCAACCTGTGAAAATGTAGTGGACCTAGGAACACGCATACGGGTCGGTACATCAGGAACACTTGTATCCTCATCTCCCACTCCTAATTCGTCTTCCTCATCATTCCAGTCATCATCAATTGCTTCTTCAAAGAACTCTTCACCATCTTCATAATCTAGTTCTTCAGTGGAGAGACCATCTCCTGTCAACATACCACATGGAGCATAAACGTTATCACGATCATCATCATCATCATCATCATCACCATCATCACAATTATGTGGTTCTTCAAAATTAAATTGTGACCCCATCGTATTGCTAGCAGTTTTTTGACATAGATTTTGAGTTGGAGGAACGTAGGTGGTCGTCTCATAGGCAAAAATCCCAGAGTCAGGAAAGGACATACCACCCTCAAAGGTTGGCACTGGTGACGAAGGCTGCCGTAATGCATCTTCAGTTACCTGAGAGAGCAGCGAAACAAAAGTACCCAATGTTGGAACATCTCCATCACCCAGCCCATGCTATGGCCCTCCGCCACAAAATTCCAAATAATGATCAACATGCCTGAATATGCCATCTCCCACAATCTGTAGCATAGACTCAACAGTATCATCGTCGTCAACAACAAATGTACTATAGACCACAGGATGTTGTGCACGTACCACCCCTGGCCATCGGCACATGATCTTAGAAATTACGCCTTCTTGAGCCACATATTTATTTCCATTCAATTTGTTGAGCAACTCGTAATACTTGACAGTGTTGTCCACCACCACAACTCTCATACGATATGCCTTCATCGGTATTGATTACACTACCACCCCAGTACAATAGCATTGTAACACGTGATGACATAGAACCTGTCAAACAATCAATTAACATCAAAAATCATTATTAGTGAAAACATAGCTCCGCGTTTTTTACGATAAGTTGGACACGATCCATTATTTTTCAAAACTGTCTTTGTGGGACGTTATATACCCTTAGATGATTGTTCATTCCAATTTTCATCGTATTTCAATGAACGATTTGAGAGAAATCAAGGTTTGAATCTAAACTGCCAAATTTTAACGTTTTTGAGCAATTTCAGCCCAACATTTTTTACAATAAGTCGGGCACCGTTCATTATTTTTCAAAACGGTTTTTGCGGGACGTTATATACCCTTAGATGATTGTTCATACCAATTTTCATCGTATTTTGATGAACGGTTTGAGAGAAATCAAGGTTTGAATCTAAACTGTCAAATTTTAACGTTTCTGAGCAATTTCAGCCCAACGTTTTTTACGATAAGTCGGATACCGTTCATTATTTTTCAAAACTGTTTTTGAGGGACGTTATATACCCTCAGATGATTGTTCGTACCAATTTTCATCGTATTTCGATGAACGGGTTGAGAGAAATCAATGTTTGAATCTAAATGGTCAAATTTTAATGTTTCTGAGCAATTTCAGCCCAACGTTTTTTTACGATAAGTCAGATACCGTTCATTATTTTTTAAAACTGTTTTTGTGGGAAGTTACATACCCTCAGATGATTTTTCATACCAATTTTCATCGTATTTCGATGAACGATTTGAGAGAAATCAATGTTTGAATCTAAACTGTCAAATTTTAATGTTTCTGAGCAATTTCAGTCCAACGTTTTTTACGATAAGTCGGACCCCATTCATTATTTTTCAAAACTGTTTTTGTCTGCCGTTATATACCCTTAATTGATTGTTCATTCCAAATTTCATCAAATTTTGATGAACGATTAGAGACAAATCAAGCTTTGAATCTAAACTGTCAATTTTAATGTTTCTCAGCATTACTCGAACTGTTCTGTTACCCTATTTTCATTGAACCCTAATATGCACATTGAACTCAAAGATCAAACTTTATGAAATCATATACTCCAACAAAATCACCAATCCTTGGTTGATTCACTAATAGTCTTCGATGAAATAGTAAGAAAAGGATCAAACAACACCATTCGTGAGGTTTAACTTTCATTATCAAGGCAAACACCATTCTTAGAGTTTCAATGAAAACAAATCAACACTCAAACCTCAATTTCATTGAACAAAAAGAATGGGACATATTGAACAATCGAAAAGAACTGCAATATGTAGAAAGAAAAAGAATTATACCTCCACCGCCACCTATCCACGAGAGTAGATAGAAGAGAACAAAACAGACTTCTCAATATCAACAACGATACCACCACCGCTACCACCACTGTAGAGGACGAGGGAGAAGGGTTTTCACAAAGAAGACGAACGTGAATCTTTTTACAATCGTGACTTTTTTTCTTTTTTTTAGGTTGACTTTTTTCTTTTATTAAATTTTTTAGATAAACAGTTTTTTATTTTAATTTTCAGAAATTGCAATATTTGCCCTGGCTACCCATAATCGAGAGAAACCCCCCAATATTTTAAAAAGAGTGGCATTTTGGAATTTTGTGTTAAAAGGGTGGTATTTTGGGATTTTTACTACTAAATAAGGGTATTTTGGGAAATTCCTCTAGTTAATAGGTTCATCTGCCTGCCTGATCCATGAATTGAGCCACAACTCACGGATTCCTGCGTGTTGTGTCTGTGCATTTCACATATGCATATGGTTCTTTATGTGCGGCATCCTTGTATGGCACTAATGTGGTTCATTTAGGGATTGCCATTCGGGCTGAAATCGTTGGGCCAGCCCGCTAAGCATACCGCACTAAACACTCACAATACACAGCTTAAAATGTGTGTGGGCCGGCCCACATAAGCTAATGAAGCGGGCTAAATAAAGAGTTGGGAGGATTCGGGCCCATGGCGGGTTAGTGTAGGGTTCGCATCTCAGAAACCCGCATCCCTCTCTCTCCATCTCCATCCTCTCCATCTTTGTCTTTCTCCACTGCGAGTTCTCTCTCGTCCTCTCCATCTCCGCCCCCATCTCTCTCTCTCTCTCTCTCTCTCTCTCTCTCTCTCTCTCTCTCTATTCATTCGATTTGAAGAAGTGAGATCTCTTTTGCGGGTTGAAGTCGTCGGAGCTTCTTATGGAGTTGGTTCCCGACGATTCGTCGCATTCCGAGTATCACTCGCCTTGTCTTCCGGAGAATTCTGATGACCGGTCCGATTCGCCTCTGTTCGTGGACGCCGACGACGCCGAAGACAAGGGCGATTCCCCTTCCTCGCCGGCGAGTACTGTTCTGATTTGCTTGACATTCGATTGGCCTAGTTGGCCTTCTGCCGGCGGCTCCAAGCTGGTGATCGGCGAAGTGTGTGATGTAGACCCTTGTGATGAACTAACTGGAGCCAGGCCTTTGTCGTCTTTTTTTCCTCCTTGGTTCAGTGATAGGAAGCCGGCGATGGTGGTACGTTTTTTAAATCTCTGTCCATATGTTCTATCCAGATTTTATTCCCCTTGTCCTGTTTACATGAAATTGATTGATTGAATTTGAAATTGTGAATTTGTAGGGTGCAGGGCTTGCTAATCTAGGCGATACTTGCTTTCTGAATTCTATCTTGCAATGTTATATATGGTGATGCAACTTCGATTTGAAGAAAACTGTTGTCTCCATTTTTCTTAATTATTTGAAAATTAAGCTAAAAGCGGGTCTAAGAGGGCCGCGTGTGTGTGGGCTGAATTAGGCCCGCTTTGTTCGGGTGCGGGTCAATGTGTAGCACCTTGCAAAGTGGGTTTTTGTGCGGGCTAAAGCGCATATAGGCACTACAGCGGGCCGGGTCGGGTTTATTGAATTATGGACCGACCCGACCCAATTGCCATCCCTAGGTTCATCACATGTCGTGTCAATGCCATTAACAACTGATCGAACTTGTCACGCCTCACTATTGAAGAGAGTGAGGGTTCCTTAGACGACAAGCCCGTGTGTTACATTACTACGTGGACCAGGCACACCGCGAAGTCCCGAGACTTTGTTAAGTTACATTTTTAAGTAGGCATTCAAAACATGACGTTAGAACAACTATATGCAAAGTCCTTTCTTTGTTTTGGAATAAAAATATGCAGTTTCGGCATCTCCAATAGTAGTAGGTATTTTTTGCATGTTTTAAATTTTGCATGATATGCATTTGTAGTTTTGCTCCAGCAGTAAAATGCAATTTATACATTTTGTAGTTATGAGAAGTTAAAATATACATATAAAGAATGCATGAGAGGAGAGAGATAGACACAAAATTTTGCATGCCTACTTTCTTGCTAGCTATTAATGGAGAGGAGGATGCATGTTCTGCAAAATGCATGAGCATATGCATTGTCTATTGGAGGTCAATTTTTCATCATATTCTTTATATTTTGCATTTTGCATAGACTATTGGAGATGCCCTTAGTGGATGAGGTCACTACTTTTTGAAACGAGTTAATGGTGAGGTAACACATTTCCTCGCCAGCGAGACTGGATAAGCTAGTTCTTTATCCGTGCTCTCTTGATCGTTTTCTTATTTAGTTTGTTTGGCCTTTAAAATTTGCCATCATATCATATTGTAATGGTAGTAGCGGTTGCTTCTCCATTTAGACTGTGACTTTGTTCTGATGAGATTATTGATGGAAGAAAAATCTGTATTCATCAAAGTCAAAAGTTGTACTGAGGCTTACATATAAGCTATACAAAAAAGGTATAAATACTGATCTAGCTCCTTATATTTTTACGTAATTACAAAACAAGCATTTTACATATCATAACAGCCCCCCTCAAACCGAAGCTGTCGTGATAAGCGGAAGTTTGGAGACCAAGTCACGAAAATGTCCAGGCGGATGAGATTTTGTGTGAATGTCTGCAGTTTGATCCGCCGATTTGACATTTTTCAGATGAGCTGTGCCAGCACGGAGATGATGGCGAGTAAAGTGGCAGTCTATCTCAATGTGTTTCGTCCTCGCATGAAAAACATCATTGTGTGCAATCTGGATAGCACTGCGGCTGTCGCAACATAAAGTAGTAGCAGAGGACTGTGGCATTCCCATATCAGCTAGCAAACATTGAAGCCAAATGAGCTCTTGTGTGGCATCAGCCATGGCATGATATTCGGCTTATGTGCTTGATCGAGCAACTACAGTTTGCTTCTTGCTGCACCAAGAGATAAGTGAATCGCCCAAGAAGAAATTATATCCAGTGGTAGATCGTCTGTCAGATGGATCCCAGCCCAATCTGCATCAGAGAACCCATGTACCATGGGAGTCGACTCAGCAGAAAAATGGAGACAACGAAACATAGTACCCTTCACATACCGGAGAATCCAAAGAACAGCAGCGTAATGAATCGAGCACGGAGCAGTTAGAAACTGACTGACCTGGTGAACAACATATGCTATATCGGGACGAGTAACTGTAAGGTAGACAAGGCTACCTACGAGTTGTCGATATCGAGTAGGATCAGATTGAAGTTTACCCTCCAAGGGGGTCAGCATCAGGTTGGGCTCCAACGGGGTAGAGGCAACCTTCGAATCATTCAGTCCTGCATGATCAATAACATATGAGGCATACTTGGCCTGAGAGAGAGAGTATCCACTGCCATCAGAAGTAACCTCAAGTCCCAAGAAGTAACTAAGAGACCCCAAGTCTTTCATCTCAAGATGACGATTAAGGGACTCTTTTAGTTCTGTGATACCAACACAATCATCTCCTGTTATTATCATGTCATCAACATAGATCAACTGAAGAGTAATTCCACGATCCGTATGACGGATGAACATAGCAGAGTCATATGAACTAGAAGAGAAGCCAAGATGGAGAACCGTAGAACAAAACTTATCAAACCAAGCCCGTGGGGCTTGCTTAAGTCCATAGAGAGCTCCACGAAGGCGGCATACATGTGATCTGGGAACCTCAAGACCAGGTGGTGCTACATGTAGACCTCCTCTGTAAGATCACCGTTAAGAAATGCATTCTTAACATCCATCTGAAATAAAGTCCAACGCCTCTGAGCAGCTACGGCTATCACAGTGCGTACTGTGGTGAGGCGGGCCACTGGAGCAAAAGTCTCTTCATATTCGATACCATATTCCTGTGTGAAACCTCTATCCATCAAGCGAGCTTTATATCTCTCAACAGTACCATCAGAACAAGTCTTAAGCTTATATACCCATCTGCACCCAACTGTCTTCTTACCGGGCGGTAACGAAACAAGTTCCCATGTTTTGGTTTTTGCTAAAGCATCCAACTCATCCTACATTGCTTTCGCCCAACGTGGATCAGAATTTGCTTCTCTATATGATTGAGGCTCATGCTGTTTAATAATAGTACTCATAACAAAATCACTGAACCGTGCTGAAATTGTCCTTTCTCTGGTTGATCGACGTAGTTCCACATCCTCATTTGGATGGGCAACATGATTATCCATAGGAGGCTCAGGACTATCTTTTTGCGGCTCGTCTAAAAATTCATCATCATCATCATCATGCTCAATCAATGTGGTCGAAGATCCGTCAGAAGGAGAAGCTACCTCGGGAGTTGGTTCCGGTGATGTAGGATTGTCATGTAAGAGCTCAGATAGACTTGGAGAGGGTTCCTCCGGGAAAATTTCATATGCGGGATCAGTGAAGACAGGATTATCAACCAATGTCGATGAGTGAAATGAGGAGACGCTTGAGAACATTTTATGCTCCCAGAAGACAACATGTCGAGAGATACAGAGACGCTTGGAGACTAGATCCCATAGACGATATCTTTGTGTTCAATCCCATACCCAAGGAAGCAAAAGACGCGAGATCGAGGTTCCAACTTGTTGTGTTCATGGGGTTGCAACAGAACAAAGCCAACACACCCAAAAACACGAATAGATGAGTAGTCAGGAGGAACACCATAGAGTTTCTCATATAGTGTCATATTTTGTATTGTAGGAGTTGAAACACGATTAATTGTGTAAACAGCTGTGAGAGCAGCTTCCTCCCAAAAACGTTCAGGACAAGAAGATGATATGAGAAGGGAACGGACAATGTCAAGGATGTGTCGATGTTTGCGCTCGGCACGACCATTTTGTTGGAAAGTGCCAGGGCAAGAACGTTGAGGCAATGTGCCTTGAGAATGAATAGCGGAAAGGAGTTCAGTTTATGTGTATTTACCAGCATTGTCAGCCCTAAAGACTTTAATTGGGCGAGAGAATTGAGTCTTTACCATGGCGGCAAACTCAATATAGAGTTGGGGTAGCTCAGAACGATTTTTCATAAGATATATCCAAGTGTAACGAGTAAAATCATCAACAAAGATGACAAAGCATCTAGACCCTCTCATAGTGGCATGAGGAGAAGGACCCCACACATCAGAGTGAACCAAGTCAAAAGGAGCTAAAGAAACAAAATTACTTTTATTAAATGACAATGCATGTTGTTTTGCGAGTTGACAAGGAAGACAATCCAAATGATCAGACTCAACTGTTCCTAAATTACCACTAGAAACACGTTTCTTTAATACACCCGAAGAAGCGCGACCTAACCTAGAGTGTCATAAACTGAAAGAAGAAGGAACTGTGGAAGCCAAAGAGTGACGAGACTCGACAAGATGCAGCGGAAGACGAAGATTGGTGAGCTCAAACAATCGTCCAACCCTACGACCGATCCCAAGAAGCTTCCCCGTCTGTGGATCCTGCACACGACAACCATTAGCAGAGAAATTAACATCAAGACCAAGTTCACATAACTGCCCCACCGATATAAGATTCAAAGCAAGCTTAGGAATCACGTATGTATCATGAAGTGAGAAATTGACAATAGAGACATATCCACTATGTGTAACATGCATATTTGAACCATCAGTAGTATGGATGACAAGATTAGGAACAGATGCAAATTTTGATGTAAATACAGATGCATCAGGTGTCATATGGTTACAGCAACCTAAATCAAAGTACCATGACGCGTTACCTGAGTTTGCCGAGAGAGCAGTTTTGGAACCTGCTAATGAAATAATTTGCTTCAGAGAATTGGCTACCTCAACAAGATCAGGGTGTGTAGGAGAATCAGTGGCTGCTGAAGTTGACATTCTTCCTTATGTTCTTCCTTATGCTTTAGATTTACCTCCTTTGTTGTTCTATCTGTAGCCGCCTCCCTATCCCTTAGCCTTACTACAGTCTCTAGCCCAATGTCCATACTCCTGACAGTTCCGACATTGCAAAGCCGCGCAAACTGATATGTGGTGACCAATATCATGACAATAGTTGCACTCCCTTCGAATCCCCTGTGAGCGAGACATAGAAGCTGACTGTGAACGAGAGCCAGCAAGCACCATGTCACTTTGCTTATGTGGACGTAACAGACCAAGGCGAACTTCATGAGACAACAGTTCAGCAACTGCAGAATCAAGAGTAGGAAGTGGTTTTATGTGGATGAGAGACGAGCGAACAGGCTCATATGCATCATCAAGTTCCATAAGAAACTGAATAAGCCGCAAACGATCTCGATATGCCAAGTGTAGAGCCAAATCTTCAGAACACTTCCATTTAGGCTCAGACTGTGCTAACTGATCCCACGCAGCATGCTTTGAGCCAAGAGTGCATGAATGGATTCGCCCGACTCTTGTCTCATTTTATTAATTTCCTGCATCTGTTGATACTGATGAGAGAGATCTGAAGTAGTTTACCTTTAGCTAAGAAAATCCCACACTTCTTAGGCGGTCTCAAAGCGACCAAACTGATTTCGTATGGATGGAACCGATGTATTGCCAATCCATGTAATTATCTGAGCATTAACCGCATCCCATTCTTCTTGAAGATCTTCAAGATTGACAATAGACTCAGTTGCAGGAGCTTTCGGAGGTGGAACTTCTGTAGGCCTAGGAACTTTTCCCAATACCATACGCCATAATTTCTTGCTCTGCAAGAAGTTAGAGAACTCACGAGACCATAGCACATAATTAGACCCTTCCAAAACAGTCAATATGGGCTTAGAAACATCAGATCTTTCCATTGTGACAAGTCACGAATCCAAAGATAAGGACAAAGAATCAAGAACACGGGTAAATAACCCTTATATATCAAAAAAGCATAAACTTTAGGTCCGAATCTCACAAAACAGACCTCAAAACAGAACCAGAGCACCGAAAAAACTTAGGAACGGACTGATCCAGTTCAAATCGGAGCCCAAATGGAGGAAAAACGGCGAGTCACGCTTGCTGAGCGGAACGGGGCAGTGGAACGGAGCAGAGCAGTGAAACAGAGGCTGAAACGGCTGACTTCGGATCGTAGGAGCCGAGAATTCGCTGGACGGCTGCGAAAGCCGCGAAGAATCCGTGTGAGCCGGCGGCGCTGCTTTCGGCTCCGTAAGCCGGACGGAAGTCGGATCTAAATCGGCTGAGCTGGATCTAAAACACGGAAGCCGTGAGCCACGACTGAGCCGTGCGCCAGAGAACGAGCCGGGAGGCACACCAGCGCTGGACGGAGCGTGGCGCGTGACGGCGGAGAAGCAGAAGCTTAGGAGGCGCGGGCGGGCGCGTTGATCCGCCGTTTGCTTCGAAATTTCGGGACCTGCGTCGGATTTCTGTTCCGACTCAGTTGGACAGGAAAGTGAGATGTTTCGACGATCGGAAGACGGTCGAACGAGGCCCTATCCGTGAGTTACGATGGAGAGACAAAACCCTAGAACATAGATGACTCTGATACCATGATGAGATTATTGATGGAAGAATAATCTGTATTCATCAAAGTCAAAAGTTGTACTGAGGCTTACATATAAGTTATACAAAAAAGGTATAAATACTGACCTAGCTCCTTATATTCTTACGTAATTACAAAACAAGCATTTTACATATGATAACATGATCAATATTTAAAATTCAATAGCATAAATTATATTGTAATTAGGATTACAAGTTTACAAACACCCGGGTGACGCTATTGTTGCATATTCCTTGAGTACTCTCATCGTTCATGCAATTGTAGCACATGAGCCATCGAGATTTGCATGATTCAACAATGAGTGTGACTTCCTTCTCACGGTCTCAATGTGAGTGATTGGCTATTTATACTCACTCTATAATGTTTCAACACTTAGAGAAAAAGTTACGAAAGAAAAAGCTATTTAAGATGGGATGACTTATGCGAGATTTTATCTAGTAAACTAAAGTATTGATTCCATATATTAATAGAAGAATAGATGATTGCTAATCTTTTGACATAACTTTTTTTTGAAGAGCTTTTTTCGACATAATTGTAAGATGTGGAATACGTTACTGGAATGTTGGAGGAAACTAAGTCCATTGGGTGGATTTCACTAATGCCCTGCCAAAAACATTCATGGACATAATGAGGACGTGTTAGGAAGAATTTGTTGGCAAAAAGGATTTTGGGAAACGAAAATCACTTTTTCATGCTTGTCCCCGGCCTCGACCCTTGACCCCCCAAGTATATCCGATCCGTGTTTCCCAATGTAAGTTTTTTTCTATCAGGAACAAGCAGTTCCTGATAGAAAGACGTCGGCGTGTGGAAGCGACGACCTTTCGTGGGCCGTACAAAAAGCCCATTCACGATTGAGAAGGAGAAGTCCTTGGAGAAAGACGTCGACTTGTGGAAGCGATTGGACGAGTAAGCTACACCCTATCTACGATCTCAGCGTCTGTGTTTTCTTGATGTAGGTGGCGAATTTGGGGTTTTTCTGAAGTGATTAGAGTGAAGTCTCAGCGTCTGTGTTTCCTTGATGGCTGCAAGAATTGGGAGATGTCGAATGGTTACCAAGACAAGAAATTGATCACAAGGAAAAGCCAGAAACTAAGGAATCCACGACATACTGTTTATGTTCAATCTCCTGTTTGTTTTCACAATTGCTGTTCGATTCAACTGAGTTGATAGAACCTACAGTTTTCAATGTGAGAATTTTGGTTAACTGAAATAAGTGGTCGTTGACCCAATAGGGTACTACGAACAATGTGAGAAAAAGTGTAAACGGTGAATGTTGAAAACATGCATTTGTGTATTAAGTGATATATGAATTAAGTTATATAGTGAGCATGTATATGACAGACCTCAATGGTAATGCTTCTAGGTTTCAGACGAAAGGAGCTCTCCAATTAATACCCCTAATGATACGTTAGACGTAGCGATAAATAAGAACTACGAATAAATAACGGGAGAGAGGGAGATAGTAGGGAGACAAAACAGGGAGAGATTGATTATTTCATTATTGATTGCCTGATAACAAAATTTTACATTGTTTAAATAGATAAACTGGTACATAACCCTACCCTAACCATAAACCTAGCGGGCCTACCCTACTGACCGGCCTCTAAGTTAATAATAAAATACTAATTATTAATTAACTAATAAATACATATAAATAATGATACAGTGACCCGTATCAACTCCCCCACGCTTGAAAATTGCATTGTCTTCAAGGTGGAAGTTGAAAAAATCCCAATATCCTTGCCGAGGTCAAATTGGCGGCGAACAAGGTTGAGAACACCATCTTCTAATCCTAAACCAAGCCTAAATATTTGCTGCCAAAAATATTTAGGTTCAAAATAAAAAAATAAACCAAAATGGCAAACTGGGCTGACTTATGAAATTAGACCCAAATGTGTCACTCAGCCCACATGTAGAAATGGACACAAGAGCATAAGTTTGGTTGGCCCAACACCATAAAATTAGCCCAAGAGCATATGTTTCCCTAAGAATCATCTGGCGTAGGGGTGGCCCGTTCCTGGTGGCTGAGGATTGCAGTGGGCTGAAGGGGGTCATCGGATGTTGTTGTGCTTCCCGAAGACTTCTCGAACGAGGGATTGAGCGGCGGTGGTGGTTCCGCTGGTCGAGGCGTCGGAGGAGGTAGGCAGGACGGAGGTTGGGTTGATCGGAGATCGGAGGGGTCCGGTTGCTTCGATGGGATGTCGTCGGTCGAATGGACGAGGTCTTCGGAGAGCTGGCCATGCTCGGTCGGCGTTGAGGACGATGGGAGGGGTTCCGATTTGATACCACGGAAACTGCGGCTGCTTGGGACGGAAACCGGTAGTGAACAAACGGCGATGATGGTTGTACTCCTCCTTGGGTTTCTGATCGGTGTTGCTGGCCAAGGTAAGGGCTGACAATTTGAGGTCATCGCCGGCAGGAGTTTTCTGGGTCGGCGCCGGCGTAGGTTGGGTTTGTTCTTGGTGAAGTTGTTGTTCTTCATCTAGTGGCAGCTTTTGTTTTTCTTGCTCATGAGACACATATCGTGCTAGTAGATCTCCGACTCTTGCTAAAGATGATGTTAGTCATCTGCGTCAAAAACACTTCATAAAATGAAACATTAGTCGTTAGAAATACAATAAACAATAAAACAAAAGCATAATATCAAATTAGATTTGCTGGCCTGGGTGTGCGAGGCATGTTATGTAGGACATTGTCCTACAACGTAGATCCTCCCCACGTGAGGGTGCTACTGGTATGCTACGAAGTAGGATTCAACCCACACTCGAGCCAGCTCCTACAAGCGTCACGCCGGTTGTAGGACTTGTGAACCGTCACGAACCGTTGTTGCCCAAGAACAATAGTATCATACTATACTATATAGAATATTTAAATATGTTACAAGAGCAGTACACTCTAATACTTTTCTATGTGAGCTCTCATAACATATATTCTCCATCCATCATCCATACAAAATGACACTCACATATATAGCCATCCAAATAGAAATAATAACTCCCTAGAAATAATAGTGGTATTAAAGCAATAGTAACCGCCATACTAATAGTACTCATTTATACCAAATATTTCATATTGAATACACAATAATATGAGAGTTACAAATAGAAAATAATAGCATCTCAATTATGATTTTTAAAGTAAAAATATAATTATAAATAATAATAAAGTTATGGAATTATCCCTAACAGATGCTTGCATCGCGGTCCGGTCTTCTTCCATACGCGCGGCTAGGGCGGCTGAGTCTTCTGCCCAACGATCTGCCATGTCAGACACTTTCTGGTAGAGCATGATGATGAGTACGTTGAAGTCATTGCTGTCTTCTTGACTGAGTCCGAGAACGGCGCAAGGGAAATAACCCATGCCTGTCATTATCTCAATGAGTGAGAGCACCAACTGATACGTTAAACGTATCATCGATGAATAAGAAATACGGATAAATAAAGGGGAGAAAGAGGGTAGGGAGACAGAGTGGGGAAAGACCGATTACTTCATTATTGTTTGCCTAGTAACGAAATATTACAATGCTTAAATAGATAAATAGATACCCTACCCTAATCTAACTCTAAATAAATAATACAATGCTAATTATTAATTAAATAATAAATACATATAAATTATGATGCGGTGACCCGTATCACATTACATGCTAATGAACATTAATTTGTTATAAGTCTGTCGTTCATAAGTATGTTGGTAAGAGACAATTTCACCCCTCTAGTTTGATTGAAGGACACTTTTACCCCTTTGATTTTGAAAAGACCCTTTCACTCCTTCAGTGTGCCGAACTTCAGAAAACTTACACCTTATATTGTGACACTGTTTGTTTGGAATTGAAATATGCACTGAAAATAGTTTTTGGGAAAACTTTGCCCCCATATAATGCGAACTGTAAGCGTTACTCAAGGATATTATAGACTTTTTGCATGGCATAGGGGGCGAATTTGTCCCCAGAACCAGGGACGGACCCCGGATTTTCTCGTAGGGGGGGGGGCAAGGGAAGAAAAATCCAACATCAATCACATAACAAACAATAAACCAGAGCAACAAATTGCCATAATTAAAAAATTCTACGCATCATTCTTTAGTTTCATAGAAGAAATTATACCAAGTAGTAACATGTAGATAAATGATAACAATCTACCACAGTGGGACATATCGTTCTTTCAAATTAGTCTTTCTCTGGATCAATAGAGATCATTACTATTCTTTACTAGCTGATGTAAGTTCTAACACATTTTAATAGTATTACATGGTACTATACCTCTGTTTCTTCACCATTCACTGGGTCACTTTTATCCGATGATTTGAATAATAATACGATACAAGAATTCAGTAATCTTTGCATGGTCTCGTGGAGTAAACAATACTTTACAACACCATAGAAAAATTGTCAAAAAATACATTATTTTACTATCCAAATTACCAAGGTAAAGTGATCCAGAAAAGTCAAACTTTGAAGAAACAGAAGAAACGAAGATAGTAAGTGACAATAGTAGATCACAGCCCATTTTTACTACTTTTAAAATTGCAACTAGCTAGTCACACCAAGGTTATTTTATCAATTCTTTATTGTGGTCAAATTCTACACCTACGGATTAAATTTTGAGGGTGGGGGGGGGGGGGGGGGGGAACCTAATCACACTAGTTGAAGATATACATCTAACCTACATATATTCAAGTACAAAGCTACTTCTAGCAAAAAACTCAGGGGGGGCCATGGCCCCTGTAAGCTTACTCACAGTTCCGTCCTGCCCAGAACTATTTTCAATGACGTACCTCACTCCTAGAATAGTGGTTTACAATCAGGTTGTGTAAGTTTCCTGAAATTCGGCACACTAAGGGATGAAAGTGTCCTTATCCGTCTGGAAGGAGTGAAAGTGTCCTTCAGTCGAACTAGAGGGCGTGAAAGTGTTCTTTTTCCAAACTTGGCGGGCTTTCTCAAGGTTAGAATTGGGGCTTTCTGTCTTATTCTCAGGGATTTTACCCGCTGTTCATTGTTGATACATATGGCTTGGAGAATAGTGGCCAAAAGTTTTGGTGCATATTTGTGGGCATGGAATTGTTTCCATGTGTGGGTTGGATTTTACCGGGTTCGGCTTTGTTACAGTTCAAACTCGTACGGTGATCGTGCGGTTGGATGAGCGGCTACGATTTCGCCGCGTGGAAGATCTGAGCGAGTTAGATTTCACAAAATTACTTCTCCTCTGTACAATCACGCGCTAAGACTTGTACTCGCTCTTTCTCTCTCTCTCTCTCTCTCATTCTCTATATGGTTGATGCTGCCTCTTCTTTGCCGATGCAGAGGTTCGTCGCCGGCAATGGAGTTGCACCCTGTTAATTACTAAATTAATTTCACAGTTTTTTACAAATCAAACCCCAACTAAATTCAATTACCACAACATACACACATATTCGAAAATTGAAAACGATCCGGTTGATCAGAACAACCCACTAAATTGATCGGCCACCCATCACCACAGAATAATCTCCATAACAGTTGAAATTACTCCCGTTCGACCTTTTCATTTTGTTCAAGAGTTCTTTATACTAAGATTGGATAGTTAAATCTACCCTTTCAAATATCAAAAAATTCTGGGTTTGTCTCATGCTTAAGACCTTTTGCTTATAAATCAATGGATTCATCTTGTCGAGAGAAGAAATTTATCTGTGGCGTATAATATCCTTATGCAGATTGTATGATTTGAATTTGTGTGTCTAAGTTCGATGAAGGAAAACAGAGGAGAGAGACAAAAGGTAAAAATGTAGAAGAAGAAGAAGAAGATGGAAGGCGCGTGAGGTAGCTAAAAGAGTTCGTATTCGCTAGTAGTTAGGTTGTCTTATCTGTTACGTGACGAAATTGTGACCGTTCGATCTCGAACTGCACCATCACCGTACGAATTTCAACCGTATCAAAGCCGAACCCGATTTTACCACCGCCACCTAACCCCTTATAAAAGGACATTGCCCTCTCTCAATTGAGTACTGGTATTACTAATTGCCTTGTGTCAACGAGAGTGTTCCAACTGAGCACACTGCGAGCGAGTTGATTCACCCACATTGTTGAAGAGGACTGTGTACATGTTATAGTGGAAGCCTGGGGTAATATTTTGCGCACTTGTTTTGGTTGACTGTAGTTTACACGTATTAGTCAGTCGATCTTGCCGGATAACCCAACATATTTCGCATAACCATGTCTGTGACCGCCGGTGTTAGCGACACCATCATTGCTATTAGGGATATACTTAGGGGGGAAATCTGCCAAACTAAAGAAAAAGGTACTGGCCTGGGAAAGCTCCTGAGTGGGCTGCTGATGATTATGTTGATGAATACGAAGATTTTCGGATGGCCGTCGATGAAGGTTCAGATATCCCAAGGTTACGTCTAAGGATAGAAAATCGCGAGGAAATAAGGGCTGAGCATAGGCGTATTAGGCAAGCTCTCAACCATTGAAGAGGAAGACAAAAGGAAACAAGGACTAGATTGGGAAGAGGAAGATGATGAAGATGCTCTGAGAGAAAGGAAGAAGAAGAAGAGGCAACAGCAGGAGGAGGAAGTTGCACTTCTTCTTCCCGACAAAGAGGACGAGGAAGAAGAAGAAGAGGATGAACTCACTGTTGGAAGAAATGGTTTAGACGATAACATTTTATACCCGACTTTGAGCTCGGTTTGAATCCGACTCACTTGACGGTTAACAACACCAATTGCATCCTTAGAAAGAGGGCAACTTGGTGGTCGTTTCGGACACTCACTCGTCAAAAACCATTAAGAAATGAATGATCAAATTGAGCTCTCAAAATGGGTTCATGATCAAACTTGTGTTGTGAAGAAAAAGGAACCACATCTTGGTTCAAGGAGGAAACTTGGGAGTTTAACTACTCCAAGTTTGGACTATAGGGCACGCCCTTTGGGTTGCAGGAAAGAGGACCTAGACAAAAGTCGAACTTGGGCTGTCTAGTTAGTGGGCCTCATTAAGTATTAATCTTTTGGGCCAAAAACTAACTATTAATTAATTTCACCAACAGTTTTATATTCAGTCGAAATTAATTATGAACAGTTGCAAATCAACAGATGCAATCGTTTCTACAGTTGCAACTGTTCCGTTTGAACAGTAACCGCTACAACCACCTTCTATGAATCGCCAGTTTCATTCCTCATTTGGGAATCTGAAACCTAACGAATTTCTCCAGAACACTATATTCCAAACACAAACAGAAACTTCAACGTGGTCTCAGTTCGTTGTGTGCGGCGCTGTACGCAGTGCTTTCAACCGCCGCACAGGAAAGGCTTTCATCCTGGGAAGCAGTCGTCCGATCGTTCCGCAGCAAGCACGTGTGGGGGACGAATCTGCTTTAAGGAGCCTCGTTCTATGAACGAAACTGTCTTCCATCTGTCTACACAATTCGGAAAACTCACAGTCACTAACTTCGTTCTGTTTTTCGTATTTCTTCGTATTGATTGATTGTTCGGGCTTAAAAAAGTTACTAACACTCACGAGACCTGCGATGTTTAAACATGTCTTTGTTCCAAAGTCAGAGAGACACACCATAGGTGAGCGTGAAAGACTTGAAGCTAAAGAACAAGCACCGGAGGAATTTATGAAGAAGCGGTTGGAAGAAAGAAGAATTGAAACAAAGTGAATAGTTGTTGATTTCGAAATTCAGAAGAATCTGGAGTTGGAGGCTGATGATGTAGACACTGACTACGAATTAAACGAAGCAGAAGAATACGAAGCATGGAAGGGCAGACAGATAGCGAGGATTAAGAGGGACAGAAAGGCCCGTGATGCATTGTCGAAGGAGAAGAGAAAAGAACGGGAAGTGAAAAGGAAAAATCCTGACCCTGATGCTGGTACTGCTCAGCCCAAGCAAAAAAAAAGGAGGAGGTTCATGCAGATATATTATCATAAAGGTGCCTTTTTTCAGGATGATGATAATGGTGGCACTGCTGAGATTTTCAGGCGCGACTTCTCTGCTCCCACGGGAGAAGATAAGATGGATAAGAGCATATTACCTAAAGTAATGCAAGTCAAGCACTTTAGTTGTAGCGGGAGGACCAAGTGGACTCATCTTGTCAATGAGGACACAACTGATCACTGGAACAACCCGTGGACATATAACTGCTGGCCAAGAACAATGCAAAAATGGGTGATATGAATGCCCTGATAGAGAGGCCCAGAGGAAGCAAGAAGCTCAAGGATTGGGCGACACGCTGAAATTTTCACTTGACAACAGGTGTAGGTAGCATAGGAAAATCAATGGGGAGCTTAGAGCATCCACATTAGTGTAATGTCTATTTATTCTACGAATTTAGTTGGTGGATTTTACATGTGTGCTCCAGTTGTACTAGTCAATTTTTGTCTATAATCATATTTTGTGAAATTATTTTACAAATTGTACAAGTGTTAAAAACTGAATTGGTTTGCATCAAGAACGTGTGATATTTTAGGTGCTAGAAACGTGGAACACAAATTTGGAAAAATAATGTGGTTGATTATAATCCGCTAGTCAGATGTTGCGAGCAAAATAAATATGAGACCAAAGTACAGCAAATTGTAAGGAAACTAGCTCACCTGCTAAACATATACCAGTCACTAAAAGCAACCAACTGATATGTGGGCGAACCGGCAAGGCGCGCAGGATTATGAACATCCCACTTTCAGCAAATAGATATGCCAGCCAAAGCCACCTCTTTGAAGTTTCGAACTGAACCACGCAACACACGACTAACCAAGGTACTCATTAGCCGTTACAACACCTGAACCAAAAGGAACACATGATTCTAAAAGCTCGGCTCATACACCAGCTACAAAAAAAACAAAACACTGTATATAGTTGGATTGGTTAGCCAGACATTTATCCTCCAAGATATAACCCTGAGACAGACTTTCCCCAAAGCTCAGCTTTCTCCTTCTCGTTCTCCTAGGAGCACAATTGTGTGCAATGCTCCAGATCCATGTGCTACAGTGTTTGGTGCTAAAGGCGCCGACTTCCTGCATGAAGGGAAACTCAGTATCCATATAATCCGTGTTCTCTTTCAATTTCCGTAAATGAGAACGGTCGATTTCAATGTCTCATTCCTCATTCATCCATTGATAGTTTTTGACGGTTAGACCTTGAATCGATCTCCTACTATCCTAGTTTACAAGTATGTGCTTGTTATTGTGAGCTTAAAAGTGAGCACCCTCAAAACCGAGTCCAAAGTTGGGTCAAAGTCATATTTTCTAACACTACCAACCCTGAAATGTTTCACCATTGACTTATAATCCTAGTCTAGCAACCCGTTCTAGTTATTTTTGGAGTACCGAGATAAATACGGTGGAGATTGGCATGATTTAAACAATAAGTGTGACTTTGTTCTCATTGTTTCAATGTGAATGCATGGCTGTTTATACCATGCATTGTCTCAACTCTCAAAAGTTATGAAAAACGAGCTATATAAGACATGACTTGTGCAAGATTTAATTTAGTGAATCGAGTATTATATCATTCATTAATAGAATGATTGTTAATCTTTGGACATAGCTAAAAGATACACATTATTAAAATGTTGGAGGAGACTAAAACCATTGGGTAGCATATATATGGTGCCAAAAACTTCCACCAGAACATAACATTAATGTGAACTTGTATGCATGTGTAGAGCAGTTACCAACTATCTTTCTTCTTCTTTGGTTCGATTGCGCACTAATTTCATACTGCACAGGAGGTCTTTTTGGGAGCAGAAGGCATCTCCACCTACGTAATGGAACTTCAGCGTAAAATAGCAATGCAATGACAGAATCATTTTTCAAGAATGAAGTCTCTTGGTATCTTGAGAGGCGAGAACTTCGAGGCGAGACCTAATTGCATAAATTGCCTCTTCAATAAAAGTTATTACCTTTGACTTTTGAGAGGTGGCTCATTGTAGGGATATATGAAATTTTAGTGACATTGAAGTGGTGGGAGAAAATTAATGGGTGTTTTCCATATGCCTATCTACTTCTATTAACTTTAGATTTCCTCCCTGTGTCTATCTATAAGATGTACAAGTACACATTCCAAAGGTCTAATAAACTGAGGTACCTCAGAACATTATTGCCATACTAAACTAATTGTTTGAGCCCTTTGTTGACTAATAAGATTTGTGGAACTGGAGGAAAAGGGGATGCGACGACAAACCTCAACTCTTGCAATATGTTAGTACTTTCAAGATAAGTAACTTTACCCAGCTCCACAGAGTTTCCAACAGGTGAGAGGACTCGAACTCGAGTAAGTTGATAATATGTAAAGTACCCTACGAGTGAGCTATGAAGTCAGGATCAGCATATCCTATTTCCACATCCAGCCGCCTCTATATTTTTAAAGTTAGGGATGGATCTAACAGTTCCATGTTACTAAAAGTAAAATGAAGACGAAACTAAAAGATCCTGAACTAGAATATGACCTCATAATATTTTATGAAAGCTCATTAACCTACCTGCAGCCGCCTCGATCTTCTTTAAAATGCATCTATCAGTTCCATGTTACCTATTTATTAATACAAAATGAAACGACAAGCCCTCCACTCCCTATAAAAACCTCACTATTCTTCATCCATAAAGCACAAACTCAAATACATTAAGCAAACAAAATGGCTTACTTAGCCGCTATAGTCCTCTCTTTCTTTCTCCTCCTTGGCCTCCCCAATTCAGCTCGAGGTGCCACATTCGAGATCCGCAACAACTGCCGCTACACAGTCTGGGCGGCTGCCTCCCCTGGTGGAGGCCGCCGCCTGGACCCAGACCAAACCTGGACCCTGAATATCGCATCAGGCACCTCCATGGCCCGAATTTGGGGACGAACTAACTGCAACTTCGATGGAGGTGGTAGGGGTCTTTGCCAAACAGGGGACTGTGGGGGTGTCCTAGAATGCACTGGCTGGGGTCTCCAACCTAGTACCCTAGCTATGCCCTTAACCAATTAAACAACTTGGATTTCTTTGACATCTCGGTTATTGAAGAGTTTAACATTCCCATGCAGTTTAGCCCAACCCGTGGGGCTTTTGAGAAGTGTCGGCCCATTTCTTGCACCGCGGATATCAATGGGCAATGCCCTAACCAGTTGAGGACTCACTCAAGGTGGGTGCCATAACCCGTGCAAGGATTCCCCTCAAGAATATTGTTGCAACAACGGACCCACTACAAGAAAACAGCATTGTTGTTACGCCAGAAACAGTAACCACAAGGGCGTAAAACTGTAGTAATAAATTTACCCACGGTTTACATTTCCGTAGTTAGAAGTGGCGTCGCAATAAGTTATAACTACGGTTTCAGTGACCGTAGGAATAGAGTTTATATTACTACACATTTGTTGTTACGGTCAGTGTGTCACTACAAATGCTTTTTACTACGCTTTACCTATGTAACAATAACAATTTTTTTTTTCTTTTTTTTTATCATTATTGTTATGCTTACAATGTGTTGTTATATGGTATGAAGTTACATATATATGTATAACAATAGGCATGTATGTATGTATATATATATATGTATGTATGTATATATATATATATATATATCACTTGGAAACTTTATGATATCAAATACGATATCATACACAGTTATGCACTAACCGTTGCACACAATGCTAATAACAAATAGAACTCAAACATATTGAAATAATAGACTTAAATAGTAAGATTTGAAAAGTAAAATCATTCATAGCAGAATTATCTTCGAGTTAAACACTCGTACATTATTGTACCATCCCAAATTCCAAATGGCACCCAAAAACTATGTCTCAAAATGTCAACAAACAAGATTTCAGTCTTCAAAAATGAGATAACAAGCTCTCCTAAACTTAATCTAAAAGTTGTCCAGATTTAAACTTATGCGCCGTGAGCTCGGGATCATGGCATACCATGTGGCGGACCTGCAACAATAAAGAAAAATAATTAGTTAAAGTAAACTCATATGTTATTCTCAATACGAAGAGCAAACAAGTAACATCTCGCAGCCTATTTAAGACATACCAACTGACGAACGCTTATTCTTTGGCAATGCACTTGTATTCTTTTGCAAGGCACTTGTATTAGCATTGGAGTCCTGAAGCTTAAAAAAATATAAAAGAAGCTATTAGAAAACAACAATATCCAGTTTAGTAGCTAAAATATGGTCTAAACTCACTAACCATCCTAATTCTGATGCCACATCAAGTTTTGCATTTTGCACTAATATTTATGGCAAATAATGGTGAAAGAATGTGAAAGTATTGTAAGAGTCGGATCTTAATCTAAAAGAAAAACGAGTAAATGGGGGAGGGAATAAGAGAATAGTTAAGGAAAAAAAATAAAATAAGAGAAGAACACAAAGTGAACCACTGTTAAGGAAGCAAATTCAGGAAACACAATAAGACAACCTATCACCTTCGAATTGGAGGAAGTTGTGTGCTGATATTGAGAATAGATTGCAAGAACATAATTTGGCTGAAGGATATCCCCAGCATGAAACAAAAAGCAAAACATCTGGAGTTTCAGATGGGTGGAAAGCCCCTCCTGAAGGCTTTCTGGAAATCAACTGTTATGGAGGTGTATTGGGGGATGAATTTTTTGCGGCTTTCACAGTGTCTGATTAGTAAGGAAAAATTGTGGCTGCTGGTTTTGATATAGGGCAGGGAAACAATGTTGACGAAAGTGAGATGGTGGTTGTGGAGTTAGCAATTCAACATATACAGAAAAAAAGTTGGAGAAAGGTCATGGTGGAATCAGATGCTCTGATGATTGCCAAAGCCATTAAAGAAGGCAATGGAGCTAGAAAGCCAGAAGTTCACATTTCATCTTCGTTATTTATTGATGGCTAAATTTGAATGTTCTCTCAGTCATGTTCCTAGAAGTATTAATGTTATAGCTCATAATTTAGTTGAATGGGTAAAGAAAAGTATGAAGTTTGGTGTTACTTCAACTAATGATTCCCAGTTTTGTAATGATCTTGTAGTTGGGGCTGATCACCCTAGTTATTCTTAATACATTTCAGGCTCCTTTATCAAAAAAAATGAGAGTAAAGCTTCGAGGACCTATACATATTAGAACGAAGATGAAATGTGAACTTAAATGTAGCTACATAAATATAATTTCTCAGGAATATACAGTGTGTGTATATATATATATGTATATTAACTAGAACCCCTAAAACCTAACTATGCGAAGGAAAATAAGTCAAAAAGGAGAGAGTTAGATACACCACGAATAATGGTTATCCATCAGCAAGAACCGGCATCCCTTCACCAAAAGCTGACATTGCTTAGCCAATTCCATAAAAACAAGTCTCTGTAAAATCAGATGTGTCTAATTCTAAAGTACCATCCATAAGCCCTTATGCTTTTAGATATTCATAGAAACAATCTGTTTTTAGAAACCCCACAGATTCAAACCCAAATCTAAAATCTCAGAGAGTGCAATGTAGATGATAGTATGCCAAATATTAGATTTGGGTTTGAATCTCAGCAAATGGTTATGTCCAATTAGATCCATAAGAAGTGTAATGTAGATGATAGTATGCCAAATATTTAACAATGGGGCAGCAAAAATAGACATAATGAATATCAGAGAGTGCAAAATAACCAAACATATAGCAAGTGCAATAAATCCTCTATCTCAATTGGTATTCATAATGAAATAGAGCATAAAGATTAAAATAATTAATTTTATTGAACACTTAATGTTTCACAATATAAATTTATTACCTAAAGGTTGATAACCTTGAGCTTGAACTCACCACTTGCAAAAAATAATAATAATAATAATAAAATAAAGGAGATGTAGTGATAAATCGATGTTACGAAATCATATTGACAAAATTCGACTTTTATACAATGTTAAATAAATCAAGACAAACATAAAAAATACTAAGCAATAAAGAGTAAAGATATAGAAAGAATAAATGGATATGGACAAAGATCATTCAAGTATCTATATATATTGTACAGAAATATCAGTTATTGCCATTAGTGTTGGAGTATTTTGAGTGTCATTTTCCATGAAAGTCCTGGAACTTTATATGACTTTGGAGTAGCAAGCATTTCATATTTTTTTACTATGCGCGCACACACACACACACTGTCTGAACCTTGGAAAAGGTCTTCAATATATGCATTGTCAATGCACCAGTTCAGTCATTGTATTGACTTAGAACAACAATGTCAACAATTAAGATTCAAATTTGAATGGTCTTCTTCTCACAGGTGAGAACTATTGATTTTGAAAATAGTAGAATGAAAAATTCCACTGACTAGAGTTATTATTAGTCAGCCAAAAATTAATCAATTTAACAAATATAGCGGACAACTAATTTGGAGAAAAAATCATTCAAATCTAGGCCTAGAGAAAACATTTTTCCTTGCAGCCGACAAGCAATTCACCCATCATAATTACCAATAAAACATTTTCCCATGTTCATGTGGTTTATTTCATTAATAAAAAACACAAAACGATAGTCATATTGCTGAGTTTTTTATTTATTTATTTTTTTTGAGGAAAAAATTGTTATCATTAATCAAAGAGGGGGATTGTTTACATCATTCGAACAGAGATTTTGGATCCAGCTACTGCTATTTGCATTAACCCATTGCTCTGAGAACAAACTTCCCCTTTCCCTGTCTGCTAGTTCATGGGCTACTCTATTTGCTTCTCTGGGGATCCAGTTGATGCTGAAATCTTCCAGCTGCTGGAGCTTTGACTTGACTTCGCTAATGATGTCCGCTGTCCGGGAAATATCAGTATCTTCACGTGACCTGAGAGAGACTTGGAGATCTTCAATTAGGTTTTTGGCGTCACCTTCAATAGCCAGTTTGTTAAAACCCATAGAAATGGCCAAAGATAGTCCGGCGAGGAGAGCCGCTGCTTCAGCTTGTTTTGTATTCTCTGCTAAAACTCCGGCGATTGAACGACCACCGGTGAAACTTCCATTGCTGCTGCGAAGAACCACCCCTGCACTAGCAGTTCCAGTAGTAGCTTCGAAGGACCCGTCAAAATTTAGTTTTATGAACCCAGTGGGAGGCCTTTTCCAAACCCGATCAGATGGCTTGACTTTGTTACTGAGATTTCTTTCTGCTTCAACCCATTCTGCTTCACGGATTCTCCAATCAATTTCTATGCAAATATGATTAATGTCCCTAATATTACCTTCAAAAAGGCAAAGATTTCTTTTGCGCCAAATTTCCCAGAAGGTCAAGCAAATTTTTGTCCTTTGTTTCTCCGTGGCTTCTGTTAAGAGATTTGCGAACCAAAATCTGAATCCCAACTCGATTTTCAGCTTATTTGGATCCAACCCCATCCCACTCCAGATCTTTTTGGTGGTAGCACAGTCAGTAAACAAGTGCAATTCTGATTCATCTTTGTATCCGCAGAGCCCACAGCAGTTAGCCACCCGAATCCCTCTTCTCAAGAGGTTCAATTTTGTTGGTAGAATCTGGAGGAATAATCTCCATATGAAATGCAAAAACTTATTAGGGCATCGTATTTTCCATATGAGATCATAGAAACTGCCCCAAGCTTCCTGTTCCGCTACATTTGCTTCAACCCCACTAGTAGCTAACAAATATCCAGATCGAACCGTATAATTACCTTTGTCGTCAAAATTCCAAACAATCTTGTCCGGTCTAGGAGTTGCTGGGATTGGAATGTTTGCGATACTATGGACATCAACATCCCATAAGAACATTTTGAGGTAGTCAAGATTCCAAGTGCGATCTTGATTGATGAAATTACCAACAAGAGGGCCGATGGAGTTATTCGGGAGTATTAATGTAACTAAGAAATCCATGAATAACCTAAAAACACCAATCTAACTTTTTTTTCAAGTTCCAATTATTTGATCAACAATTTCACAAGTCTCCATTTCTTGTCTCCAAGATGGACATCAGGAGGGGCAGATTTCAGACTTTTACAACTCAATCTGTTGGTCCGAATCATGAATGTAAGTTTTCCCAAAAGAAATACAAACAACTTAATTGAAGAATATAATATATAATTGAAAAATTAATTACCAAAATTGGTTAGTTCCATAGCTAGAAACCACAAAAAAATTGAAAAGGATACCTACAGACTTCTTAGAGCAATGGTTTTCTTGGGTTGTGCCGTAGTTTATATGGTCAGAGAGCAACAATAAAGACCTCTTCTTGAAAACGTTATAAGAAGTAGAACCACGATGAAAAAATTAGAGGATTTAGGGAGATTCCGATCTTGATCGATGGTTCAAGAAAGATAAACAATCAGTTCTAAAACAAGAATATACGGAAGTTAGGGATCTGGCCTAACCTGGCTTCTTCAACAAGATTTCAGATCGTCAATTTCTCCAATGCTAGTCGACTTCTCCATCCTTGTGTCGTCACTCTGGAGGGAGAGACAGAGAGAGTCTCGAGACTCATACGCAAGTGATGGGTCAATCCCTAGAAGGGTTTTTATCTAAAAGTAAAGCGGTGATTAAATTTCCTTAAAATATTGCGCACGATATTTTGACTCTGTGAATTAGGGTCAGCGGGAAAAAAATACAACTTTTATTTGTTTGAGAAAAAGATAATACCGCTTTTCAAAAAAAAGTGTAACTACTATGGAAATAGAATATTACGGGAAAAACTAAGTATGGTAAATGTACTATTTTTAATTACAGTAATTAAATTACGTAACTATTATAGAATTGTCACTACAGTTCTTGAAAAGTGTAATAACATCCAATTTTTTGTTTATAGTTTCTTCAACCGTAACCACAAAAAGTGTAACTATTTGGCACGTTTGTTGTAGTGACCTGTGGCCCGACGGGTTTCTCAAGATTCTTTAAAGAAAGGTGCCCTGATGCTTACAGTTATCCTCAAGATGACGCGACTAGCACATTTACTTGCCCTGGTGGGACTAATTACCGGGTTACTTTTTGCCCACTTGGGTCTTCTCGTTTGGAGTTGTTTGGCAGTAACGATGTGGAGTGACAAGCTCACAAATAATAGATGAATCGTTGCACATTTCTCTCTTTTTCTGCCACCGGAAATGATTAAAAATGATTTTTTTTACCAACCTCCATCATTTTTTACTTGAATAAATCGAACAGACAATTTTTGTATAGATACGGTCACAATTGTCATATATCACCAGCACTTTAATTCACTTCGAAGAAAGCGAGGGCTCTTTAGACCATCCGCAGTCGTGGTCTCCGGCTTACCCACGCCCACTGATTAGCGCGTCCAATAGTGGGTGAGGCGATGGGTGGGAAGGTTAACAGAGGGCAAAGAGGCGAGGGGGGAGTCAAGCCCGCAGGCGCGCCTCCTTGGTGGGCCAAGTGGGTTTTCTTTTTTCCTTTTCTTTTTGTTTGTTTGTTAAAAAGTAGATGTTTCCAATAAAATTATAAAACGGATGAAGAATAGTGTTTTGACTGTTGGAGGTAATAGGATAGGATTGTAAATATTATGAGTATTATTTCTTAAACGACAAATGCAGCAGAATTCCATTAAAAGGCCATCACGGCCAAAAGGACAAAGGTTCACAGATTACAACAAATCTGAAGAAACCACAGAAACCAAGCCAAGAGAAGCTTTGGCCAAATTGTGAGCCAACATATTCTCAGACCTGGGAATAAAATGAAAAGTACAAACACTAAAATTTTGAGCTAATGATAAACAATCATCAACAATAGCTCCAATTTTCTTCAAACCAGCTGAGCTTTTCATATTCAGACAATTGATCACCAGCTGAGAATCAGATAGCACCCAAATTTTCCTTCTATTTGCTTTGAGGCACCAGAGTAATGTCTCTCTAATGGCTAGGCATTCAAGAGTTAGAGCATCAACAAAACCTGGGAGAGGGCATTGAAGAATACTGTTACAAGAATCATCTGAAGCTATGCAAACAGCAGCAAAACCTCCTTTTCCATTCTTTAGATCCACTGCAGCATCTGTGGTCAGCACAGAAATGTCACCAGGAGGAGCAGAAGAAAGCTGACCAGAAGCTGGATTCACCTTCACCAGATCTGAAATATTTGTTAGTGCCATAAATTCATTATGAGCTGATAGAGCTTTCTGCACAATTTGGTCATAATTCCATTTAATGTTCTGGAATTGCCAGTCATTCCTAGCTTTCCATAAATACCAACAAATGTATAAGAAAATACTCAGGAAGACTTCACATGAACCAGAGTTTTCAGCCATAACAATAATTCTTTCCCACCAGTCAAAGATGCTACTCACAGGAGCTTCATTGAAATGCAATCTGAGAGGTGAAAGTTTCCAAGTTAACTTGGCAACTTCACAGTAGATAAAGAGGTGAACATGACTCTCCACCTCCTCACCACACTGTTTGCAGATATTATCGCAAGAAATATTTCTGGATGAGAGTGCCTTCCCCAGGGGAATAGCACCAACAAGCAATTTCCAGAAAAAAGATTTGATTTTTGGTTGAATAGGGATCTTCCAAAGCTTCCTCCAGAGGGGAAATTTGCTGCTAGAGGCCCCACAGCTCTGATTAATATTTGCAACTATGGCCTTATAAGCTGACTTAACATTAAAAACCCCATCACTTGTATAGTGCCAAATCTTCTTATCAGTACAAGAAATACCCCCCACAGGGTGTAGAGAGAATAACAGCTGCATCCTCTCTATTGAAGTGGTGTTCAATCAAGTCCTTTTTCCACCTTCTAATATCATGATCTATTAGATCTTTCACAAAGACAAGATTACAATTAGAAGGTTTTGGGGAAGAAATTCTGAAATTGCCATCTCTAGAGAGCCAGGGGTCCTCCCATATTTTAATGGAGGAGCCATTACCCACTCTCCACCTGAATCCCAGTTTGAGTTGATCCTTTCCAGCACACAAGCTTCTCCAAACCCAAGAGCTACCATTAGAGGGAGAGACATGCCAAAAGGAGCTATCATGAAAAAATTTGCCTTTAAAGAAAGATTTAAATAAACTGGGCTCGCCATTAATCAATCTCCAAGCTTGCTTAGCTAGCAAGGCTAGGTTCATACAATGGAGGTCCCTAAAGCCAAGCCCACCCTCATTTTTCTCTTTGCAGAGGAAATTCCAATTTTTAAAATGAATCTTCTTGCCACCTGACTTATTATCATTCCACCAGAAATTTGCTAAAAGCCTAGAGATGGCACTGCATGTTTGCTTTGGTAATAAAAAATTTGACATGGTATAAGATGGCAATGCAGATAATTTAGTCTTGATCAAAATCTCTTTTCCAGCTGGGCTTAAATGTTTTGCACTCCATGAATCAAGCTTTTTAGCCACATTATCTTCCAAGAACTTCAAAATCTGAGTTTTTGATCTACCAACTAGGGAGGGAAGACCCAGATATCTGGAGTCTTTGAAGTCCCTGCTGATATTCAGGTAGAACTGAATAAAATTTTTTAACAGAGAACTAGTATTTGGACTGAAGTGCAGTTGCGATTTATCTCTGTTAACAGACTGTCCAGAGGCTGAGCCATAGAGATTAAGAATTGTGTTTAAGGCACTGCAGTCATTCATAGTGGCATCACAAAAGATTATTGAGTCATCTGCAAATAACAAATGACTGATTGAAGGGCAATTCTTAGCCACTTTAACACCATTAATCCATTTAAGTTCCTCAAAATGCTGAATGAGAGATGAGAGGCCCTCTGCACAAATAACAAATAAAAAGGGGGAGAGAGGATCACATTGTCGCAAGCCTCTAGAGGGAGTGATGAAATCACTAGTTCCACCATTCACCACTAGCTTGAAAGAAACTGTGGAGATGCATGACATGATCCAGCTCACCCATCTTTGACAGAAGCCCAGCTTTAGCATGATGTTCTCAACATAGCTCCATCTAACACGGTCAAAGGCTTTTAACATATCCAGTTTGACAGCAAGCACCCCTCTCCTACCACACCTCTTGTTCTTAATGTAGTGCAAGACCTCATGAGCAATCATGACATTATCGTTTATTAATCTACCTTTCACAAAGGCTGATTGGTTAGGAGAAATCACCTTGTCAAGAATAGAGCAAAGTCTATTTGCAAGAGTTTTGGAGAGTATTTTGTACACAACTGTGCACAAGCTGATGGGTCTAAAATCTTTGACAAGAGTGGGATTTTTGATCTTTTTAAGAAGCACCACATGTGTTAGGTTAATGCTTTTAAGCATTTTGCCTGATGCCATAAAGCTTCTAACTGCTCTGCATATGTCATCTCCCACAATGTGCCAATAAAACTGGAAGAATTTAGCCGTAAATCCATCATAGCCTGGACACTTCTCAGGATCCAGCTCGAAGCAAGCTGATTTGATCTCTTCATCTGTAGCTGGCCTTGTTAAAAAATGATTCATCTCTGAGGTGATCTTCTTCTTAACTGTAAAGAGAACCGGCTGCATATCCTCCTCCTTCTCAGCTTTGAATAGATTACTGTAGAAATCAAAGAAAACATCCATAATGTCCTTCTCTTCATTGCACCATGAGCCATTATTGGAGGTGATACCAGGAATCAAATTCTGCACTCTTCTTTGTTTAACAGCTGCATGAAAGTATCTAGAGTTCTTGTCCCCAGCTTGCAACCATTTTGTTCTTGATTTCTGCTTCCATATAAGTTCCTCATCTAAACAGAGAGCTTCAAGCTCAAGTTCAATTCTGTGGAGTTCATCAGTGTTAGCAAGGGAGCCTTCTTCTCTGATCTTTTCTGCCAATGCCATCTTTTCTTTAATCCTTGAAACAAGACCCCTGTCATGGGCCTTACTCCAGGATCTAAGCTCCTTCCTGCAAAGAGAGAGCTTCTGTTTAACAGCAAACATGGGACTGCCATCGATGTTCTGCATCCAAGTTCTGCGAATGATGTCCTCAACTTCCGAGTGTTTAGTCCATCTTGAGTCAAATCTGAAGATGAAGGATCTTTTTGGACTTTTAACTGGAAGAGTGTCTAAGAGGAGCATACTATGATCTGATCCAGCAGCATATACATGGAAAAGCTTAGAACTTCCCCAAGAAGCCAGCCAGTTAGCAGAAGCTAAACCCCTGTCTAACCTCTCCTCAATGCAATGACCAGCTTCTCTTTTGTTCCACCACGTGTAGGGATAACCGCAGAAACCAATATCAGTTAGACCATTTAGGGAAATAAAGTTTGCAAGAGGTTGACAAGAAAAGAGACTCCTTCTGCACCCACCTTTTTTCTCATCAGGATTAACTACATCGTTGAAATCCCCCCAAATGAAACACTTGTCAGTGCAAAGCTTGAGATAATCGCTAAGCTGAGAGAGGTGCATCAGTCTTAGCTTGTCATCTGAGCTTAGATAGACAAAGATGGCATCACTAAACTCACCCTCATTTAGTTCAATGATAACATGAATGAAGAAAATGCTGAATTTCTTCAAGGTGATTTTAACTTTATTACTCCACAAGACACCCATACCACCAGCTCTTCCCAAAGAGTCAACCCAGAATCGATTTGGCAAACTTTGGAAGCAATAATTTTTATTCATAAAGCCAGCTTTATGCTTTGTTTCGCTGAGAAAGCATACCTCAGGGGAGTGAAGACTCAAGGCCTTCTTGAATTGTAGAATTGTCAGGGGTCTCCCGGCACCCTGACAATTCCAAGCAAGAAGCCTCATTGATCCGCTTGGGACCATTCTGGGCTGGTCGCCTCCACCCCTTCATCTAATTCTGTTAGCCAAAGACCTGTGTTCCTTTTCTTGTTTCCATCTGAATCGTTGACCTGGATATCCACATCTACGTCCATCAGATCAACCTCTCTTCTCTTACCCGAAAGCTTCTCTGTAGTTAGAGACGTGTATGAGCCCTTACCGTGCTCTATTGCCAAGCGTTTCCATCTTTTGCCTCCGATTGCCATCTTACGATCTTGTTGTTTCGCTTCTCCATCTGTGTGGGTTAGGGTTTCATCATCCAGCTCTTGGTGTGAAAACCCTTTTTTTGCTTCTGCACCGATATCTCCTGCAATTACCAGAATACCCTCCTTTGAGGTGATGGTGGGCCTCTGGGGGGGAATGGGCTCTGCTGAGCATGCCAGAGTTGGAGATAGTTTCATTGTTAGGCCCATCAGAAATAGGCAGATCAAGATGGGCCTGAGGCGAAGACGAAGGCCCAATAGAGGAATCAGCCTCCAAGTGGGTATGAACCGGAACCGGGGGAGAATCCGGGTCACCAACCGACTGAGCCTTCTCTGTTATCAGAAATTCATTAAGCTTCGCACAGCCCGCCAACAATTCCTTTTCAAATTCGGTGTCCAATGCAGTTTTGTCCCCTTCTTTCCTCCTTTCCGAGGTGGCACGCCTGTCAGCTAGCCCTTCAATCAAGGCGCGTCCTTTCGAATTCTCCGCGATCTGCGACCCTTCCTCTCCCTCTGCCGGAAGGGGCTGAGGAGTGAGATTCCGGCGAAAGATTCGCCGTAGCGACGGCGGCAGAGCTGCTGGTGAAGATTTAGTCACTTCTGAATTCTTAATCGTGGGCTTTTCATCTTGACCTTGGTCCGAAGAGACCTCCCCCGTGTCGAAAGGATTCTTAGCTCTGAGCCAGGCTCCAAAATTTGCGCCGCTTGAAGTTTTCTCACCGCCATCACAGGGTGCAGCACCATGATCAAGAACGCCACACACTTCACAGATAGGGGGAAGCCTTTCGTAACGAAAATCCACTTTAATAAGGCTCTCCCCTCTAAGTTTGAGATTGGCCTCTTTTAGAAGAGGCTTTCTAATGTTTAATATCACCTTTAGCCTCACAATCTTCCCATCACTCGTAGCTTTGTCTGGAACTTTCACACTGATGAACTCGCCAAATTTTGATGCAATCTTCCTGAACACCTTCTCCGTGAAAAAGACGCTTGGAAGCGACCAAACTTGAATCCAAAAGGGAGAGATTTGGAAAGATTCATCAGTAAACACCTCAGATGGCTCCCATCTTTTAAGGACAATAAGATTATTTTTGAAAAACCAGGGTCTTCCCTCAAGTATTCTTTCCATGTCCTTCTCATGCTTGAAGAAGAAATGGAAGAAGTTATTCTTGATGTGCTCGATTCTCAGCCCGTCAGGTTTACCCCATATGCTCGTCATCGTTCTTCTGAGGCCCTTGAGGTTTTGAGGTTTTGTGGCAATGACTTTCCCAACCAAGCTGTTGTAGTATTCCTCAACCTTCGATTCCAATTCATCGTCACTGAGCTCAATGTCTGGATCATCTTCTGAATGAATTTCAACTTGCTTCAGGCTTTCAACTAGACTGCTTTCTTCTTCTGCGCTCATTTTTCACTTTACAACCCTTGCGAGAGCAAGGACGACCACTTGCAAGAGTGCAAGACTTTCTCTCTCTAGAACACTAGAGAGAACTCTTTATAATATTATGAGTATTATTAGTGGGTTACAGGTGGGACAGGAGGGAGAGGGCGCACCCACCATTGTGGATGGTCTTATGTGTCAAGCCCATGTGTCGCAATACCACATGGACCTGAAACACTTCAAAGTGCGAGCTATTTTGTTAAACTATACAAGAAGCATTTAAAACAAGACGCCACAACTAGCAATCGCATTGTGCTTTATTTTTCTAGTTCCAATGTTCAGTTTATCCAATAGTTTGAATTATATCCGAATTGGAGCACCCTGATAATGTTGTTGCACATTCCTTGGCTAGTCTTGCTTTGTTCACACAATTGTGACTCATGAACCGTTGAGACTATAGGTCTGGTTCAATAGTCACAGATTACGAGCCTTAAAAATTCTCAGCATCCCATCCTATGTACATTGGGTTAGCAAGAGAAATATTGTGGACAATGGCATGATTCAAACAGTGAGCGTGATTTCGTTCTCATTGTTTCAATGTGAATCCGTGGCTATTTATACTCGCTCACTCGGTATTGTCTTACCTCCCAACAAAAAAGTTACGAAAAAACAAGCTATCTAGAAAGTTACGAAAAAACAAGCTGTTTATAATGGGATGACTTATTTAATGAATTGAAGTATGAAACGTTTCATTAAATTTAATAATAGAATGACTTGTTAATTTTTTGATATAGCTAAAGATATATATTACGTTGCTAAAATGTTGGAGGAAACTATCACCATTGGGTTGCACATGTCGGGTAAGGAAAGCTTCCATGGAACATTACCTTAGTGTGAATCTAGATGCATAATTGTGATAGAAAATGATAGATGCATAATTGTGGAACATACCTTTTGTCGTTGCGAAAAGTTCGACAGCTTTTAAGATCTCCAACTTGGTAAAAGTCCCCACCTGTGGAATGCTAAAAATCCCGGCGAAATGTTCGAAATCCCGTTACCCAACAAATGCCAGGAACATCTGTGTCGGCTACTCTTGCGGGCCCAACACTAATTACAAAAAATGTATCAAGTAGAAGATCTGGCGTTGTTGCATGCATACCTGAATGAAATGCATACATGTGTTCAAACATAATATTCGTATTTTATTTTTTGATTATTGAAATCGGAATTTATAGTTTATTACGAGAGATCACATTACACGGGTTGGTATTAGTGATTATGCCAAATTGGGTTCTAAAGTACCTACAACACTAATGGAGTAGCAGGCAATATGAAACCAGGAATTACCCAAAGTGCTGGAAAGATCAGGCATATGTTTGTTGGTTAGTTCAATGCTCTTGTTGATCTTCATCTCCTTCATCTTGGCTTTAGGCTTGGGGGTCGGGCAATGCTATTCAGATCGCCTATGTCCTCTTTCGAATCAAAGTTGCGATATATTAACAACCAAGTTTTGCTATCAGCTGCCAAAGCCCTAAGAAATGGGAAGTACTACATCAAAATCATGTAAAGCTAACCAAAGAACCACTAACTCCATAATGTCCATAGCTTTTAAACCCGGATATCATCATCGTAGTAGTAGTAATAATAATAATAATAATAATAATAATAATAATAATAATAATAATAATAATAATAATAATAATAATAATAATAATAATAATAATAATAATAATGGAAAACAAAGGATGCCAAAAAATATATTATCCCGGAACAAAGGTTCAGATACAGAAGTTTATTATCATCGCAAGGCAGAGCAGCAGCAGAAGTGTTATTTCGAAATTCATGGTTGTACATTTACCATATTCTAGTACTCTACAACATGTGTGTGTGCACGAAGTCGTCACCAAAATAAGCCCCCATTTTGCTTCTGACAACTACTGGTTGGTCAAGTTGTCGCATCCATATATTCTCTGGCTGTTCATGACCTCAACGAGCTTGCTGGCTGTGGCACTTGCACACACAAAACAAACTTCACATATCTACAACATGAAAGACATGAATCTACTAGGCAACTAGGGTGGTAGCTTATGTGGTAGAGCGTTGGAAGCTCCTGCATGAGGTCACGAGTTCAAACCCGGCTGACGACAAAATAATTTCTCAAAAAAAAAGTTGAATCTACTAGCATTGGGTGTTTGGTGTTTCTTTTGAACTGTGACTTTGACCAATAAAAAATCCATTAGTATAAGTAATTAGGATTATAACACCCAGGGTGACGCTATTGTTTCACATTAGTTTCGCAACGATCATGCAATTGCAGCACATGAGCCATCGACATTTACAAAAATGCTAAATGGACAGAATTGCATAGACATAAGTCTCGACAGAATTATTTGAAAAAATAACATATAAGTCCACATTAGCCATAACCCATGTCATCCAATTTCTTTTAAGCGAGTTTTATTCTATGCATTAGAGACACCAGTATAAAATGAGTTGCACGTGACAAATATTCATTGTATTAGTTGCCAGTGTCCTCAAAGATTGATCTTCTCTTACCACTCCGTTTTATCTCTTTTGCACCATTAAGAATTTTATCACTATTCACTGGGTCACTTTGATCCGATAATTTGCATAGTAAAATTTTACAATTTTTAAATAAATTTTTCGTAATGTTATAGAGTAACTTTTATACTACAAGACAATGAAAAAATTATCGAAAAATTACATCGTTTTGCGATCCGGGTCAAAGTGACCCGATTACGGGTTAAAAAGTCAATGGTGCATTTCACGTAGGACGGAGTGGTATTAGGTTTCACTTTTGCCCCACAAAAGGATTGCGAATCATTGATGTGTGAATTATAATTATTTATATGATTTATTATGGGTAAAGAATTGGTGATACTTACACAAGTTAAAAAGCTTCTTACACAATATTTTTAGCTGTAAGGACAATTATATCCTCAGTACCAACAACCCACTACTTTCCCAATGATTCATATTTCCAACACTCTTTTTATTTTTTATGAAAATTTCCAACAGACTCATTTATTAGTTTTTCTTATCTCTCCGTCTCCCTTTTCTCTCCAACTCTCTCTCTCTCTTTTCTCTTTCTTAACTTTTCTTTCATGTTCTTCCTCCAAGATTGTAGATTTCTTTAATCTTTGCCTGTGTGTATATGTTTTTGGTTCAATTTGATTACCAGCACAAGATGCAAGTAAATTAGCAATGAACACATATTGACAAAATAATTTCAAGACCATTGATTAACGTCTATCAATTCAACAACTTCCCTTACAATTTGTTCAGAAAATCTCTACAAGATGGCTGGGCGGTGGTTGTCAGGTTCCTGCAAGCAAACCAATATTGAGATAGTTTCGAAAGCCACGGGGATTCGAGGGTTTTGTGGTTCGGTATTGATCAACGATCGAAACTTAAATATGTTTGAAATATTTCCTAGTTGATTCGTTTTCCCTTCCAGTAGCTAGGTTATGGCGTTGCCCAACATTCAAACCTCAAATCTGTTGGAAACAATCACAGAGAAGTATCAGCATTGATCCTAGTTGAGTAACCTCTTACGACCATGTCTAATCGTCTACGTACAAGCGATTAATATGTAGGGGTTTGATTTGACTCTACTATTTCTTAGAAGATCTATATTGGCTGGAAGAATCACAGGAGGAGGAGAGAAGTTAAGAAATGAGAGACGTGAGGGAGAGGAAGGGATATAGTTGACAGTAGATGAGGAGAATCAATGAATGAATTAGTTGAAATTTTAAGGAGTCCAACCAACAAGATAGTACTATAAAGGATAAAATTGTCTTCTCGGTTAAAAAATTTGTGTAAGAAATTTTTGTAGGGAGATTAAACACCGCGAGAGAGGAGCACCATAATATGATCTGGGACACTCACTTACCCAAAAGGTCAAGCTTATGAGTTAGGGCCCACATCATACTATATTAACCATGAACCTCATGTCAATCATCCTGATGTGGGACAAACAGCTCACACGTGATACCCAACAATCTCCCCCTTCATGTGTGAGCCCTTTAACATGCTTCCCCTCGCCGAAAGCATATGCCGAATTTTTTGGAATCTCCTTTGTGAGAGTGCATCGGACCACCATCTGCAGACCACCTGCTGGAGCAACACAGGAATTTGACCGTCTGCAGGAACACCTGGTCCACCATTCATGGGAGATCCATCCGTGAGAACACCGCACGTCTCACCCTTGATTCACCACGGCAGCGCGCACAAACCAGGCTCTGATACCACTTGTAGGGAGATTAAACACCACGAGAGAGGAGCACCATAGTATGATTTGGGACACCCACTTACCCAAAAGGCCAACTTTATTAGTTAGGGCTCAAATCATACTATATTAACCATGAACCTCATGTTCACCATCCCGATGTGGAAAAAACTGCTCACACGTGATACCCAACAACTTTTTTACTTGTGTAATTATCACAACCCTTTATTTATATTGTAATAGTTTACTTGTCACATTATGTGTGTTGCTTAAGCATCTTATAACCGCTCACAAACTTCTGTCACTACAGAATCGGTTGACCTAGCATGACAATGAGTGTGACTTCCTTCTCACGGTTTCAATGTGAATGGTTGGCTATGTATACGCACTCACTCTGTAATGTTTCAACACTCAACAAAAAAGTTACGAAAGAAAAAGTTATGTAAGATGGAATGACTTGTGCGAGATTTTATCTAGCGAATTAAAGTATGATTCCATACATTAATTGAAGAATAGAATGAATGCTAATTTGTCTGAATAATTGAGAAGTATGAAATACTGGAAAGTTGGAGGAAACTAAATCCATTGGGTGGATTTCACATACGCCCTGCCAAAAACATTGTTGAAACAAGAGAATTGCGGACGTGTTTTTATTTTAGCATGAATTTTATCTCATAAAATTGTTCGAGAAGTCAACCCAATTTTTCGTGGTAGTTCAATTGACATATTTGACTACTTGAGAAATTTATAAGAAACTTGTCACTTTGTTGTCCATTTTACTAGAAAAGAAAGTTGACAAGATCAAAACTTTATCAAGTTGGAGTTTTTAAGTTTATCATTCACAACTTCTTCTTTTTTTTGCTCAAACGAAGAACTTTATTAATAGGAAATATAATAAAAGAATTTGTTGCTCTAATTTTCTGGGTAGCCTAGGTGGTTGCCTTAACCACCTATAGGTCGAGACGGCTGTACTGACAAGGCCGATCACGCCTCCCCAATAAAAAAAAAAAAGAAAAAAAAAACGAGGGCTCTTTTTATTTGTCAAGCCCATGTCTCAGAATATCACATGGACCTGAAACACCTCAAAGTGCGAGCTATTAAGTTGCATTTTTACAACAAGCATTCAAAACAAAACGCCTCAACTTGCAATTGCATTGAATAATAGAATACTTTGTTAATTTTGTGATATAGCTAAAGATATACATTACACTGCTAAAATGTTAATGGGAAACAATCACCATTGGGTTATACATTTGGGGTACCACCGAAGGCTTCCGTGGAACATAACCTTAGTGTGAATCTGTATGCATAATTTCGATGAAAAGTGATGGACGCATTTGGTACACGGGCATCAGGCTTGCTTTGGAGTAGTTGATGGAACGATATTGATGAAATTTAATTTGTTGACTGAATTTGTTTTGTCATAGAGCTATGTCTTGTTGGGAAAGTTTAAAAATATTTCAAAAAGATCCCAAACTTAGTAAAAGTCGCTACCTGCGGAATGTTTGAACGACTGTGGAATGTCTGAAATCCCGTTAGCCAACGGTGTCTAGAATGTTCTCGTGTCTAATACTCTTGCGGGCCCAACACAATGTATATCAAGTAGAAGATCTGGTGTTGTTCCGTGCACACATGAATAGAACCTTGGACATACATTTGTTCAAATATAGCATGCGTATTTTATTTTAGATAAAAGACATTTTCTACGCCTCGATTTTCGATTAAATATATTTTGCCCTCTGATTTATCGATAAATACTTTTTGCACTCTTGTCAGAGTAAAAAACTAACACCACATTAAACGAGGAGTAAAAAGACATAATTACCCCTAGAGTTAGACAAAATAACTCCAGTATATCACTAGCAATCCTTCGTGAGTGCGGCACACATTTTTCTTTGTTTCAGAGCAGTTTTGGCGGGACGTACTAAACCCACTACGTACCACACCACCGGGCGGCTCACCGGAATGCCGACTCCAATTTGCCTTATCTCTTCCCCTCTCTCTGTCTCTCTCTTCCGCCTCACTTCTTCTCCAGTTCATCAACTCCCTCATTTCTCCTCCTCACCTCCATCTCTCTGTCTCTCTCTCTTATCGGACCACAAGACCCAGCCGTGGTCTTCTCCAATCAAACCCAGAGCAATCCCCAACACCTCCTAAATCGTCGTTGTTACCACTTCGTTATTCACCATTGAACCCAGAGCAATCCCCAACCCTGTTCACCACAGAACCCCCAACCTTCACAAATATCCATCGATAAACTTCAATCCACATCTCCAACAACCGCCCACACCGCTGAACCCTTGAACCGACACAATGGTGGGTCTGGGTGCGATGAGAGAGGGTTTGATGTTGTAGTGGGTTTGGATTCGACAGCAGGAGGTCGAGGAGGAGAGGGTTTGATGCTGTGGTGGCCCTATTTTGGCGTTGGGGACGACGATGATGGCCCTGTTGCCACCATCAAGATCGAAGTTTTCTGGCTCGAATTCGTCGTCTTTGTCCTCCTTTTCTTCCGAATTCTTAATCGACATATCACATGCTCCTCCTCCCTCTCTTGTACTCAGCCCATGTCACTGATTCGGGTTGAGTTTGTTTAAGTGTGGGTTTGATATGTTGGGTCTTCAATTGGATTGTGTTTGGGATGAATTGATATGGGGTTTGGAAAAAATGTGCTGCTTTTTTGGTGAGAGTTAACTAGGTCGAGAGTGAGGGTTGAATTGAAGTGAGGTGGTGTTGATGTTGCTGTGGTGGAGGTCATGAATGAAGATGGTTTACTTTTAGGGTCTGATTTTGGATTTTCAATTGTCATCGTTGGGATGGATGATTGTTTTGATTAGTGTTGGTGGTGGACTGGTGGTGGTGTTGGTGGTTGTGGTGAGATAGAACAAGAAAAACATAGAAGAGAGGTGGGAAATACCTTGGTGGGAAATACCTCTAAGGTGGTTGTGGTGAGATAGAACAAGAAAAACAAATGGGCAAAACAGGCATAGGGACAAGTCCGTCCTTCAAACAATCATGCGGACACAAGTAAATGATTGTTTTGGACGGAGGAAGAGGCTGAAGGATAGAGAAAAAGATGGTTTAAGAATAATTCAGATTACAAGGTGGCTGATATTATTGAGACAATTAAAGATCAATTTGAAGTGATGACGATTTTATATCGCAAGGCTTGCATTGCCAAGAATAAGGCGATTCAAATGGCGTTTGGAGATTGGGATGATTCATACAAACAATTGCCAAAATTTCTAACAGCAATGCAGCATTACAATCCTGATACTGTGGTCAGTTATGTAACTAGTCGCACCAATATGGTTGGTATTCACGTGCTTGAGTCTGTTTTTTGGGCACTGAGTGGTTCTATAGAGGGATTTAAGTACAGTCGACCTTTAATTACCATTGATGCCATATTTTTTAAGGGAAAGTACAAAGGGGTTATAATGGTTGCCAATGGAGTTGATGCTAATGGACAAATTTCCCCCCTCGCATTTGCAATTGCTGATGGTGAGTGCAAGGAGAATTGGGGTTTCATTTTACACAACCTCCGCAACCATGTGGAAAAGGATCGTGCAGATATATGTCTCATTTCAGACCGCGGTGGGGGTATTATAGCGGCAGTTAATGACCATCGCAATGGTTGGACAAAGGAAAAGTATGGTGTTCACCATGCGTTATGCATACGACATATACAAGGAAATCTCATGGATGCTTGCTCTGATCACAAGACTGCCATCGCCGAGTTAATGATGAAAGCCGCAACAGAGCACCAAGTTCGTAAATTTGAGGAGGCGATGACGCTCATCAAGGCCATAGATGAGAATGCAGAAAAGTGGCTTCGCAAGATCCCCCTTGAGAAGTGGACTCTATCGCATGATGGCGGGCGTCAGTATGGAATTCTCACGAGCAACTTGGCCGAATCATTCAACAATGCATTGTTAGGTGCTAGAGCCTTATCAATAACGGCTTTGGTGGAGTCCATATATTTTCGTATCAATAAATACTTTTCCGGCCGTTATTCGACTGCAAGTTATTTTAAATTAATGTGCAAAAAATTTATGTAGATTTTGGGATCATTTAGTTATATCTAACATCACGTATTATTTTTGCTAGGCAAAACGTTTATGTGAATCGCGTTCCGGTGTTACACCCCAAGTTCATGAGCGCATAAATAAATGGAAAACAAGTCAAGTACTCATGAAGTTAGAGGTCATAACTACGAGCGCGGTATTTTCACAGTGCACAGCAGGTACCAAGGAACGTCAGGGGGTAATGTGCAGACTTTTAGGTTAGAGGATCGATATTGTTCATGTGGTAAGTGGTCAATCTATGGGAACCCGTGCTCACATGTAATTGCAGCATGTCAAAGTCGGGCAAAGGACTGGATGGAGTATGTTCCACACTGGTTTCATGTCACTACATGGGCCCAAATATACGAACACACAATCATGAACATCGAAAATCAAACATATTGGCCATAGCCAGCCCGTGACAGAACATTCATCCCTAACTTCATGTTGTTGCGTTCAAGGGGGAAGGCAAGAAATAAGAGAATACGTAGTGACATGGATTTCATGAAAAAGCGGGCAGGGAAGTAGTCTCTGCAGCAGTGAAGCACATGACACGTTCCCTTCAGGATCAAAATCTCGTAGACGTGCCCCAATATTGTAGTTCTTTTCTATGTTGAGTAATAAGCATTTTTATTTGCTGCTTTATTGCTATTTAGGATTCAGATAGTTGTCTATTTTAGTAGTGCTATTTTCAATGCACGATGGACATGTACGCATGAATTTTAGTCACTTCATCGTAGAACCGTCCTAAACATTATTTGATTAACTTGGACTTGCTTACATAGATTCAGTCCACTTTATGTCTTAATTATGCTTCTTTTGTTTGTTTTTGATGCTTGATGCAGGATAATGGATGCTCAACAACGAACATGATTGAATCCAAGCCCTCACGACACGAGTATTTTTTAATTTACGTCGCTTGTTTGCTGGGCAATTGTTGATTACGAAATGTAGTTCCTCATATGAATGGACTAGTAAAATTTAATTTTTCCAGGAAAGGACTACTGCAATTTTGAAGCTACTATATCAAATATTACTACTTCACTGTTTCAAATACCCAACTTATGGTACTTCTTAACCAACTCCAGACTTGTTGTACCTCCTACCAAAAATTGCACAACCTGCAAACACACAAAATTAAACTATTATTAGTTTCTATAAATTCAAACAAGGGACCGTGATAAGAATAACAAGGCATCACCCAACTCATGCTACCTGGGGAGGCACATGAAAAGAACCATCACCATCCAGATTTAGGAGGCAGCGGTAGAGTTGTCGTTCACGTAAAAGGTAGTGATTGATTTGAGATGACTATAGTGTGTGTCTGATTTTATTTATGTTGTAAACGTAAACACCCGACTTTTTAATATGATTGCCTCCAAAAATTAAGTGGTGAGGTTTTGATGATTTTTCAAATTGCACTCTGACAATTATTTGTGCAAAAATTATAATATATCATTTGGTAATGCCTATAATGAGGGCAAATTTGTCCAAAAGTTATTTTTTCTGACGATTCTCAATTCCAGACTATAGGTATAACAATACACGATTTACATTTTTTGGAGTTCGACACACTAAAGGGGTTAAAATGTCTTTCCAAAACTAGAGGGAATGAGAATGTCCTTCAATGAAACTAGAGGGGGTGAAAGTGTCTTTACACGAAAAAAATCACAGTGTTTACGTCGGAACATCCAACAATAGGTTTCATCATTTAAAAAAAAAGTTACAACGGTTGAAACCAAGATGTGATAATAAAAGCATTTTAAAAAAATGTGATAATAAAAAAATACAACAATGAAGAAAAACCTATATATGATGTCTTGGTTTTATTATACTAAAACCTACATATCATATAATGGTTTCGAAACAGAATCATTTTAGTGTTTTCACTAAAATGAAGATTATTTTAATTTAGCTGTCAGAAGACTATTTTCGTGGAAAATTCTTGTCACAACAAGCCAGTTTGCACCCCTCCACTAATGGATTGTAACAGAAGGGCGGTCCGCCCTCCGTCCGTAAACAAGGGTGTAAAATGTATTTTTTTCATAAATCATCAGGCAAAATGTATTTTGTCCATAATCGGATGGTGGAAAATGTCTTTTACCCTATTTTGAATGGTTGTTCTGTTGGAATTGTTTAAACCTGATGAATGAATTCGGGGGCTTTCTTATTCTTCTTTTAACTTGCGTTGTTGTGGCTATAGGAATTTTTATTGTTTCCTTAATCTCTTGGCAATTTAACATAAAATCACACCACCTTAGAGAGGTGGGAAATTCGGGCCCATTATTCAGTGTCTTTGTTATTCTTCTTTTAATAACGTTTGTCCTCCCTAAATATACACGCACGGATAGTAGTACTACTCTCTCTGTGAGCTACAATACGGATTCAGTGTACGTTTGTCCTCTCCCTCTATCTGTGATACGGGGTCAACCGAATCATCAACCTTATTTATTAATTTACTTAATTATTAGTATTTGTTATTTAAGTTTATTTATTTAATTAGTTCAATTAGTTATTTATTTAATTAGTAGTAGGAACGGGCCGAGCCCGTTAGGTCAAATTGTCTAGTTAGGGTTTAGTTTGTTTTTCTATTTAAGTCGATGTAATCGCTCAGTTTTAGGATATCAATGAAAATTATCGAAGTTTGAGAGTGTTTTTGTGTGTGGGTTAACAACTCTAGTGTGTGTGGAGACTTGATCGTGTCTAGAATTACGATCACGTTAAGTAAACCCTAACAATCTATATATATACACACACAGATACTACTCCCTTTGTGAGCTACTACAACAAGAAGTAACTGGTTGCTTGAGTAGAAACTATTTCTATGGCAGATTGGAGCACCCTCCCTCGTCACCTCGTCGTGGTAATCGCAGACAAATTTGTTGTCATCGAGGATCACTCAGCCTTCTCTGCTGTCTGCCGAGCTTTTAGATCATCTTCCGCAGGTAAGCAACCTCATGTTTCCCTCCCTCCATGGCTATTGCTCTGCTGTCAGGAGGACGACCGTGGCAGCAACAGCGATCCGCCGGTCAACGAGAGAGGTTTGCTAAGCATGTACAAGAAGAAGAATAATAATAGGTTTGTCATGGATCTGCCCGAGATCCGCGGGAGACGCTGTTGGGGGTCTCCTTACGGCTGGATTGTGACCCTGGGTCCCGACCTCCAGTTACATCTATTCAATCCCTTGAGCCGTCGACGCATTCTCCTCCCGCAACACACACAGCATAGATGCGACAGAAGGTTCGACGACGACGAGGAAAAGGCCCTTTGGATGCGCAAGTTTTACATAGATAGAGCTATATTAATCAAGAGACCACCGCCTACTTTCTCCGACTACGACAACTTCCTTGTGGTTACGACGGGCTCACAGGGTGACGTGACAGTAATGAGGCCTCACAACAACACTTGGGACACCTTGTCTCGTTTGGGTGGTTATAGTACCGGACATATCAATGACATTGCTTCTTACAATGGTCAAATCTTTGTGCTCGGTGTTCAGGGCAGACTTTTAGTTTGCTCCAACATTGATGGCCCTCATCCGCCAATATTAGAGGAATATGCTCCTTTTGATACCGCGGAATTCAATGGGACTGAGAAGCTATATCTTGTGGAATCTCGTGGAGAACTCTTATTGATTGCTCGGTATATCGACTTCCCCGATTCACGCTCGGAACCACCGTTTTATATGACCGATGGTATAGATGTTTACAAGCTAGATCATGTTGGTGATTTTAGTGTCATCGGCCATTTGTGTAATCGGATTTACTTACGACTAAGTAGACATTGGCATTACGTTGTACACGTTAGGAGGTGTGGAGTACACGCGTGCACACAACTATGTTAATGACTTGGACAAGGAACTCGCGGACGACTGCGGGGGTTCGGGGGCGCAGCCCCCGACGGGGGTCCGGGGGCAGCGCCCCCGGTGGGGTCCAAGGGGCAACGCCCCTGGCGGCGGTCGCGCTGGCCGGTCAGCGTGGAAAAATTGGATTTTTGACGTTTCAGTGCTTCACAAAAAACGTCTCCGATTTAATTTTCTGTTAAAAAAACGGACTGAAATCTGGCGGTTGTAACCGCCAGATTAACCGCCTTCTCCCTCCCTATTTGTCAGTTTGGTCGAATTCAGAAACAAAGAGGAACTCATATTCGTTCTTGAATTCTCTGTTTTATCCGATTGGAGATTTCGTGCACAACGCCGAAATACTTTAATCTGAAAGTGATATCACGACTCAGAGATCATCCAAGTTCAATCGTTCCCGTACTAAACACCACCCAGTAATCCTACAAAGATTAAAGTATCTGCATCATGACGAACGGCAACAATGCTCAGGACATGACGAGCAAGTTCATGAAATTGGAGAAGTTCGAGGGCCAGGATTTCCGAAGGTGGCAGAAGAAGATGCACTTCCTGTTGACGACGCTGAAGGTTGTGTATGTTCTTACCACCCCGATGCCTGAAGCTGTGGAGAACGAAACCCTGGAACAGACAAGGAGGAGATCAAAGTGGGAGAATGATGACTACATCTGCCGCGGACACATTCTTAACGGTATGTCTGATTCCTTGTTTGATGTTTATCAGAATGTTGAGAGTTCAAAAGAACTGTGGGATTCTCTTGAATCAAAATACATGGCTGAAGATGCTTCAAGCAGAAAATTTCTGGTCAGTAATTGGAACAATTACAGAATGGTTGATTCAAGGCCTGTGATGGAGCAATACCATGAATTGCTTTGTATCCTAGGGCGGTTTAATCAACACAACATGAAAATGGATGAATCAATTTCCGTTTCTAGTGTGATTGATAAACTGCCTCCGTCATGGAAGGATGTTAGGCATAAGTTGAAGTTTAAAAAGGAAGAACTTTCCTTGGTGCAATTGGGCAGTCACTTTCAGATTGAACAGTCCTTGAGGGATCAAGAAAGTGACAAACCCAAGGACAAACTTACTGCTGATCCAGGTTCTGTGAATATGATGGAGGAAGGGGATTCTTCGAAGGGAAAGAACAAATCTGGAAAAAGGAAAATTAAACAGCAAGACAACAATCCTAACAAGAAGCCAAAGTTTGCATGTTGGAAGTGTGGGAAACCAGGGCACTTCAAGAAGGATTGTCGTGTGGGCAAAAGTAAGAAAGGTGAAGACACAAGTGGCAAGGGAAAGGGGCCGAAAGGCCAAGATCAGCAACAAGGTATGTTCATTGAACAACCTGGAAATTCAATTCAGAATTATGTATCCCTAAATTCTGATGCATTTTATGTGCAGGATGATGACATATCATGGTGGGTTGATTCGGGTGCTACAAGACATGTATGCAAGGATCAAAGATGGTTTACAACCATGCAGACCATTGAAGATGGATCCACAATAAGAATGGGGAATGTTGCAACCGAGCCAATCCATGGAGTTGGAAGTGTTAACCTAGTATTTACTTCTGGAAAATGTTTAAGTTTGTATGATGTATTGTTTGTACCCGGGATTCGAAAGAATCTCTTGTCTGGAATTGTATTAAATAAGCTTGGATACAAGCAGGTTATTGAGTCGGATAAGTTTGTATTGTCAAAACATGGTTCTTTTGTTGGCTTTGGTTATTTATGTAATGATATGCTTCGTTTAAATATCGTTGCTCCTTTTGGTAACAATTCAATTTGCGTTGCTAGTACTAGTATTGATAAATCAACACTTTGGCATGCACGTTTAGGACATGTACACTTTAAAAGGTTACAAGATATGTCCAAAATGAGTCTAATTCCTTCATTTGATATTAATACCGAAAGGTGTAAAACTTGTATGCTGACCAAGATAACTAGACAACCTTTTAAGGATGTTAAAAGGGACTCTAAGGTGCTTGAACTAATTCATAGTGATCTATGTGACTTTCATGCAACACCGTCTATAGGAAACAAAAAGTATGTTATTACTTTTATAGACGATGCTACTCGGTTTTGCTATGTGTACTTGTCACACTCTAAAGATGAAGCTTTAGATAAGTTCAAGACATACAAAACTGAAGTTGAGTTGCAAAATAATGGTTTAATAAAGATTTTACGCACGGATAGAGGAGGCGAATATTATGATCCTAAGTATTTCCAAGAGGTTGGTATTATTCACCAAACCACTGCTCCTTATACACCTCAACAAAATGGTGTATCTGAGAGGAAGAATCGAACTCTAAAGGAGATGGTTAATTCCATGCTTTCCTACTCGGGTTTGAGTGTTGGATTTTGGGGAGAAGCTATGTTAACAGCTTGCTATTTGCTTAATAGGGTTCCTAACAAAAGGAACAAAATTACCCCATATGAACTTTGGTATGGTAAACCTCCAAACTTGCATTATTTGAGAGTTTGGGGTTGTAGAGCCATTGTTAGGCTCAATGATCCCAAGAGAAAGAATCTTGGTGAAAGAGGTATAGATTGCATCTTCATTGGATATGCCATGCATTCCAAGGCTTATAGGTTCTATGTGATTGAACCTAGTGACTCAGTATCCATTAATACTGTAATAGAGTCAAGAGATGCTATCTTTGATGAAGAAAGGTTTTCTTCCATACCTAGACCAAAGGACTTGGTTCCGAATTTGAGCAATGCTCAAAATGAAGGAACAAGTGACGCCATCACTTTACCTGAAATAAGAAAGAGTAAAAGAGGTAGAGTAGCCAAGGACTATGGTTCTGATTTTCAACTATATTTAGTTGAGGGATCTAGGGATGAGATTCATACTCAGTATGCTTATTGTTTTAGCATAGAGGAGGATCCTAGAACCTATAGTGAGGCTATGGCATCTCGTGATGTTGCATTCTGGAAAGAAGCAATAGATGATGAGATGGATTCGATCATGCAAAATGGGACTTGGGAATTATCTGATTTGCCTCCTGGGTTGAAACCACTTGATGCCAAGTGGATCTTCAAAAAGAAGATGAAAGTAGATGGTACCGTAGAAAAGTTTAAGGCCCGACTGGTTGTACGTGGTTTTAAACAAAAAGAAGGTATCGACTACTTTGATACATATGCTCCTGTTGCTAGGATATCCACGATTAGATTATTAATAGCTCTTGCAGCTATACATAATCTTGTTATTCACCAAATGGATGTGAAAACCGCATTCTTGAATGGTGATTTGGATGAGGAGATATATATGAAACAACCCGAGGGATTTGTTATGCCAGGAAATGAGCATAAGGTGTGTAAGCTTGTTAAATCACTTTACGGTTTAAAGCAAGCTCCTAAACAATGGCATCAAAAATTTGATGATATTGTGTTGTCTAGTGGTTATCATTTGAACCAAGCAGACAAGTGTGTATATAGCAAATTTGATGATTCTGGTAAAGGAGTCATAATTTGCTTATATGTAGATGACATGTTGATCTTTGGTACCAGCCAAGATCAAGTGGATCAAGCGAAGGAATTCTTGTCATCTAAATTTTCAATGAAGGATTTGGGGGAGGCTGAAGTAATCCTAGGTATTAGGATTAAACGTGAGAACAAGGCCATTTCTATTTCTCAATCTCATTACATTGAGAAGGTGTTAAAGAAATTTAACTGTGAAAATTGTTCTCCGGTTAGTACTCCGATGGAACCAAATGTGAAATTGTTGCCTAACCAAGGCAAGGCTGTATCTCAACTGGAATACTCTAGGGCTATTGGTTGTCTAATGTATGCCATGATTAGTACACGACCAGATATAGCATTTGCTGTTGGAAAGCTAAGTAGGTATACTAGCAATCCAAGCACACATCATCGGCAAGCAATGAGGAGAGTATTCAAGTATTTAAGGAAAACCATGAATTATGGTTTGACATACAGTGGAAGTCCTTCGGTTCTAGAAGGATATTCTGATGCAAGTTGGATAAACAATATGGAAGATCATTCCTCAACTAGTGGATGGGTTTATCTACTTGGAGGAGGGGCAATCTCATGGGCTTCAAAGAAGCAAACTTGCATTACTAAATCGACAATGGAATCTGAATTTGTGGCATTAGCTGCAGCCGGTAATGAGGCTGAATGGCTAAGGAATTTAGTGTATGAGATTCCATTGTGGGCCAAACCGATTTCACCAATATCTATCAGGTGTGATAGTGCTGCTACTCTGGCTAAGGCATATAGTCAGGTGTATAATGGCAAGTCTAGACACTTGGGTGTCAGACATAGCATCATTCGGGACTTAATCATGAATGGTGTGATATCGGTTGAGTTTGTTCGTACACAACAAAATCTTGCGGATCATCTAACCAAAGGGTTAGCAAGGGACTTAGTGCACAAGTCGGCCGTGGGGATGGGATTAAAGTCCATCTAAAAGATCTCTTATGATAAGATACCCAATTCCCTTCTAATACAACGTTAGAAGCTGAATTCAATGTGGAACTCTTACATGAAGAAATTGGAACACAAAGATCATCCCAAGGTATGTGTTCAGACCTGCAAGTTAAGGAGGTTGAAGTTTACACTTCTTAATGGTTCTTTTGAAAAATTGTATGGCAGGTACAAGAAGAAAAGAACCACCTATATGAGTATGGAGTTTAGCCGCTTCAAGAAGTTTGGACTTGGCTTCTATATGCTCATTGAAGGATAGTGACACTAGGCTAGTAAAAAATAAGTGTCAAGTTAGAACATGGAATATGTTGAACTTATGTGTATTTTACTTTCATGTATTCATCATGAGTAGAAAGGGTTCAATCCGTAGGACACCCCTATACTCGAATATTTGAAGATGTAATTTACTAAGATGAAAATTCAATCTTCGAGACATTTTCATTTATGCATAATTTTGCCTCGTTTTTGAAAGGATAAGTGAATCAAGGATTACACTAAAATGGGGGAGGATTGTTGGTGATTTTAGTGTCATCGGCCATTTGTGTAATCGGATTTACTTACGACTAAGTAGACATTGGCATTACGTTGTACACGTTAGGAGGTGTGGAGTACACGCGTGCACACAACTATGTTAATGACTTGGACAAGGAACTCGCGGACGACTGCGGGGGTTCGGGGGCGCAGCCCCCGATGGGGGTCCGGGGGCAGCGCCCCCGGTGGGGTCCAAGGGGCAACGCCCCTGGCGGCGGTCGCGCTGGCCGGTCAGCGTGGAAAAATTGGATTTTTGACGTTTCAGTGCTTCACAAAAAACGTCTCCGATTTAATTTTCTGTTAAAAAAACGGACTGAAATCTGGCGGTTGTAACCGCCAGATTAACCGCCTTCTCCCTCCCTATTTGTCAGTTTGGTCGAATTCAGAAACAAAGAGGAACTCATATTCGTTCTTGAATTCTCTGTTTTATCCGATTGGAGATTTCGTGCACAACGCCGAAATACTTTAATCTGAAAGTGATATCACGACTCAGAGATCATCCAAGTTCAATCGTTCCCGTTCTAAACACCACCCAGTAATCCTACAGATCATAAGTCTAAGAAGTGGATCGAAGTTGATGATTTGGGAGACCAAGCTCTGTTTATCGGTGGCTGTCAATCCATATCACTCTCTCCGGCTACAGCTTTCTACTGCAGAAGGAATTGTATCTACTTCACAGATGATAATTTTGAGCAATTCAGGCATGGCCATAAAGGTGGACGCGATATGGGAATATTCGACTTCAAAAACGGGACTATCGATCCTTTGTACGGAGGTGCTGATTCACTGTCCCTTTATTCTACCCCAACTTGGCTTGTTCCTGCATTCACATGAGGAGGGTTTAATTTTTTTTGTCTGCTGTTATCGTAGTACGAAGTAATAATTATGGATGTACTCTCTTTGGAGTCAAAGTTCGATGACAACCAGGTTTTGCCATCAACTGGCAAAGCCCTAGGAAATGAGAAGTACTACATCGAAATTATGCAATGCCGATTTAATCCATAGTTTTCAAACCTCGACCGCAAGTCGGGTCGGTTGAGAGACTGGTTCACCAGGTTACCAAACCAGCGGTTCACCGGTTCAACCAGTGGGTTGAACAACAACGGATGCGCAAAACGGTGCCGGTGCGACAACTGGTTGCGGGAGCCGCGAATTCCCAAAATTCAAGGGTGTGGGTGGGTGGGGCCACATTCTTTATACTTTTATTTGATATTATTAGTGATACCATTATACTAATATAAAAACAACAATAACAGTGATCAGATTATAATCGAACATAAATTCATACACAGATTCGAAAGTAAAGAGTTACTCTATCAACAGTATAAATTGTTCATGTTGTTTTTAGCTGTGGAAAGGAGTAATCTAAGGTTAAAAATGTTGAGATAGATGCACATTTCTTTGTTAAATTGTATTAGGAAGAGTAGTATTTGAAAGACCTCGCAACTAAAACATTCAAAAATGACCCTGCCTTTATCCACAAAGCACCCGTAAAAACCCAAAAGCACCCAAGCACCCACGAAACACCCAGAAGCACTCGGTGTGGGTGCGCGACGTATCAGAAGCACCCGTGCAACATAGGCCAAAACACGAAACAGTAAACACTGCATCAGTAGCAAAGTGAGCAGCAGCAGAAGTGATGTTATTTCAAAATTCATGGGTGTACATTTACCAGATTCTAGTACTCTACAACATGTGTGTGTGTGTGTGTGTGTTCGAGTATGCACGAAGTCGTCACCAGAATTAAGCCTCCATTTTGCTTCTTACAGCTACTGGTTGGTCAAGCTGTCGCATCCATATATACTCTGCCTGTTCCCGACTTCAATGAGCTTGCTGGCTGTGCCACTTGCACACACAAAAATAAACTTCACATATCTGCAACATGACAGACATGAACATTTTAACCAGGTGAAGTGAAGTATAAAAGCCGCTAACTGATTAGTAAAGGTTGAAAAGTTACTCTCAGTGGAAAGGGTTGCATTTTATGGAAATAGAACCGAACTTCTCTAGATTGCTTCATAGGATTGGGAACTAATATCTTCCCTATGTTGATGTTCAAATCAGCTAACAAAACTAGGCGTCATGAAAGGCCTAGGTGAAAAAATCTAGCACATTTGAAATTGAAATTGAAAACGCTTGTTGGAATGTAAGGCTACGGAAATTCTCTGCGAAAGCTTTACGGCATATTTCAACTTTTCAACTATCGACCACTCCATGGTTGGTGCTGAAATCTTCTTAGTGGAATAATTTTCTTCTGTGGAATTCCTTTTTCCTAGAGAAACGGAGTTTGTTATCGAAATCCCCTATCAACTAGTTCCCACTCTAATCCCGGTATGCCGATACTTTTTTGTCTCCCTTTAATTTTTTCCAAGCAAATCAATTATCTCTCTCATTTAATTGTCCGAGCAGTTCAATTTTCCAGATGGCAGCACATGGCATCCGACGTTATTTGTGCAAACATCAACGGGTTAGAGTGAATTTATCAATGTACTGAACTTGCCAGAACTTATAGAACAGCATTGCTTATGAACTAGTAGGCAAAATTCAAAAAAGTGCAGTTTTCTTGAAAGAGCAGATTACAATTGGCGGACAAATTGAAAATTAAAATGAAATTTGTAGCATAACAATCATTAGTGAAACAAAGGATTTTGTTTGAGATTATGTCAAATTTAGGTCATGGAAAGCTAATGGTTGGGCTTTGGCAATACTCAACTCAACAGAACAAGCCTTTTCCCCAGTCTATTAAGTGTATCCATTGACATCTGTTCTAACTGATTTCCTCCCTTAGGTTTAATTTGATTAAGTCATGTCTTAATGTCTCTACCAAGGTTCACTTTGGTCTACCTCTCCCTTATCTACCACCAAAGCTGATTGTTCGGTAATAAACAAAAAATTCGGATAGTTCCTATCGCATCATTTAATCTGAAATAAGAAAGTTTGTATCGCAATGCCAAGTTATGTAAATGCAATGTGTTGGAAGCAACACTTATCCTCTCTGTCCAGCCATATATTGATTAACTAAAAAAATTCCTAACAGCTTAGAGTTGCGCTTTACTTTGTTTCCCAGAGAGATGGTCAGACTAGTCAGAAATATTGATAGTTAATAATGTCTCTTAGTACAAGATTAGATTTTGTATGCATCAAACTTAACTCTTTGCAGGACACGAGCCGTATGCTCCCTACTACTGTTCTTATTTCAGTTGTCTGTATTAAAAAGAAACTTATGGTGCACTCTAACCTATTTAACAAAGCATTAATGAGAACATGTTCATTCATATCAAGGATATTCTCATCTAATAAACACGGATACAGATACAGGTGTCGGATACAGATACGGGAGTGGACACGGGATACGTCATTTTCTAAAAAAATGGGATACGACACGGCAGGGATACGTGAGCATTGTGTGTGTTGTGTGTGTGTGTGTCGACCACATTATATCTACTTTTGCGTAATTACATTTGAACCCATTTAAAGTTAAAATATGTCATAAAACAATCCGTGTGAAAGTCTACTAAACACAGAGGGGCGGTGATTGTCGTTTCTCATTAGGTGTCTTGTGTCCCCAAGTGTCCAATCTAATAAAATTCTCTAAAATACCCGGACACGCCAGCTCGAGTATCGAACACATATGCCCTCCGAGTGTCCGACACGGATATGTCCCCTATTTTGGAGTGTCCATGCTTCCTAGATTCTCATTATCCAATCTGGTAAGATATATGAACAGAAAACTTGGACCTCCCACTTCAGTATCCAATTAGAATTCTGGCGACGTTGAACAAACTAAATGTTTCAATTTATGCAGGTATGCCTAAGCTAAATAAATTTACAAACATGCAAACACACATACAGAGAGAGAGAGAGAGAGAGAGAGAGAGAGAGAGAGCGCTTACGGGTGTATTTAGGGATTTCTCGTTTCCTCAAGAGGGAGTACTCAGCAACATCCATAAGATCATTGATGTTGTGGAGAGATTGCTCCTCAGAAGCCAGCATAAAAATTCCACGAACCTCAGCCTTCTTGGCCATTCTTGCTGCCAAAGTCAGTGGCAAATCAGGGGAATTAAGGCTCCGCAAAATTTTACGATAATGAGAAAGACCTGAACCAATCATCATCATCTACTGTTGCCCATATCAGACCTTTTCCCATTTCAGACCTGAACCAATCATCCATGAGAACTAAAGGTTACATAATTGTAAGATACCTAAATACCATCCCAGCTCCACACCTTTCCCAATTTCTACGAATAAGCCAAAACATATTTCTAAATCACCAAGTCATTTGATACAGGCACTGTATTTGTGGAAGCTACGAAAGGAATTTAAATACGATACATCAAGTCACTGCACTGAGCAAATAGAAATGCCCGGAAAAAAATCACACTCAATAAAATCCCCCACAAAAACGGTTGACAATAAGGTTGAACTTCCAGAGGACGACGTTTTCTAATTGGAAGTCATTTTCTTTTGATGGGCGAGTCATTTTCAGAAAACATAACATTGTAAGTTATAAGAATCACTTTAACTCAAAGGCTTCCATTAAAGTATCCGAAGCATGACTGATTCGGCCCAGAAAGGCCCAAGAGCCTTGGATTTCTGTTTGGTCTAGGTAGTGGTATATATTCTTGGTAAGAGGTTCGGCTTTGTTTTGCTGACTTTCTATTTTGGGGTATGCCCCATTCGTATTGTAATCGTATTTTCTACTATAATATATTTCGTTGCTGGTGAAAAAAAAATAATAATCACTTCAACTTGTTAGTATCTTACATTGGTTGTGTGGTTGTTCATAAAATTCCAGTCGGTAATAATATTCAGGTCTCTGACAATATTACTCATCATCGCTTGAAATCGAACAAGACCAGTGAAGCTAAGGAAGACTTTCATTAATAAGCTCTCCTAAGTCCTAACTAAAGCAAGGTGTTCAAGGTTCAATTCAACTCCTTTTTTCTTTCATTGAGGACTTTCATCGAACAGTTCATCTGATACACCCAGTATCGTACCAGTAGCTTGAGAGAGGGTACGAATCTCTACCAGTAGTTCGTGACACTACGAAAATACTACGAAGAGACAATGAAAATAAACAAAACTCAAAATAACTCATTCATCTCATACCCTAAACTGAACGATTACAATGCTTTAAATAGAAAATACTAACCCTAACTAGACAACTTGATCTAATGGGCTCGGCCCAGTATACTACTAATTAAATAATAAACTAATTAACTAAAGAAATAAATAAACTGCTAACAATAATTAAGTAAATAAATAATAATACGTGATGACGATACGATTAGGGTGCTGATAATTACAGCACAACATTTACTAGTTACAGAACAATATTTTTTTATATGACATTTATATCCTTAAATAGCAATTCATGTTCCTACTCTGCCACCACAATTTGCCACTGGATCTAGATTTTGAGCATTTTCTCTTTCTCCTTGGTCAATTCGTCAGTCTTATCCTTCCACGTTAAGATTTGTGTTGCTGGGTTTGATTATGAATCTTATCATCATCTAGTGACACCCACCCTAACCAGCATCAGCCACCACCTGAGTATGTCTCTCTCCCTGGCAATTTGAAGCTTCCTCTCATAGCAACTCAGATCCGATCGAAACCCAGATTCGATCGGAAGAGACACCACCACCAACGCAACACCCAGCACTATCATCGGCCATGTCGCCGCCAAGGATAACCACTTGCGATGATTCCTAGTGACCTAATGATCGAACTCCCACAACTCTCTCTTCTCTACGATTCACTCAAACCTAACCAGTTTACCAATTGTTACCAAGGGTTTTGGGTTTGATTTCTGATTCGACCTTGCAGAGAACCGAGAGGGTTTGAAAGAGAGGATTAATGGATCGAAGGAGAGAGAGATGGAGCTGATAAGAGGTTGACGGAGACAAATAAAACAGAGGGAGGGGAGGTGGGTTTCTGGACGGTGGTAGTGGTGGGTGGGTATGCAGAGAAGCCAACTCCTCGCAACGAGCTGGTTGAGAAGTGTGAGAAATGGGCAATAGTTAACAAAGGGTAAAAGTGTCAAATAAAAAAATATAGTGCTGTAACTAGTAAATCTTGTGCTGTAATTATCATCACCCTACGATTAACCCGTATCATCATCTGCGGTACAAGTTTGGGTAGTCAGGTGAGTATCGTATTCTAGTGATATTATACCCCAGATTCACTAACTAACTAATGATCGATTATTTCATCCATCTGGGACGACTAATCACCGCCAGAAACTACTCGCCTAACTGCACAAGACATTACAGATTTCCTCCAGTTCATTTGCCACAAAAAAATAAAAAAGGTGAGAAGGAGAATAAGTAGCCAGAAGACTAACCGGTTGCGGCCGGCGATGACCGAGACGGAGCTACACTTTGCATCGTAGGACTCGAGGGGACGAGTGAGTGAAACTGGAGTCTGTGGTTCATAAATATTTGGGGGGTAAAAAACACTTTCACCCCATCTAGTTTGATTGAAGGACACTTTCACCCTTTTTAATTTAAAAAAGGACACTCTCACCCCTTTAGTGTGCAGAACTTCAAGGAACTTACAACCCATATTGTGACACCGTTAGTCTGGAATTTAGATATGTCATTAAAAATAATTTTTGGGACAACTTTGCCCCCATATAATGCAAAATACAAGTGTTATTTAAAGGTATAATAGAGTTTTTGCATGACATAGGGGCGATTTTGTCTCCGAAACTATTTTCAATGACATACCTTACTCCTAGACAAGCGACTTCATAATCAGAGGGTGCAAGTTTCATGAAATTTGGCTCACTGATGGGATGAAAATGTCCTTTTCCAAACTAGATGGGGTGAAAGTGCCCTTCAGTCGAACTAAAGGGGGTGAAAGTGTTCTTTTCCAAACTTGGGGGCTTTCTCAAGATTAGAATTTGGGCTTTCTGTCTTATTCTTAGGGCTTTGAGCAGTTGTTCATTGAGCCTTGATACATATAGGGCATGGAATAGTGGCCCAAAAGTTTTGGGCATGGAATTGTTTCCATGTCTGTGTTGGATTCACCACCGCCACCTATAACCCTCTACAAAAGGACATTGCCCTCTCTCAATTGATAATGATTAGTTGCCTTGTGTCAACGAGTGTTCCAACAGAGAACACTGCGAGCTTGTTGTAGACAACCGTGTACATGTTACAGTGGAAGCTTGGGGTAATATTTTACGCACTTGTTTTGATAGTTGACGTATTTTGCGCGTTTTAGTTTGTCGATCTTGACGCATAACCCACCGTATTTCGCATAAACCATGTCGGTGACAGCCGGTGTTAGCGATACCATCATTGCCATTAGGGACAAACTCAAAGGCAAAATCGCCCGAACTAAAGTAAAAAGGTACTGGCCCGGGAAAGCTCCTGAGTGGGCTGCTGATGATGATTATGTTGATGAACACGAGGATATTCGGGTGATGGCCCTGAATAAAGCCTTCCCTCGTCGTCAGGCAGAAGATCCAGATATCCCAAGGTTACGTCTAAGGATAGAAAATCGCGAGGAAGTAAGGGCTGAGCATAGGCGTATTAGACAAGCTGAGATTGTTATCTCAACCATTGAAGAGGAAGACAAAAGGCAACAACAAGGACTAGATTTGGAGGAAGAGGAGGATGAAGATGCTCTGAGAGAAAGGAGGCAGAGACTGAGGCTCAAGTTGCTTCAGAGAGAGGAGGAGGAAGCTGCACTTCTTCCCGACGAAGAAGAAGAAGACGAAGAAGAAGAGGTGGAAGAGGAAGAAGAGGATCAACTCACGGTACCTGCGATGATTAAACCTGTTTTTGTAACAAAGTCAGAGAGACGCACCGTATTTGAGCGTGAAAGACTTGAAGCAGAAGAATGGGCACTGGAGGAATATATGAATAAGAGGTTGGAAGAAAGAAGAATTGAAACAAAGCAAATAGTTGTTGAGGAGGTTAGGAAAGATTTCGAAATTCAGAAGTATCTTGAATTGGAGGCTGATATAGCTGATGTAGAAACTGATGACGAATTAAACGAAGCAGAAGAATACGAAGCATGGAAGGCGAGAGAGATGGCGAGGATTAAGAGGGATAGGGAAGCCCGCGATGCATTGCTCAAGGAGAAAAGAAGAAGAGAATGGGAAAGTGAAAATCCTAAACCTGCTGCTGCTGCTCAGCCCAAGCATAAAAAAAGGAGGTTCATGCAGAGGTATTATCATAAAGGTGCCTTTTTTCAGGATGGTGATAGTTGTGGCACTTCAGAGATTTACAGGCGCGATTTCTCTGCTCCCACGGGAGAAGATAAGATGGATAAGAGCGTGTTACCTAAAGTAATGCAAGTCAAGCGCTTTGGTTGTAGCGGGAGGACCAAGTGGACTCATCTCGTCAATGAGGACACAACTGATCACTGGAACAACCCGCCGTGGACATATAATACAATGCAAAAATGGGTGGTATGAATGCCCTGATAGAGAAAGCCTTAGGAATTTTAAGGAATTCTTTGGTTATGAACAATTCTAGTTATTTGATGATGGTTTGGTTGTAATCTTTGAACATAATTGTTATTATATACTTCTCCTCCCTTTGTCAAAAAAAGCATTCTACTTGTACTTTGTAGTTTACGTATATGTAGATGAGTATGTTTGCATAATTGTTCAGAATCTAACAAAACAGCTGTAATTATTCACTGTTCGTATTTGAAGAGGAACTGTTGCAACTGTTATAGGGGCTGTTTGAATTTTGAGGTTTAGGGGTTAACCATAACCTAATATCCTCGTGTTTTGTTTTGAGAGTTTTGGGTTTGGAGATTTTAACTTTTATGCGAGTAAAAAAATTAGTGGAATGTGGGTTCCACAATTTTTGACTGATGTTCTGTTATTAAGTACAACGTTTATGTTTTATGAAATTCCTATAGTATGGGCTGACAAAAATCAAAAGAATTTATAAAACAAGGCCCACGAAGCCAAACTCAGACCACGTTCTATCACGGCTCTAAAAGATATATAAAACAAGACCCACGAAGCCAAACTCAGACCACAACCTATGGTATGGGCTGACAAAAAATAAAGTATCACGTTCTATCACGACTCAAAAAGATATATAAAACAAGGCCCATGAAACCAAACTCAGACCACAACCTAAGCTAGACGCAGCACGAGCGTGAGTGGTGGTTTGAACCATGTCTAGATTTTTTCTCCAACTTGTCAAATTTGGGATAGATATACTATCCCAACTCTCCATTAACATCCAATGTGATATTCTGTCACTTTTCAAAAATTTAAAATCGCCAAATTCATTGTCTCATTTCTCATTCATCAATTGATAGTTTTTACAGTTGAAATTTTGAATTGATCTCCTACTGTCTTAGCTTACGACTATGTACTTGTTAGTGTGAGGTCACAAATGAACTCTCTCAAAACCGATTTCATAGTTGGGTCAAAAAGTATATTTTTCAACACTACCAACACTGAAATGTTTCATCATCCACTCCACGCCCTTGTCTAGCATCTCATTCCATATACTTTTGGGGTACCAAGGGAAATGTGTGGAGATTGGCATGATTCAAACAATGAGTGTGACCTTGTTCTCATTGTTTCAATGTGAATGCATGTCTATTTATACTTGTTTCCTCGGTATTGTCTAAGCTCAATCAAAAGTTACAAAAACAAGCAATTTAAGATGAGGTGACTTTGTAAGATCTAATTTAATGGTACTATTCAGTAATTGAATATGGTCAAATTCTTCGACATAATTAAAATGTATACACAACGTCACAACGTTACTAAATTGTTGGAGGAAACTAAATTCACTGGGTTGCACAACGGAAGTGTCAGACTCTTTAGTGGAACACGACCTTAGTGTGAATTTGTATGCATAAAGATGATAAAAGACGATTGATACTTTGAGGATGCGTGCAGTTACTTTTCCACACCACGACAGGGCACTTTGACGGGAACGGCGACGTAGAGTAGTATGTTTTATTTATTCAATTCTATAGGAGTATATGTTTTTTATTTAATTACGTAGGAGTAGATCTAGTTTTCTTGTCGGTTCTTTTCCGGCCCGTTGAGTCAAACCGTCTAGATTATTATTTTTCTATCTACGCAGTTGTAGACGCACGTTTTATTAATGAATAAATAAGAAATATCAATTTAGTAGTGTTTTTTTAAGAGAGAAATTTAGTAGTGTGTTTAGTGCTGCGATTCGGTTCGGTTCAACCGGCGGTTCCGGTTGAAACCGAACCGGATTACCGAAATTACTTAACCGAGAACCGAACCGAGAATCGAGGGACCGAAACCGGACCCGGACCCGGTAGTACTTGGTTACGGTTCGGTTTCTCATTTTCTCGGAGCCGGAACCAGAACCGGCCCGGAATCGAACCGAGAACCGAAAAGCAACAGACGAATTTTTTGAAAAAACGAACGTTGCCGTGTAGTCACCCGTCAGTGACCGTTTGGGTGGACATTTGGCCGGAATTTTTTGGTTTTTTTGACTTTTTTTTTTACAATCCCCCCCCCCACCCACCCCACCCCTTCAACACCTATAAATACCCAGTCACTTCCGCAATTTTTTTCACACTTCCTCGTCAAACACTCTCCATATTTCTCACACTTCTTCATTCAAAATTCATCATACACTCTCCAATTTCTTCATCTTTCCTCACTAAAAATCATCATACACTCTCAAGTTTACAAAAATCCTCAAACTTCCTTGGTTCTCGACGGAAAATTTCTCATCTTCAATCTTCGACAAGCAACGTTTCTTCAATCTTCGACAAGCAACGCATCTTCAATCTTCGACATTTCACACAGTTTTATTTTTTGTCGTTTACTATTTTGATATTTTAATTACTAATACAAGTTTGTTTCTTTTTTTTTTGATTATTTGTCCAATTTTATGTTTTACATTTATTATTACCACAAACAAAACAAAAAAAAAATACAAAAAAATAATAATAATAATAATAATAATAATAATAATTGTCTGGACCGGTCCGGAACCGGAACCGGACCGGTTAACCCAACCGGTTTCGGTCCACGCTTCCGGTCCGGTTCCGGATATACCCAAACACCGGTTCCGGTTAAACCGAACCGAACAATTCACTTAAACCGGTCAACCGAACCGAAACCGACCGATTTTGCTTCAATCGGTTCGGTTCCGGTTCGGTTCGAACCGAAATCGCAGCACTAATGTGTGTTAGTATGTGTTTGTTTAATGTGTATCCGATAGCAACTTGCTATTAATTGGTGCTTTCATTGAATTTCACTATTCGCAAATCGTTATTTCAAGAAGCCACGGTGACTAAAGCAGCCAACTGTGATTTGGCCAAACTGGCAAGGCAGGATTATGAACATCCTGAAAGTGGGAGAAATCTTCCGTGCTTTATTTTCAATAATCATCATGTTTAAATAGACTAATTACAAAAACTATACACTAATTACAAACATCATCCTCAACTAAGTGAGGTACGTATAAAAACGTCCTACGACTATTACTCCCCCGCAGTCGAAACTGTAGGCAAGCCAACACTGAGACTGGAACGAAAGCGCTGGAACAAGGGCCGAGGAAGACCCTTGGTGAAGATGTCGGCGTACTGATAATCTGCTGGAATGTGTAACACACGAAGCTGACCCAAACGAACCTTCTCACGATCGAAGTGTAGATCAATCTCAACATGCTTAGTGCGCTGATGCTGAACAGGATTACCAAAGAGATAGACTGCACTCACATTGTCGCAATACACGACGGTGGCCCGAGGCGAGGTGACACGAAGCTGAAGAAGCGAATTCCAAACCCAGCAGAGTTCGGAGACGGCGTTAGCAAAACCGCGATACTCAGCCTTAGCACTAGAACGAGATACTGTGGCCTGACGTTTGGACGACCAACTCAGAAGATTGTCCCCATAGAAGACACAGTAACCAGAAGTGGAGCGGCGCGTGTCCGGACAACCAGCCCAATCTGCGTCAGTGTAGGCGGTGAGAGAATCAGTAGCGGAGGCAGAGAGCCGAAGACCATACTCGAGTGTCCCACTGATGTAGCGCAAGATACGCTTCAGGTCATGAAAGTGCGGCTCACGGGGATCATGCATGAAAAGACAAACCCGCTGAACGGCAAACTGGATGTCTGGTCGAGTGAACGTGAGGTACTGCAAGGCCCCAGCAAGGCTGCGATATAGGGTCGGATCAGCAACCGGCGGGCCAGATGTAGCTGTGAGTTTACTCCCTACCTCAACAGGGGTGGCAGTAGACTTCCAGGTCGACATAGAGGCACGGCGAAGAATGTCGGTCGCATACTGATGCTGAGACAGGAACAGGCCAGACGAATCACGAGTGACAGCGATGCCCAGAAAATGATGCAGATGGACCAGGTCAGTCATAGCAAACTCTCCAGAGAGCTGGGAGACAATCTGATCCAAGACAACCGGAGACGACCCAGTGATGACGATATCATCCACATATAGCAGGAGGTAGACGATGTCCGAGCAACGACTGTAGACGAAGAGAGACTCATCACATGAACAACAAGAGAAACCGATAGTCTGCGTGAGGACGGTGGCAAATCGCTGAAACCAAGCACGGGGAGCCTGCTTCAGACCATATAATGATTTGCGCAACCGACAAACAAAGTCAGGATGGCGTGTGTCGCGGTAGCCAGGGGGCTGATGCATGTATACCGTCTCAGAGAGATCACCATGAAGAAAAGCGTTCTTGACATCCAGCTGACGGATAGGCCAAGATCGGGTGACGGAGATGCTGAGAACTGTACGGATGGTGGTCGGTTTGACAACCGAGCTGAAAGTCTCCTCACAATCAATCCCAACCATCTGGGACTTCCCATTAGCTACCAATCGCGCCTTATAGCGCTGCAGACTGCCATCAGCGCGAAACTTGTGACGAAAGAGCCACATAGATCGCAGAACATTAGCTCCTGCTGGGCGAGGAACCAGATCCCAAGTGTGGTTCGTAACCATAGCTCCAAACTCATCATCCATGGCCGCTTTCCAGTGAGGATCGGACAAGGCTAGGATGGGGGATTTGGGAAGGGGCGAGATGGGGTCTGGTGGCGGGGCCGCTAAAGTGAGACGGGTGACTGGTTTGACTATGCCATGCATGGATCTGGTAGTCATCTGAGGAGAGAGATGGGGAGGAGAAGTGGCCACTGGGCTCGGTGTGGGTGACTCTGGGGGGTCAGGTAACACAGGGACAGAGGGTGCAGGAGGAGGGCGAGTGGACACAGATCGACGGACGTAGTGCTGATGAAAAGGTTCCACAAGAGTCCTGGACGGGGAAAGCTGTGTGGGTGCCCTAGTAGGTGCGGGTGATGTGGACGCCCTAGGAGGGGTGGGTGAGGGTTTGTGTGCCACAGGGTTATGAGCACGATGAGTGAAAAGGAGAGACGGAAGACTGTCATCGGAAGACGTCATTTGCGACAGGCACTGTATATGTGGAAGCTACGAAAGGAAATTAAATATGATACATCAAGTCACTGAGAAAATAAAATGCCCGGAAAAGATTCATACTCAATAAAATACCCACAAGAAAGTTGACAACCACTCAACAAGGTTCAATTTCCAGAGGACGACGTTTACTATTTGGAAGTCATTTTCTTTTGATGGGCGAGTAATTTTCAGAAATCATAACATCGTAAGTTATAAGAATTACTTCAACTTAGTACCATCTTACACTGGTTGTGTGGCTGTTCATACAATTCCAGTAGGTACTTATATTCAGGTCTCTGACCAAAAGCTCTCATTCACATAGGTAGGCTCTCTCATCTGGGTTTTTAATGCAAAAAAATAAGAAGACTTCCATTAATAAGCTCTCTTAAGTTCTAACTAAAGCAAGGTGTTTTAGGTTCAATTCAACTCCTTTTTTCTTTCTTTGAGAATTTCATCAAACAGTTCATCTGCGGTACAAGTTTGGGTAGTCTGGTGAGTATAGTATTCAATGATATAGTACCCAGATTAACTAAGATATAGTACCCAGATTAACTAACTAATTGTCCGTTGCCGGCGATGTTGCTCCGTCCGTCAGATATGGCGGCGATCTCATCAGAAAATCGGCAAGTGATAACGGAGACGGAGCGACACTTGCATTACTGGACGGCTACGAGAGGATGGAACTGAAAGTTCATAAATATTTTGGGGGTAAAACCGTAAAACAGACTTTCACCCCCTCTAGTATGCTTGAAAGACACTTTCACCTCTTCCAATTTGAAAAAATACAGTTTCACCCCTTCAGTGTGCAAAACTTAAAAAAACTTACACCTTAGAGCATTTCCAACAACAAAACATTCTTTGGACTAAATTTGTTCATGCCTTAAATTTTACTCCTACACTTTTTGAGTTGTTGCTCCAATAGTAGGCCTAAATATAAGCCACCATCACTTTTTTATTACTTTTTAGTTGTCATCATCAAACAATCAGAGGCTCCAGATTAAACTTGATTTTTTAGTGAATATAGTCTTTAGTTTTGTCCAGAAAATAGGTCCGGTGTAAATTTATACCAGCTTTTACACGAGCTGTTGGAGCTGATTTTTGGACAAAACTGGCCTAAATATAGTACAAGGAACGTTTTTCTCCATCTGTTGGAGATGCTCTAAGACGGTTACTCTGGAATCGGAATATGCCACTAAAAAAAATAGTTTTTGAGACGATAGAATCCCCATATAATGCAAAATATAAGGGTTACTATGATGTTGCCAACGACAAAAAACGCAATCTGGAGTGGTAACAATGATGCCATTGCCAATGACGGCGATGCGTTACCGCCACCGAAAATCAGGTTTTGGAACGGGGATTTGATGTCATTGCCCAATTGGTGGACCTAGATGAATGAAGAAAAAGGAACCAAATTCTTTTTTACCGTAGTTAGTTAGTCTTGCTACTGCAGTAGTTACTCACGTAATTATTTTCAGTAATATTTATTTGGTTAATTAGGACATAAAATTAAACCCAATCTGAGTTAATCATTTTACTTAGTATTTTATTAAGTTTGAATTATTATTTAGAGAGATTTTTAGGATTTTTGTTATTTTACTTAGTATTTTATTAAGCTTGAAGTCCAGCAACACCTATGGCTAAAAATATAGAGTTTTTTATGAGGTTTTCCATGATTTTCTTCTGTTTGGATTGCTTCTTGCTGCTCCCAAAAATGTTTGATTCAGTTTGGCGTCACAAGGGCTATCTATTCGCTTTCTCCCATGCGAGTCTATCAGCGAGTTTTCTTAAAAGGTAGCAGCTATGAGTTCTCATGTCATCACTTCTTTAGTGAATCCAAGAGCGTGATTAAGCACCCTAACACCAAAAAAACTTCACATATTTTCAACATGACAAGAACAAACATTTTAACTAGGTGAAGTAAAGTATAAAAGCCGCTAATGAATAGGCAATGTGCTCTAGCCGATAGTGAGAGACTACTTCAATACTGGTAGAGATGTTTTGGTTATAAGTTAAAATATTTTCTAAGAACACCAATTTTAGTGTTCTCAAACTATTTTTCCAGCATTTAAACAAGTACCAAGCAGACTTTGAGTTCCACTCGATCCGAAGTTGAAAAACCAACAAGGAGAGAATTAAAATGGACTGTGTTAGCAGGGTAAGTATGTTTGTTGTACTTTCATGACCGGTTTACGAAAACGAGCTAAAACGATAGGTACGTGGAGATACTGGCCCTGTTTGGAAAATATGGTTGAACTTGTTTGGTTAACAAAACCAGGTAAATGTTTGAATTTGATGGTTTTGGTTTTGAGGTTTTGACTTTTATGTGAGAAAAAAAATGAGTGGAATGTGAGTCCTACAAATTTTGGGTTTATATTTGGTTAACTTTTTGTGAAGGTTAACCAAATCATGATATCCAAACAGGGTGCTTAACTAGGTTTATTTACTTACTAGGTTCCTTGCATGTCTAGTTCATGCAATGCGCTACAACACACAATTCCTCGCATGTTATGCATGTGGAGTTTTGTTGCTGGGTGCTTAACTGAGCGGGACTGTAACGCCTCGCCAATTATAAAGAGAGTGAGGTTTCCTTATATGTCAATTTCATGTGTTGCAATACTACATAGACCTTGGTACACCCCAAATTACGAGCCTTCCCTGAGTTACACATTATTATAAGTATAAATTTTAAACAAGATACCACACCAACCATAAGCAATTTCATTATGCTTAGTGGGTGAGGAAACACAATTCCAAACCTCCAAAATGTTTCATTGTCTTCCTAGCCCACCATTCTGTCCCGTATACTTAGGGGTACAAAGAGAAGTACTGTGGAGATTGGTATGAAACAATAAGCGTGATTTCGTTGTCATTGTTTTAATGTGAATGCATGGCTATTTATACTCGGCTCACTCTGTATTGTCTCAGCTCTCAACAAAAAAGTTAATAAAAAACAAATTGTTTAGCATGGAATTACTTACGCAAGACCTTATTTAGTGATTTGAAGTATGATGTCATTCATTAATTAAACAGTCAAATGATCGTTAATTTTTCAGCATAGCCAACAGATATAATGTGTTACTGAAATGTTGGTGGAAACTAAAACCCATTAGTTACGCATATACAGCGTAAAGCAACCCATTAGTTATGGTCGGTACTGCTCCGGCCAATTATGCATTACGGTTAAATACTAACATGTGGAGAGCTATCATCTTTTCGTCCAGATTTGATCTGACACTATATAGAAAATTAATGCAGAGTGTGTTTAGAAGAGTCTCAGGAAGATTTGACATAATGTGAATACCATGTCTTCATAACTTTGGGTGTTATTGAGGATCCTCGGTTTGCAAGAAACAATGTAATTTATCGAATGACTAGAGTGTAAGGCCGTGCCCATGGTGCAGTCTACTTGAAATTAGGATGACAATGGCTAGGTAAGTAGTAAGAAAGAGGGAGGTGTAAAGTGGTCTCACTTTCCCACCGTTGATCTTTTACGAATCTAATGGTTGATAATTAAACAACAATATTCTTTCAAACATTAAAACACCCTCTTCTATAAGTATATATAGATGCGGCAGTTTACTTTTACATTGGGTCAAACACCACATTTCATGTTCATGGGTCAATTTGCAATTTGAGCAAGTATATGACTAAATGTGTAATTATCTTGTCTAGCTACTAGGCAGTATGGTAATTTAGAAGTGATGAAGAGTCAAATGTGAATAAGTTTTAGCTTGGGGCAAATTTGTAATTTCCACAAACCCTAAACTCTTGATTAATTCCTAAGTAACCCCTAATCTTTGACTAGCGCACCAAATTACCCCTAATGAGGTGTCATTAACCTAACCTTAAATGTTCGTTCATACAACCTCGGTCTCACAAACAACCCTCTAAGCGGTCTCATGCAGCCCAAAGCATCATAACACTCAAAAATTCACATTGTTCTTCATTGTTCATAACTAAAATCTCTCAAACCCTCCCAAATCTCTGTCTCCCCTCTACATGTTGCTGCTACAGCCTCTCAGCATCCTAGGGAGTGAAATCCCTAAATCAATTGGAGAATTCATTTTCAGAAAACATAACAATTACTTCAACTTAGTATAAGTATCAGGTCTCTGAGCAAGGCCAGAAGAGTGCAACACTTAAAATTTAGAGGTATGTGCCATTCTCTGGATCCAGGGGCCACTTTGAGCATGTATTAAGAAGTCCACAGTACAATATTTCTATTTACTAGTTGATGCTAAAGCAGCAACTTACTCTTCTTCTATAATTCTTCAACCCAAAATCAGACCAACTCAAAGAACACTCATCCTACCGGGCGAATTTATTCATTAATTTAATAACAGAGGTAAAAGTATCAGAGTAAATGAATCAACGGAGACGACGAAGAAGAAGGAGAGGAAAGAGAAAAGCAACAAGTTGCAGAGAGAAAATGAATTGGAAATTGTATTTCACAAAATCAAGTCTTACAAAATAGGAAGAAAACATTTATATGAGAAATTGGGGCTAAAATGTAATAAACGAAAGTTTGTAACGGTTCTTGATGACGAGGCTTGCCAGCTGTGTCCAGCTGACGAGGTTGAACCACTCACGAGCTGCCACGGGTGCTGACCGGATGTGCTGAGTAAGCTACTCAAGTGGAACGGCATCGTTCCACTTGGTTTTCAAATGAAACGGCTAATTCAATCGAACGGCTACTGAAACTTTACCAAAACTAATCGAACGGTCCCTGAAGCACCGATATTTCATGTCATTAGTTTGGTACCAATTGCAATTTAGTCCAGTATTCCTAATATCCCCCCTCAAGTTGAGCAGGGGAGAGAACACATGCCCAACTTGGAGACCAAATGAGAGAACAGAGGACCTGGTAAAGGCTTGGTGAGAAGATCCGCAAGCTGAGACCCAAGCTGGATTAGAAGTTGCCTCACTGTATTTAGTGGGTTCAAGTGTGTCAACAACTTGACTGAGAAAAGCTTGATGAGTGTGAGCTGAAGGTGGAGACAAATATGGGCAAATGTCATAACTGTAAACAGAAGCTGCTTTCTGTGGAGGTTTAGATATCACATAATCATGAAGATGAGATGGCAGCTTAGTAGCTCTGCCTGATCTTCTTGGAGCTGGAGAAGGAGGCAGTAAGGGGGCATTGGATGTAGGAGAAACTGGTGAAGTGGGAGAAGCTGGTGGTGACTCTGTGGAGTGGCCAGAGAGAGTAGTAACTGGAGAATCTTGTGCTGAAATGGGTAAGCAAAAATGATCAATAAAACTGGGTGTGAACTCAGTTTGAGTCAAGAAAGGGAAGACATTTTCTTCAAAGACAACATGTCTTGAGACAAATAACTCTTTAGTATCAAGATTGTAGAGCTTATAACCTTTGTGACAAACACATATCCCAGAAAAACACATTTAGCAGCTCTTGAATCAAACTTAGTTCTGCCTTGATGAAGAGTAGCTGCAAAAGCAAGACAGCCAAAAACTTTCAAAATGGAATAATCAGGTGCTGACTTGAACAACAGCTGAAAAGGAGATTGATTTTGCAATCTGGTACTTGGTGTTCTATTGATCAAATAAGCAGCAGGCATCACACATTCTCCCCAAAATCTAAGAGGAACCCCTGACTGAAACTTCAATGCTCTTGCCACATTAAGTAGATGCTGATGCTTTCTTTCTACCACTGAATTCTGTTCAGGTGTTTCCACACAACTGAGCTCATGTATAATACCTTCTTGAGCAAAGTAAGCTGCTAGATGAAGCTCAGGAGCATTGTCACTTCTAAACCTTTTAACAGTCACACCAAACTGATTTGTCACATATTTGCAGAAAGTCATCAAAATAGAACCAGCATCTGATTTGTGATGCATAAGAAAGATCCAAGTGTGTCTTGTGGCATCATCCACCATGGTAAGAAAAAATCTATGTCCAGAAGGAGTAGGAACTCTGTAAGGACCCCATGTGTCACAATGTATGAGGGCAAATGGCTGAGAAGTTATGTGATTTGCATGTGGAAATGGCAATTTTTTATGTTTGGCTAAAGGACATATAGTACATGTGACTTTGCACTTGTCAAGAGAAGCAGAAACATATGGCTGTAATAGCTGCATTTTCTTAAAAGAATGATGTCCCATTCTCATATGCCAAATGACAGTATGAGATGTAGGAGGTAGAGGAAGACAAGTAGTGGAGGCATAAGAAATTGAATCTAGAAGATAAAGACCACCATGTTTATGTCCTGTGCCAAGAATGACATTGTCATTTTTGGTATAAAATGTGCATGAGTCCAACTCACAAGTGAAAACACAAGAGGTGGATTGAGTGAGCTTACTCACTGAAATCAAGTTAAACTTGAAAGAAGGCACATAAAGCACATGATGAAGAATGAATTTATCACTTAAGACCACTGTACCAATATGTGAGACATTGACTGCTTTACCATTTGGTAAATGCACACTTGTATTTGTGACAGAATGAAATTCTGAGAAAAGAGATTGATTACAACACATATGATCAGTGGCTCCTGTGTCTATGATCCAAGAATGAGCAGCTAGATCAGGAGAGAGTTTAGAAATGTGCATAGAGAATGAGCTAGAAATACCAGCCATGAAATGTAGCTGATTTGAGCTAGTTGAGGGAGAGGTTTTAGTATGATGTTGTAAGGGTGAATCTAAGCCCATAACACGAGAGATAGAGTCATAAGGACTGACAGAATTGACCTCAGTAGGTGATGTAGGTGCAGCTAAAGAGCTAGACTGCAATTGTGTACTAAGAAGTGACACAAGCTGCTGACACTGAGCTGGTGATAAGGTCAAAGTAGTGTTTTGAGCTGAAGATTCAGCTACTGCACTATTAACTTTTGGCTTATTTTTGTAATGAGAAGGATATCCATGAAGTTTGTAACATCTACTCTTAACATGTCCTGTATCCCCACAGTGATGACACACCTTCTTGTAGTTTGGTGTAGGTGTATATCTAGTGTTGGTGGGAGTAGGATGAGGTGAAGCTGGAGAAGAGGAATTAGTGTACATTGCAACACTAGGTGTAGGCAGAATACCAATTTTGGTTACAGAAATTGCTAATTGCCTCTCATGTTGCACAACTTTGGCATACACTTGATTCAGAGTAGGAAGAGGTTCAACTAGCGAAATTTGCTCTCTAACTGCATTGTATGTTCATTCAATCCCATCAAAAACTGCATTATATATTCTTCCTCTCTTCTCTGTCTCATCAAAGCAAATGCACCACAACTACAAGCAGGCAGTGGTTTGTAATTAGACAATTCATCCCACATAGTCCTCAACTTAGTGTAATACATAGTAATAGTATTATCTCCCTGCTTAAGACCAGCAATCATCTCTGTTAGCTGAAAAACCCTAGGGTGATTTCCCTGAGAAAATCTCTCTTTGAGATCTATCCAAATCTCTCTAGCTGTAGAAATTCCAACCAAACTACAAGAAATTTCCTTAGAAACTGAATTAAGCAGCCAAGAAATAACCATTCTATCACATCTCCTCCATAAGAGAAACAACTCAGAGGTGATTTCAGGTTGAAGAAGACTTCCATCAATAAAATCAAGCTTATTCTTAGCTTGAAGAGCAACTCTCATGGATTTCTCCCATGAGTAATAATTTTCACCAGTAAGCAACTGAGAAACTAACACAGAACCAGGATTTTCTGAACTGGCAATGAAATAGGGAGAGTTAGAGAATTCATTACCAAAAACACCGCCGGAGCTACTGCCGGAGTTACCACTGCCGGTCACATTAGGAGTCTCCATGAAGAACTCAGAAAGTAGTCTTCACTATACTCAAAAGAAACTCCAGAAGCTGTTCTATGCTCTGAGAAGAACCAATAGAGCTACCAACCGGGCTCTGATACCATATCAGAGTAAATGAATCAACGGAGACGACGAAGAAGAAGGAGAGGAAAGAGAAAAGCAACAAGTTGCAGAGAGAAAATGAATTGGAAATTGTATTTCACAAAATCAAGTCTTACAAAATAGGAAGAAAACATTTATATGAGAAATTGGGGCTAAAATGTAATAAACGAAAGTTTGTAACGGTTCTTGATGACGAGGCTTGCCAGCTGTGTCCAGCTAACGAGGTTGAACCACTCACGAGCTGCCACGGGTGCTGACCGGATGTGCTGAGTAAGCTACTCAAGTGGAACGGCATCGTTCCACTTGGTTTTCAAATGAAACGGCTAATTCAATCGAACGGCTACTGAAACTTTACCAAAACTAATCGAACGGTCCCTGAAGCACCGATATTTCATGTCATTAGTTTGGTACCAATTGCAATTTAGTCCAGTATTCTTAATAAAAAGTAGAGCAGGTAATGAAACTGGACTAATTTCAGTACATGAACTTCTAGATAACAGAAAGATAATGTTTCCATTGGAGCAATTTAGGCGATATAGTAACGTGCAGAAGGGGGTAACTAGTAAGGACCGAGTCGAGCACGTGATAAAGCAGTCTTCAAAACACACATAAAGGTACGAGTGCGACACACCACAGAAGATGCAACTGGAATCACTCTTGTTATTTCATTGTAAACATTGAGGTCTGGAAATCAGGGAAGACACACAAACCATGAGGTACCAAAACATTTCGATCGAAATGGAAAGAAGAAAAAAAAACTGAGTAAACAATGGTCAGCAGACCGTTATTTGAAGACTATGAAAAACCAATGGTTGCTAACAAGTCCTTCATATTTACCCCGTGTTAACATTTTTGTCTCCGGTATTGCATCTAATTGAACAACTTTGTGTTTACGCGTGTTTAAAAAAATCTTTCTGTTTCATGCTATGCATAAGCTCAAGTTCTTAGGAGTTATGTTTGCCTCTGTACCCAAAGATGCAAGGTTTGCACTTATCCCTTGTTGAAGCCCCAACAAAACCCAAACACAAAAGGAAACGAAATTAGACTTCCATCAAGAGCATTATTAAGCTCATTTAACTAAACCCAGGTGCTCATTGTTCAATTACACTCCCTTCTTTCTTTGGCGACTTTCATCGAACAGTTTATCTGCGGTACAAGTTTGGGTAGTCAGGCGAGTATTTAATTCAATTATAACACCCACCCAGATTAAATAACTAAATATCAATTCTAGCATGCATAAATTCATTCATTCAACTGGGATCTTTGTTTTTCGGAAATGCACAATGAGGGGATAGCTAAGACGACTAATCACGGATTCACAGCCAGAAACTACTCGATAGACATACATTTCAGAATTTCAGTTTGTTTGCACTTTGCAATGGGAAAAGGAAAGGGAAGGGGGGGGGGGGGAAGGAAAATAAGCTAACCTAAATTTAAACCATGGCCCGAAATTATTATTATTGTTGTCGTTGTTGTTTATATTGTTTATATTTACTAATATTGTATTTTGACTCGTTCTGTAGGTATTATTGTCAATTATTTTTATTTTTCTTTGGATTTGAAATCGAAATCTTATGCAGAAACTTTAAACGCTCTACAATTGAGCTACCCATTTGCGGTATTATTGTCAATTATCGTACTTATTATTTTCTATTTACTTGATTACATGTTCTGCACTACTACTCATAGTTGCATATTTAAATTGTAATGTTGAATATTTTAACGGCATAGGTGAGAAACATTGAAATCAGCGGGAGTCAGCTTGTGCCGAAAGGTGGGCGTGGGAGACTGGAGAGAAAAAAAAATCAATTTAACCATTCCTCCTATAATAATCTAAACAGTTCTGATGTAGCACATTCATACATTGCAGTATTGCACACTAGAAGAAGTAGCACATTCATACATACACAAACAGTAAAAGAAATAATTTCCAGTCCCTCTTTTAACAATGTATTAGTGCAAGTCTCATTTTTGGTAAGAAAGCCCTAAACTTGAGGAGACTAGTCTTTTTTTCGTGGGGTAGGAGACTGCTCTTGAACTAATGGCAAAAATTATTAATAAAAAAGCATTTTTAAAGTCAAGTCAAACTTTTCTTATTATTCTTGAATGATATTTTCTTTACGACCTATATCAAGGTTTTGACCACTAATTGATCATTCACCAATTTTGACGTATTCTCACTCTTTAAATCAACTATTCTTGTCATTGAAAATATTACTATTGAAAATTTCAGCATGTTTTTCTTTGAAAATGCTCTTAAGTCAGAGTCATAGCCAGAGTCATGAGGGAGTTCGAATCTCGAGCATAGTGAGTACATACGGGCCGAAATACGTCGTTGAATCTCGGAGGAGGCTGCCTCATTGTCGGGGAAGTCGTTTTTAAGGACAACAGATTCAGTTTTGACTTTCAAGGCATAGACGAGAGTAGGCATTGACCGGGTCTGAGTATCTTGAGCCCGATCTCCATTTAAACAATGACTTTGACCAATGTGTAAAATTCAATAGTAAGAATTATATAATCAGGATTGGAGCACCCATACCATCGTGACACATGAACTGTCGAGACTATAGATATTGTTGACTTAATCACAGCCTACGAGCCTCAAAATATTTCATCATCTTCCAAGCCCAAAGTCCTGCCTGTCCCATATACTTAGGGTTAGCAAGAGAAATATTGTGAAGAATGACATGATTCAAACAAAACAATGAGTGTGATTTCCTTCTCATTTTTTTATGTGAATACATTGCTATTTATACTCAGCTCACTCCATAGTGTAGCACCTCCCAACAAAAACAGTCCATTGAAGATGGGATGACTCATTCCATGAATTGAAATATGATACAATTTCATTGATAGAATAATAGTTTCATTATTATTTTTTGATATAGCTAAGATATACACTGCGTTTTTAAAATGTTGGAGGAAACTATAACCACCTGGTTGCACATGTCGGGAGCCAAAAGCTTCCGTGGAACATAACAGTGGTCTGAATCTGAATATATAATTGTGATAAAGAAAAGATTATTGCTCTTGGATACATTATCCATGGGTAGGCAGTTTCGTCCAACTGAGTAATTAGTGGAATGATACTAAATACTGGACCAACCTCAAAGCAGTTGTGTTGCAGCTTTAGGCGCGACACCTTCTATGGCCCCAAACCAAGTGCGCAATTTACTTCCGTAGTTCCTACAATTAATTACTTCACCCTTTCCCAAAGTCCACCAACTCTCTTTGAGAGACTAAAGCCTACGCATTTTTTGATATATATACGTGGCATAATCTCTACTATTAGTTTTGTAATATAAATTTGTGATTTTACTATTTTATCTTAAATAATAATCACATTGTTTTTTTTTGGAAAAGAACCATATTGTTTTGTTGTTCAACTATCTGTTTCTTTCTTTATTTGTTCCTTACTCAAATGCATTATGCTCAATGTATTTATCTAATGATTTTTTCTTTAAGAATACATACTTTGTTTATTAATTAGAGAAATAAGCATACTATGAAAAGTGGTATCCTAGAAAGACTTAAAAGAAAAGTGACATCCAGTTGTAACGACTGGTGTAATTCATTTATCTACAATTAAAAATTAGAACTTATGCTATCTTATTTTAATCTTATTGTATTATTTATAACTCTTATACTTTCGCTGAATCCCATTTTTGCCATGGTAGCTTCGAGAAAACCCCACTCAATTCTGTCGTATGCCTTGGCCATGTCCAACTTAATCGCCATATAACCAGTTTTCCATTTCTTTCGGACTCTCATGGAGTATAGCAGCTCATGTTGCAAGGATGTTGTCAGTAATTAACCGACCTGGAACAAAAGCGCTCTGAAACTCCGAAATGACCTCATGTAATACCACTTTAAGTCGGTTGGCCATTGTTTTCGTCACCAACTTGTAAATCGTCGTGCATAAACTTTTCGGTCGCAAATCACTTGGCTTCCTGACTTGCTTGATCTTGGGGATAAGACCAATAATAGTTGTATTGAATTCTGATAAACTGCGGTTACTGTTTAAAATTTCCAGACAAGTATTACTGACCTCATCACCCACAACCGCCCACTGATTTTGGTAGAACCCGGCTGAAAAACCGTCCGGACCCGGAGCTTTCCAAGGAGCCATTTGATAAAGTGCTGCTTCCACTTCTTGCCGAGTAAACGGCCCATCTAGCTCGAGATTTCGCTGCTCCGTAATGCTTCTGCTAGTAGCTGCCAACATTCGGTCCATGTGCGTAGTTTCGGCCTGGTTTGATTCAAATAATTTTCTGAAGTAATCTTCTAAAATCACCACCATTGCGTCCTCATTGTTTGTCCACAAGCCTTGATCAGTTTCAAGACCTCTAAGGGTATTCCTCGTTGTACGAATAGTAGCCTTAGTGTGGAAAAATCGGGTGTTGCGATCTTTCCTTTTTAACCAATGAACTCTCGACCTTTGTGACCACATCTCTTCTTCGCGAGCAAGAAGGGTGCTTGCCTCATTTTTGAGCTGACAAACTTCGTTCCAATCCCCTTCAATCATCGTGCCATGCTCCAAATACTTGATACGTTCTCTAACTTGTTTGAGTCTTGCTTTTACCTTCCCAAAAACCAATTGCTCCCAGCCTTTGAGTTGGGTACTCATAACCCGCAACTTGTCGTCTAGTGGCAAGTTGTTTGCTTCAGCCCATGTCGAAGGAATAATCTGGCTGAACTCACTATGATTTATCCACATTGCCTCGAAGAGGAATCGAGACTTTTTAAAGGAATTTGGACCCACAATCAACTCAATCGGAACATGATCAGATGTGGTACTCGTAAGATGGTTTACCTGGGCGTTACCAAAATTATCTAGCCACGCGAGGTTGGCCACCTCTCAATCCAATATTTCCCGGATTTGAACTTCATTCCTTGAATTGCTTGTCCAAGTAAACTTGTTCCCACAAAAGCCCTAATCAAATAGATTATTATCTGAGAGAGCTTGTCTGAAATCATCAATACGTTGAGGGTCTGCACTCAACCCCCCCCCCCCCCCCTCCCTCCTTTTCCTCTGTGCTTGTCATAGCGTTGAAATCCCCTATGACGCACCAAGGCATATCATCACTCCTATTTATAAGAGAGAGAAGCCTCCAAGAGTTGTGACGTTCATGACTCACCGAATCGCCGTAGAAGCACGTAATATGCCACCAAGACGACTCCCCGTCAGTTTTGACGAGACAATCAATGCAATTTCAGTTCTTGTAACAAAGAGTAACTTTTGTTTCTTCCATCCAAAGCAAAGAAAGTCCGTCCCCCACCAATGCAATCAACATAAGTACCATCCGTGTAGCCAATCTTGGCTCTGACTTCGTCCATTTCGTCAGTAACTAACCTTGTTTCCATGAGAAAAATCAGATTGGGACGCTTACCTCGAGAGAGGCTTTGTAAGCTTAGAACACTACGGAGGTTCCGAAGCCCCTTTATGTTCTAGCTCAACACATTCATTGCGCTTGGCGGCCCTGCTTAGCAGGCGCCACCGTTGTTGCACTTGGGTACTTTAAGGCTTCCCCTTCCTCGTTGTCTCGTTTTGCCACTCCCAACCTGTGTGTTTTTTTACTACCCACCCTAGTCGTGCTGAATCTCCTATCCTGCTGCTTTTATTTCGCATTTGGAGTCAAACTCAAATCTTGAAGCTTCCTTTTGGCCAGAGCATCCTACGGTTTTTGTTGCGAAGTAGCAGAGTTGTTTGTTGAGACTCCCTTGCCTTTATCCCTTGTCACCCCTTGTCCACATTACTCGTTTCTTCTAATGGATTCTCGAAGACCTTCGTTGTTTTCTGTGAAACCATCGAGTCCCCAATATCCTCGTCCATCACTGTGTCAGAGCTCCAGCTTGAATATTGATACCCATCTGGATCCGAGCCCTTGCTCTGCTTCTCCTCTTCATTCTTTTATTCCTCTTTCTCGTCATTCTTCTCACCTTCCCCTTCTTTCACACTCTTCTTTTTTCTGTTTGCTTTCTTCCTTGGTGGTGGTGCATACAGAAGAAAAGAACCATACCCAGGCAGTTGAGATTATTTTCTGCATGTTTGCTGTGGACAATTATCACTGAAGTGTGATATGCAACCATACCATTTACAAACGTACGGAACTCGTTCGTATTTGTAATCTATCCATCTTCTTTCCTTGAAAGCTTTCACAAATCTTCCCCTACAAAGCGGTTTAGTGACATCCATTCTCACCCTAACCCTAATGTAATCACCATCAGGCCCTGAAAGTATTCTACAATCCTCCCCCACTATCTCACCTAGATTACTCAAAGGCTTCTTCGCAGCTTCTGGTTTGAGAAAGTATGGAGGAAGATTGATAACTTGAACCCAAATATCAGCTTTATGAAACATCGGAGACTCTACCTTTGTCTTGTTATCCCACGGTCTTAGGATCAACAAGTTACCATCAAAAGTCCACGGACCACCCGCCATCACCTTTTCTTTGGTTTCGCAATCCGGGAACTGGAAAACAAAAATGTTTGGACTGGTTTCGAAGATACCGATCTTATCTCCATTGATCCAAATCTTTTTAAACACAAGCTTCATTGCCCATGCTTGAACCGCCCCTGGGATGACGAAGGAGCCCGCCAAGCAATGTCGAAATCCTCTGATCGGACGAAGGAACCCACCAAGCTTCATTATCATTATTATTATTATTATTATTATTATTATTATTATTATTATTATTATTATTATTATTATTATCATTATTATTATTATTATTATTACTATTATTATTATTATTATTATTGTTGTTGTTGTTGTTGTTGTTGTTATTATTATTGTTGTTGTTGTTGTTGTTGTTGTTGTTTATATTTCATCTGAGTATAATTACTGTTATTAATATTGTCTTATAAGTCATCGCGTAGTATGTTGTTTATTGTTCTTATCATTTTCTGTTTACTTGATTACATGTTCTGCACTACTACTCATAGTAGCATATTTAAATTGTAATGTTGAAAATTTTAGCTTGTGTCGAAAGGTGGGCGTGGGAGACTGGGAGGGAAAAAGAGTTCAATCTTTAACCATTCCTCCTATAATAATCTAACGGTTCTGCAGCACATTCATACACTGCACACAAAAAAGGTGTAGCACATTCATACATACACGAAACTTATTTCCCCCTTCTAAGGTTTTGTGCTCTTCACACTTTGGTTAAAAGAGGTTTCCAGCACTTCCACCTTCACCTTACTAATAAAATCACTGCTCACGTTTTTTTCACAGCTGAAGAAGGAAGTGGAGGAGAGCAGGAAGCCCTTACCAGTGGAGTGGAGAAGGAGGATCAAGGACCTGAAGCTGATCTCATGCAGGAGCTTTGTTTCCTTCAATTGTCGAGTAGTCTAGTTCGTTTGCAGTCAGTTAGTTTGATCTCTAGGGAGTCTTTCAGCTTTGTTTTGAGGACAAGCGCTTTTTGGTCCTTTTGAGTGCCTTTGCGATGAGCTTGGGGTTTGAGCTCCTTGTGGATTTGTGAAGCACTTTGTTATCTTTCTGTTTGTTTAATCTGATGCTCTCATTTCCTTCCAAAGAAAATATTCAGATAGCCCTAAACTTGAGGTGGCTAGTCTCTTTTCGGGGGGGCGGGAGACTGCTCTCGAATCAATGACAAAAGCTATTAATAAAAAAGCATTTTAAAGTTAAGTTCAAACTTTACTTTTTACTATTCTTATCATTGGAAAAAAGTTCTATAGAAAATTTTAGCATTTTATTCTTTGAAATTGCTCTTAAGTCATAGCCAGAGCCAGAGCCATGGAAGAGTTCATATCTCGAGCTTAGTGAGTGCATACCGACCGAGATACGTCGTTGAATCCTGGAGGACGGCTACCTCATTATTGGCGAAGTCGTTCTTAAAGACAACGCATTCAGTTTCGACGTTCGAAGGCATAGACGAGAGTAGGCGTTTATTGGATCCGCGTATCTTGAGTTCGGTTTCCATTTAAACTGTTACTTTGACCAATGTTTAAAATCCTACAGTAAGAATTATATAATTTGGATTTGCGCACCCGGCTGACAATCCTTGGCTAGTCTTGTGTTGTCCATACCATTGTGACACATGAACTGTCGAGACTATAGGTATGGATCAATAACCACAACCTACGAGCCTCAAAATATTTCATCGTCTTCCAGGCCTAAAGTCTTGCCCGTCCCGTCCTATATACTTTGGGTTAGCAAGAGCAATATTGTGAAGAATGGCATCATTCAAACAATGAGTGTGATTTCCTTCTCATTGTTTTAATGTGAATGCATTGCTATTTATACTCAGCTCACTCTATATTGTAGCACCTACCAACATATACGGTCTATTTAAGATGGGATGACTCATTCCATGAACTGAAATATGATACCATTTCATTGATCGAATAATGGGTTGATTGTTAATATTTCGATATAGCTAAGATATACACTTCGTTACTAAATGTTGGAGGAAACTATAACCACCGCGTTGCACATGTGGGGAGCCCGAAGCTTCCGTGAACATAACCGTGGTATGAATCTGAATATATAATTGTGATAAACAAGACGGTCAAGGCTCTTGAATACATTCATATGAGTTCAAGTCTGGAAGTGTTTTGTTGATCTCATTCGTATTGTAGTTCATGATGAACTGACTATAACTGTCCGGCAACGATTTCAGGATGAGATCAGTAGCAAACTCTTGGATGAATGGGAATCCCAACCAGTCGAGACTCTCAATATAGCCGATCATGCGGAGTACACGAGGTCCGAATCGATTCCCCTCTTGCAGACTACACTTGAGCATTGCATTTGATACTTCATACCGCTCATGCCTTGCTTGCTCTTGGAAGAACTGTCTCAAAAGTACGATCATATCATAGGCCTCCATGTTCTCATGTTGTTTCTGAAGCTCAAAGTTCATGGTGCAAAGCATTTAGCAAGTCACATCAGTAGAGTCATCAACAATCTTCTAATGTGCCTTCCTCACAGCAGCAGTAGCATCTGCAGGTGGTGCTTCTAGAAATGGTTGCTCTAGAATGTACAACTTCTTTTCTTGTTTGAGAACAATTCTCAAGTTTCTGTACCAGTCTAGAAAATTCATTCACAACAATTTGTCATTCTCAAGGACCGAACGCAATTTCGATGTTTGTTGATTGTTTGCCATTGGAAATCTACAAATGAGACATATGTAAATTTTAATTTTGTGAACTATTAAACTATACTTAACAATGGCTAGATTATTAAATATAGCTCCCACTACTTTCTTCGGATTAACGGACCCCACTATTAATGCGAATAATATCATATATTTTTTAGTGGGACAAGATTCATGTTTCACCTCTTATTGGACCTGCTTTGGCATGTCACCCAAAATTCGGTCCATATAGCTAGAAACAGCTTCCAGTTGCATCCAATGCAACTCTTAATTCAATTAGGCGAATAACTCCTTATTCTTTATATATCTTATAGATAACTCCTAATTATTTTGCCACCAAGTTTTCAATCCTATTGAAATAGCTTAGTTGCGTCAGACCTCTTATTTCAGCAGTCACACATTACTTGCTTGTGTCGTCGCGTCACATTGTGATGAATCAAGACGCCTTGCTTTGGCAAGCCCGAAGTCAAAATATCTTGATCATGACGAGTGCTAAGCAAGAGAAGGCAAAACGCAATATATCGTTGAGGGTTTTTCTTTTCATTTTATTTGTTGATCATATTAACTGATCTACTCATTTGGATTGGGCAATCCCAAATGAAATATTCAAACCGTTTTATTTATCTTGTTACCTTTTGCATGCATCAACCATAAATCTAAATAAAACAACATAAATAAATAATAAATAAACGTGGTATGGATGTGGCCCCTAAAACTAAGATATTCCCAAGCCAATATGTTATTTATATAGTTACCCCGCTCTCTACATTTAACGAGCCGGATCGAATCTCCAATAGCTTATTTATATAGCGGTTACCTTTAAATTATAAATAAGATGGGAAAAATATTATCTCTAACCAGGGCCGGCTCTAACTTTTCGGCTGCCCTAAGCGAAACAAAAATTTGGTGCCCTTTATTTACATAAATAAGAACTTAAATTTTAAAAATTACATCAAAAGTCTATTCATAATCCAACTGAAAAATGCCATCAGATAAGTTCAAGGCTATATTAATTAAACAAACTGAGAGCCCAAAACAAAATTTGAACAAGATAACCAAAATTATTGTAGGATCTGGTAACAAAACAAATAGAAATGACATACAATAAGAGCTTACATATTCAAAAAGACATTACATCAGGATAACAATTGAAGCTTTTGGCTTTTCTCCATCTGCATTTGAAAGAATCTCCTTAAAACTCTTCTTGATGGATCAAATCAATGATTGTATCATGGTAGTAGCTTCAGAAAAAATAGACTTGGTGATGCTTTAACTTGCTAGATAACTCTGCTCACTTGAATGTGATTTGAACCAAAGAAGATCTTTGCAATATGAACCATGTAGATTCCAACCGCTACAGCAGCTTCCGCGTCAATCAAAGTTCCTAAAAGTTGAAGCGATCAAGAAGAAAGATGTGGAAAATTCTGCTCGCGTCAATGTTCTTTTATTCGTATTTGCTTCACCTGTTTGACATTTAGCACAGCATCAAAATTACACTAAACGAGATATTTAAATAAAAATTTTCCTTCTCGATTTTACGGATGCAAAAGTATGAATGATATCGTCATATTCAAGTTCCTTCACCAATTCTCTCTCTATAGAGAGTGTTGCCAATCCAGTTAATCTCTCTTGTGACATAGTGGATCTTAAATATGATTTGATCAATTTTAATTTAGAAAAACTTCTCTCAGCTGAAGCAACAGATACTGGGATAGTTAAAATTATTCTATAACATATGCAAGCATTTGGATAACAACATGAATTGTTTATGTGATTCAAGATTTTTAATGGTGTATTTATTTCATTTGGTAAAAGTATTTTCAGCACTTGCAACTCAGAGAATAAATCACAACCATCTATATCTGATTGTAAATCATGTCTTAAATGGCTTTCCAGCTCAATGCAATGCCTTTCTAATATATCATCATCCAAAGATTTTAAAACACTAGTATCAATTAAAAAGCCAAAAATTTCCCGATATCTCTTAAACTGCTCAAATCTACTAGTGATGGAAGAAACAGCTTGATCCATAATATAAATGAAAAAATCAGTTCTAAAAGATTCTTGAGCAGATGAAACAAAACCATCACTAGTGCTCTCATCAAATTGTCGCTTTCTACGAATTATACGCTTCTCAGGAAATGTTGGCTCAATTCCCATATCTTTAGCAATATCTCTAGCAGAATTTAAAGCCTTATCAAAACCATTCTTCCGATATTTTTTTAAAAAGTCCAGAAGAGATTCTAACTCATGTATAGCAATATTAATCTGCATATCCTCGGATTGTAATATTTTACTTACACCATTAACAACAGATAATATATCATACCAAATAGTCAAGGAGAGCAAAAATTCAAAATTATCGAGTTCACATTTTATTATACCTTTAGCTTCATTCTCAACTTTTGCATCCTTATCACTATTTTCGATTAGATCAAGTAAAGCATCTCTTATTTCACGAGTTTGAAACCTAATGGGTTTGACACTCTCAATCCGGCTTTCCCATCGTGTTTGTGATAATGATTTAACAGTGAGTCTCGGTACGTTATCTTTCAAAATTTTCCATCTCTTGGTAGACGAAGAAAATAAAGTATAAATTCGTTGAATTGCACCAAAGAAATCTCTACCTCTAGAACAACAATTAGCCATATCACTAAGTACTAAATTAAGATTATGACTAGCACAAGGAGTGTAAAAAGCTCTAGGATTCAACTCTCTTAATCTAGTTTGAACACCTTGATGACATCCTTTCATATTTGAACCGTTATCATATCCTTGTCCTCGTATATTATGGATATCAAGTTCATTGGCATTTAAAACTTTGAGAAGTTCTTCAAGTATGCCTTTACCGGTAGTATCATCTATTTTCAAGAATTCGAGAAAAAATTCTTCCACCTTGATGGGACTGCAAGATATATCAACGCATCGCAATATGAGTGACATTTGTTCTTCATGACTCACATCTGGGGTACAATCTAGTATAACAGAAAAATACTTAGATTTTTGAACTTTCTTGATAATCTTATTTTTAATCTCCCGTGATATCAAATGCACTAGCTCATTTTGTGTATTGTGTCCGAGATAATGAGTATGTGTCTCACCATTTGTTATACGCCTTAAATGTTCTTGCATTACAGGATCAAATTTTGCAATCATTTCCACTAAGCTCAAAAATTTTCCATTATTTTCTTCATATATTTTCTCATTTGTTCCGCGGAAAGCAGTATTGGTCATAGCTAACTCCTCAACAATTGCAATAATCCGTATCAATACAGATTTCCAATGAGCTTTTTCCTTCTTTATACTTTCTTGGATGCTATGGTCTAGTGTTCTATTTTTAACCAATCTTAATTCTAAATCTGCCCAAGCAAAGATATTAGTGATGTGCTCACTAGATGCCTCGTGTGTTTTGAGTTTCGACCCTAAATTTCTCCAATCATTAACTCCCTCGTTGACAAGTTGGATCTGATAAGGCTTCGAGCTAAATAATTTACAGCAAAAACAAAAGACTCTATCAACAGACTTGGAGTAAATAAGCCACCTCCTATCTTGTTTCTCACCGTTGGGTAATGTCCTAACATAATATGAAATAGCAAAATGTCGAGAATGGATATCTTTCGGAAACTCTATGCCTTCTACCCTTATAGGACCATTTTCTACTAACATGTCTCTCATTTTTGTATCTATAAATCTCCAATTTGCAGGATCATAAATATCTATAAGGTTGGAAGCTTTATTATCGAAAACATTCCCATCATGTTTCTCCATTGAATTTTCAGTTTGTTTCTCTTCATGACTCTCAACAGGGTCTTTGAGCCGATTATCTAATGAAGTACCTATAATATCCTCCGCTAAATTCTGACTTTCTTCTGCATACTCTTTATTTTCCGCACATATAACAGTTTCATCTTCAACAACTGGAATTGCATTTTCTGAACGTATTTTTTTTTGCGGTCATAAATTTATCCAAAGATCCTCTTAAACTGTCAACTAACTGCTCTTGTTTACGTTTCTTTTTCCTTTTCTCATGCCCACATTCTTGTTTCCTTGTATACATGATAGTTCAAGCAAAATTAGATAAATTAAAACATACAAAATAAACGATGGAACATGTTCAGTGTTGATGACCAATTTGCAGATATAGTGAAACTGAATTCCAAGCCTGGAGAAGAAGCCGAAGTATGATGCAGGTTTGTGAGGATTATCGCAGCAATTTGCAAAAGTGAAATCGAATCCTAACAATAAAAACAGCGAAATTAAGTTCACAGTTCATCAAAATTGACAAGAAACACACTCAGTAAACCTTATACACAGAAATCCCCAATTCTCAAACTATACATACCTGGACTCCTGGAGAAAGAAAGAACCCTAATTGATCGGTGGAGGTCCTGATTCGCGAAGAGGAGAGAATTCTTTGTGGGTTGCCCACGAAATATTGGAGTAGTTGAAGAGAATTGGTTGATCGCTGAACAATTTTCTTAATCAATCGAATGGAGTACTGTTTCTTGCAAATAGGTCTCCACGAACCAATTACAGAGAAAGCAAGAAACTGAATTGTGGCTATGAATCGTGAGGTATCAGAGGATGTATTTAACGCTAGAATCATTGTGCCGTTTGATTGCAGTAATGGAGATTGAAGTTGCTTGAGAATAGGGATCGATTGTTGAGAGATTTGAGGCGATTTGAGAGAGAGGGAGGGGATCAGGGGAATGAGAGAGAGAGAGAGAGAGGAGAAGAACGGTGGTTAATGAATGCACGATTGATATATATATATTTTTTTTTGGCAAATCACGATTGATAGTTTGATACTGATCCTTAATTAGTGGATTTGACCAAGTATAAGAATGAGATAAGGTCATAAAGATATTATTTATTAATTATTAACTAATTATTTATGAAATTACTAAATTACCCCTGGATTTTTAAAAAAATGGTGCCCTCCTTCTATCTGGTGCCCTAAGCGGTTGCTTAACCGGCTTAGCTATTCAGCCGGCCCTGTCTCTAACAGGTTCTCTACTACGCCCATTATTTTAGCGGATAGTTATCCCGCTATCTACATTTAACGAGCCGGATCAATAAGTTTACGTTTCTTTAACCATGTTCATAGTTGTTATGTCCTGAATTCCTTAAAATTCTCTTACATGAAATATTGAGAATGTGCCACGTGTTATTTAGCTAATCATTTAACTAACACTATTGGAGTACTAACTAAAATTTTACAATATCTAAAATAAAAATGTTCAATTTTTATCATATTATAAATAACTTTTAGCTATTACTACTGTAGAAGAGTCAGAAAAAATCTTCAAATAGCTAAACTTTATGTGTGTGTGTCTCCTCATTTTATATTTTAATATTTTTTATATTTAACTTTTACCTACAAGAACTACATTTAGCTAACTTTTACTGTTAGGGTGGTAGCTCAAATGGTAGAGTGTTGGAAGCCCCTGCATTAAGTCCCGGGTTTAAACCTGATTGACGATAAAAAATAGTTTTTAAAAAAACTTTTACTACTGTTTTTTCTTGAAGCTTACTTCATTTTTTCACACTATTCTAAAAAAATAAAAAAATAAACCTATAAAAAAATTACCGCCAGCCAAAATAACCAAGTGAATAGTGTCAAAAAATAAAGTAAACGTGATAATCTTTGCATGACCCAGTGAATAGTGTCAGACAATGAGTGTGACTTCCTTCTCACGCTTTCACTGTGAATCATGGCTATTTATACTCGCTCTGTAATGCTTCAACACTCAGCCAAAAAGTTACGAAAGAAAAAGTTATGCGAGGTTTATCTAGCGATTCAAAGTATGATTCCATATATCAATTGAAGAACATAATGAATGCTAATTTTTCTGCATAATTGAAAAGTATGGAATACTGGAAGGTTGGAGGAAACTAAATCCATTAGGTGGATTTCACTTACGCTCTGCGAAAAACATTGTTGGAACAAAACAATTCTGATGTGTTTTTATTTTAGCAAGAAGTTTTTCTCAGAAAGTTCGAAGTCAAACCATTTTTTCAGTGTGATACAGGTCAACCCTACGATCCGGGTCAACAATATAATTATTATTATTATCATAATTTGTGGTATTTATATAATTATTTAATTAATAGTTAGTTTGTTAGTTTATTTATTCAAGGCTTAATTACTTAATGGATACCTCCAGTATAGTGAAACTATCACAATGCACTACCCATTTTCAAAACTTGCTGTCAATGTACCCCATTTGCAATAAATAAGTCAGTTTGAAACTGGCAAATTTTTTCCATCCATCACTTAACGGATTGAACCGTTAGTTTACTAATATATCCTTTTATTTCAGGGCAAAATAGTCTACTCAATAAAAATATGAAGATCAAGGCATCTACCACTGTGGCTGCCACAGCAGCCGCCGCCGCCGCCCTAAACCCAGATTCCGGTCAGCACCACCACCACTACCACCTTAATGCGACCATCCTCCAGTATCCCTTCGAAATGAAATCAATACCTTATGGCCTCTATCGACCCCAATTCAGCCCAGATTTAACACCAACAAAAGCCCCAATTCAATCCTAATTAAGCACCGTTCAGAACCTCGCTCTTAAATCGAATCCAACTTGTAACAAACCCAAAACAAACCAACCAACCAACCTAGAGAAAGCCCAGAGAAAAATTTCAATCTTTTTCTACTTCAAAGACTCAATCTCAATTTCTCCATCTCAAAGACCCAATCTGTCAATCGCATAAGCGTCAGAGCCTCATCCTCTAGTCCATCCCCAATTCATGAAAACTCCTCCAAAAACCCATTCCTCAAAAAGATCAGGACCACCACCGGCGCCCTCCCCATCGCCTCCGTAGCCGCTGCTTCCGCCGGGAAGTTAAACCACCTCCCTACCATAGCCGAATCCCCGATAACCGTAACCGACGAAGTCCAAATTCAGGAGCAGCTAGAGAATTGGAAGACCCAGCTACCCCATTGTCGCAGTTTCTGAAATCGAACAACGAAGCCGTCGAGGCATTGAAATCTCTGCTACAGAGCAAGCTCGAGGACGAAGAAGCTCTCCAGATCTTGAAGAAGCTGGTCTCGGCCCAACCGGAGCAAACCGAGTGGAATTTCCTATTAGCGAGGTTGCTGAACGAATTGGGGAAAACCCAAGATGCACGAGACGTGTATGAATCCGGGTTCGGTGAGGGTTTTGATGGGTTGTTGAAATTGAGGCGATGGAGGATTGAGATAGAGGCTGAGGATAGATGGAGGGACGAAGGGAGGGAACATAGATAAAGAGATGAGAGATATGGATTGAGGGAGACGGGTTGGATTCAGTCCATCCATCCCTTATCTTCTTCTTCTTCTTCTTCTTTTTTTTTACTTCCAACCCTTATCTTCAATTGTGTTTCATTTTTATTCTTTTCTTTTTCTAGTTTTTTCTCATTTTAAATTTCTTATTTTGGCATTGAAAATTTTGCCCTTATCGTGATGATGATGTTTGGATGGAAAATTTTCCCAGTTTCAAAGTGACTTATTTATTGCAAACGGGGAACATTATCAGCAAGTTTTCGTAATGGGTAGTGTAAAGTGATAGTTTCCCAATACTGGAGGGTACCATTAAGTAATTAAGCCTTTATTCAATTATATAATTAGATGTATATTTATTTATTTAGTAAGTCGGGCCAAGCCCATTAAGTCAAGCTGTCTAAATAGGGTTACTGCTTTTCTATTTAATCATTGTAATAGTTTGTAGTATTCATGAGATAATGAGAATTGTTTTGAGTTTATTTTGTTTCGTTTCGTAGTTTTTCGTAGCTTCACGAACTACTGGTAGAGATTTAATTGACATATTGGACTACGTGAGAAATTTATAAGAAACTTGTCACTTTGTTATCCATTTTACTATAAAAGAAAGTTGTAAAAACAAATTTTATGCAAATTTTACCGAAGATCAAAACTTTATGAAGTTGGAGTTTTTAAGTTTATCATTCACAGCTTCCTTTTTTGCTCAATAAAAACTTTATTGATAGGAAATATAATAAAAGTATTTGTGGCTCTCATTTTCTGGGAGGCCGAGGCGGTTGCCTCAACCACCTAGAGGTAGAGACGGCAATGCTGACAAGGCCGATCACGCCTCCCCAATAAAAAAAGTGAGGGCTCTTTATTTGTCAAGCCCATGTCTCGCAATACCACATGGACCTGAAACACCTCAAATTACGAGCTATTAAGTTCAATTTTAGAAGAAGCATTTACAAGCATGGAAGATATACATGTGAAGCTCCAACCGGATATCATGGCGAAATCTCCTGATCGATGGCAAAAACCGTCAGACAATTGGTGTAATGTGAATTGTGATGCCGCCAAGTCAGAGGAGGAAACGCTAGCTGGATTGGGTTGTATTCTAAGGGACTCTGAGGGCTGTTTTGTCGCGGGTAAATGTTCTAGAACAACGTTCCATAAATCAGTGCTGCTACTGGAACTCAGAGCAATCGCAGAAAGTTAAGAGCATCTCCAACAGATCTTGCAAATCAACATTTTATGCAAAATATAAAGGATTTTTTAAAAAATTGGACTCCAACAGTACATGCATCTTGAGAGGCAAAATGCAGAACAGCAAAACTCTCACCAAACTTGGCGAGGATAATTGGTTCTGCAAAATATTTTGAACATGTCCTATTTTTTCTCAACCCATGTTCCTACAATTACTACATAATGATATATTTGTTCCTACAATTTTGTTTTCTCTCTCATCCACAATTCATCATTTGCACGTGTTGTGAGTGAGATGAAATAGGAAAACATATTTTACATAACTTTTACAAATTATTGTTGGAGTAGGATACATTTTGCAAAATGCAAAACAAAATTATTATGTATAATTTGAATTAGAAATACATATTACTGCTGGAGATGCTCTAGCAAAGGACGCAAACTGTACACGAGTGATCTTGGAGTCTGACAGCTCCTATCAACCTTCTTCAGCAAAAGCGACATGGGGACACGGAAGGAGAGTGGTGCAGCGAGATTTTAGAAGAAATAGAGAAGAGCAATGGCTTACTGGATTTTTTCGATGATTTTAAATTATCTCATATTCTTCGAACATGCAACGAAGCTGCACATCTATTTGCACATAGGTCGTTGCAGCCGACGACCCCCAGCCTTTTCACAATTACATGACTGGATTAACTACGTTCTTGTTTCTTTCTTTTTTTTTTTTTTGAGAAATACGTTCTTGTTTCTGATATGGAGCTTTTTGGCTTATGAATGAAAAATATTTTCCCTCAAAAAAAAAAAAGACGCCACAACTAGTATTTGTATCGAATAATAGAGTGCTTTGTTAATTTTTTGATATAGCTAAAGATATATATTACACTCCTAAATGTTAATGGGAAACAATCACCGTTGGGTTGCATATGTGGGGTACCGAAGGCTTCCGTGGAACATAACCTTAGTGTGGAACATAACCTTAGTGTGAATCTTGATGGAACGATATCGATGAAAGTTAATCTTGTTGAACTGAATATGTTTTGTCATAAAGCAATGTCTGTTATTGGGAAAGTTCGAAAGATTTCAAAAGGAACCCCAACTTAGTAAAATCGCTGCCTGTGGAATGTTTGAACGACTGTGGAATGTCCGAAATCTTGTTAGCCAAGGATATAGAGAATGTTCTGGGCCCAACACTATGTATCAAGTAGAAGATCTGGAATTGTTCCATGCACACATGAACATACATTGTTCACACATAGCATGCATTTTTTTATTATGAAGACATTTTTCACCCTCCGATTATCGATTAAATACATTTTGCCCTTCTGATTTATCAATAAATATTTTCCGCACTCTGTCAGAGTTAAAAACTAACACACAGTAACGGAAGGGCAAAAGGACATAATTAACCCTAGAATTTGACTAAATTACTCCACTATAATAAAAGTCATTTCCACCTCACTTCCTAATCCTAACAACTTTATATCTTCCTCTCTCTCTTCCGCCTCTCTTCTTCTCCAGTTCATCAACTCCCTCCTTTCTCCTCCTCACCTCCATCCCTCTGTCTCTCTCTCCCGTCGGACCACATGACCCAGTCGTGGTCTTCTCCAATCAAACCCAGAGCAATCCCCAACACCTCCTAAATCGCCGTTGTTACCACTTCGTTATTCACCACTGAACCAGAGCAATCATCATTCTCATTTGCCATCTAAGTTTTGGTTAGAGGCTATTGTCACAGCCAACTACTTAATCAATTGAATGCCTAAAGCCGAACTCTGTTACAAGTCACCTTTTCAAACATTGTATGCAGTACATCCTGACTATTCTTTGCTCAAGTCCTTTGGATGTCTTTGTTTTCCTCATTTAAGACCATATACCACTCACAAGCTCCAACCGAGATCAACAAAATGTGTTTTTCTAGGTTACTGTCCTACCACCAAAGGATATAGGTGCTTTGATTTTGTGTCACACAAACTTCATATCTCAAGGCATGTTCAGTTCTTTGAACATGTCTTTCCTTTCAAAAATGAAAGTCTTGCTTCTTCTACCTTTTCTGAATCTGTTCCAACTTCTAAACTGTTTCCTTCGGTTTACAAACCATTTGTTTCATATATGTCTCAACATACTCATACCATTCCACCTTCTTCAATACCCTTCATAGCTCCAATCTGCTCCACACCTATCTCTTCTCCATCTCCTATACCTTCTCCAATTCCAGTTTCCGCACCTACTCATACAACCAATTCTTTTCATAATACACACCTAGAGTCATCCTCTTCTACATCCAATTCTGCACCCTCATCAAGAGACACTCACCCTGTACCATCTGAACCAAGGTATGTGACCAGGTCTCATACAGGGACACTTAAACCTAACCCCAAGTATGCTCATACTGCTATGACTGGTTCTATTCTTGATGAACCACATTCTAGCAAAGAAGCACTTTTAATTCCAGAATGGATGTCTGCTATGAATGAAGAGTTTCAAGCTTTACATAGGCAGGGTATCTGGACTTTAGTACCCCTCCCAGCTCATAGACACCATATTGGTTGCAAGTGGGTCTTTCAGGTCAAGAAAAATACAGATGGAACATTGGCTAGGTACAAGGCCAGGTTAGTTGCAAAAGGTTTCTTGCAACATTATGGCATTGATTATACCGAGACTTTTAGTCCAGTGGCTAAACAGCAGACAATTAGACTGGTTTTGAGCTTGGCCTTGCATCACAAATGGTCCATTACACAATTGGATGTCTCTAATGCTTTCTTACATGGATAATTGCATGAAGAAGTATACATGAATTAGCCTACTGGGTTTGAAGATCCTAGGTATCCTCCTAATTTTTTGTGCAAGCTGCACAAATCGTTATATGGTTTGAAACAAGCTCCTAGAGCTTGGTATACACTACTTGCCTCCTTCTTATCATCTCAGGGTTTTAAGTCAAGTTTAGCTGATTCTTCACTTTTTGTGAGACATAGTGGTGCACATACCCTGGTTATTTTGATATATGTTGATGACGTTCTTATTAATCTAGTTGGTTCAAAATTGTGTTGATACTCTCAGCAGCAAGTTTGAGATGAAAGACTTGGGTTCTTTATCATGCTTTCTTGGAATTGAGGTGTCTAATACATCTGATAGTGGTCTGCTTCTTCATCAACAAAAGTATGCCACAGATTTGCTAAAAAGAGTTGGAATGATTGATTGCAAAACTTCAGTCTCTCCAATGGCTCCAAAAGTCAGATCCAGTGACAAAACTTTGTATGAGAATCCAGCTCTGTACAGAAGTATTGTGGGTGCATTGCAGTACCTTACTATAACAAGGCCTGGTATACAGTATGATGTGAATACTGTGTGCCAATTTCTGCATTGTCCTTCTAATACACACTTTCAAGCAGTAAAAAGGATCTTGAGGTATGTCAAAGGGACCATTGATCTCGGTCTTAAATTCTCTTCAAGTGTGTTTCAACTACAAGCCTTTTCTGATGCTGATTGGGCTGGAGACCCAATTACTAGAAGATCCACAACAGGGTTTGGTATATTTCTTGGTACAAACCTCATTTCCTGGTCCTCCAAGAAGCAAGTAACAGTCTCAAGAAGCTCTACTGAAGCCGAGTACAGAGCCCTTGCTGCTGTCACGTACTGCAGAATTGAAATGGTTAGGTTACTTATTAAAAGATATGCATATACAAGCTCCCACTCCAGTGGTTTGGTGTGATAATCAGTCGGTTCTAGCTCTAGCATCAAATCTAGTATTTCATGCTAGAGTCAAACACATTGAGCTGGATTATCACTTTGTGAGGGAACAAGTATTGTCTAAAGCCATTACAGTAAGGTACATTGCTTCTCAAGATCAACTTGCTGATGTATTCACAAAAGGATTGTCAAATCAACAGTTTCATTATCTAAGGACTAAATTGCACTTAGGCAAAGACTCTGAAGTTGATAATTAGTATTGATGATCTGTACTACTTCATTGCTCTCTGTTCAAGAAGTGTTACTGAGTTGTGGATGTCTTCTTGCTGCTCAAATGTCTGCATTCAGATCTGTCCAAGAAGAGTAATTAGTTTGAGAAGGGATGTAAAGGATTAAATTGTGATAGTTAAACAATCCAAGGGTAAAAGTGTCTTTACCATCATGTGAGTTAGGCAGTTAGAACTGTGGTTAGTTGATACTGATCATGGTTAGTTTATGTACTCATATATACATTTTGTAATAGCTGTATTTCATTATTAGATTGAGAAATAGTAAAAGTCTCCAACAACCACCCACACCGCTGAACCCCTGAACCGGCACAGTGGTCGGTTTGGGTGCGAGGAGAGAGGGTTTGATGATGTGGTGGGTTTGGGTTCGACAGAATGAGGTGGAGGAGGAGAGGGTTCGACAGCATGAGGTGGTGGGTTTGGGTTGGACAGCATCAGGGCCGGCTCTAATTATTATGGTGCCCTAAGCAAACAATGAATATTGTCCCCTTTATATATATATCTAAACGTGAATTACAAAGTTCAAATACGACATCAACATTTTTTTTTTTGAGAAACACGACATCAACATTTTATCAACTTTCACATTGTTTTTACATAAAAGGGAAGCTCAACCAGTAACCAACAAGAGTTCATCACAAGTTCACAACCAATTTACAAAGGAGAATTACATTCTCCATACAACTAGAGAACTTCGGAGAGTAGTCATAGATTACTGGATGCGAAAAAATAATTTATGTGAGATTTTAGGAGAAAAAAAAAAGACTAATGTTTATGAGAGATTTTAGGAAAAAAATTGGAGAAAGAGAAGGTTGAAGATTTATGAGAGACTGAAGGAGAAATTTTTGAAGAAGGTTGAGGATCACGATCTGGAATTGGTGATAAGTATTAGGAGATTGTGATAATTGAATGATATTTCTATTAATTACATTAACTCTACATTAATGCTATTTCTTATATATCCCCAAAATTTCGGAAAATTTGGTGCCCCCTAAAAACTTGGGGCCCTAAGCAGCTGCTTAAGCTGCTTACTGTTAGAGCCGGCCTTGGACAGCATGAGTCTGGTGAGTATCGTATTCAGTGATATAATACCTTGATTAACTACCTAACTAAAAATTGATTCTTTCCTCCATCTGAGACCACGAACCACCGCCAGAAACTATTTGCCTAACTGCACAAGACAATTCAGATTCTTTTACACCCTCTAGTTTGGTTGAAGGATACTTTCACCCTTCAGATTTCAAAAAAAGACGCTTCCACCCCTTCATTGTGCAGAACCTCAGGAAACTTACATCATATATTGTGACACCATTAGTCTGGAATTGTGATACTAGTTTTGTTTCTTTTGAATTGTCTTACTTTGACTTTTTAATCCGTAACTGGGTCACTTTGACACGGTAATTTAGGTAGCAAAACAACATAAGTTTTGAACTTTTTTTCATTATATTATAGAGTAAAGTTTACTCTACAAGACCTTGCAAAGATTATCAAATCCTTATATCGTTTTGCTAACCTAATCACCGGGACAAAGTGACCCAGCGAATAGTGACAAAAAGTGAAGTAGAATGACACATATGTAGCTAAAAATAGTTTCCGGGACAACTGTACCCCCGTATAATGCAAAATATAAGCATTACTCAAGGGTATTATAGACTTTTTGCATGACATAAGGGGGAATTTGTCTCCAGAACTATTTTCAATTACGTCTCACTCCTAGACTAGCGGCTTCACAATCAGAGGGTACAAGTTTCGTGAAATTCGGCACACTGATGGGATGAAAATGTCCTTTTCTAAACTGGAAGGGGTGAAAGTGTCATTCTGTCGAACTAGAGAGGGTAAAAGTGTCCGTTTCCAAACTTAGGGGGCTTTCTCAAGATTAAAATTGGGGCTTTCTGCCTTACCTTGGGGCTTTTACCAGTTCCGCTCATTGTGGCCCAAAAGTGTTGGGCATGGAATTGTTTCCAAGTGTGTGTTGATTCACCACCGCCACGTAAACCCTCTATAAAAGGACATTGCCCTCTCTCTATTGATTATTGCTATTAATTGCCTTGTGTCAACGAGAGTGTTCCAACAGAGAACACTGCGAGCGAGTTAATTCACCCGCATTGTTGTAGAGGGCTGTGTACATGTTATAGTGGAAGCTTTGGGTAATATTTGACGCACTCGTTTTGGTTGACTGTAGTACACGTTTTAGTCAGTCGATCTTGCCGCATAACCCAACATAATTTGCATAACCATGTCGGTAACAGCCGGTGTTAGCAATACCATCATTGCCATTAGGGACAAACTCAAAGGGAAAATCGGCCAGACTAAAGTAAAAAGGTACTGGCCTGGGAAAGCTCCTGAGTGGGCTGCTGATGATTATGTTGATGAATACGAGGATATTCGGATGATGGCCCTTCATGAACCTTTACCTCGTTGTCAGGAAGAAGATCCAGATATCCCAAGGTTACGTTTACGGATAGATAATCGCGAGGAGATAAGGGCTGAGCATAGGCGTATTCGACAAGCTGAGATTATTATCTCAACCATTGAAGAGGAAAACATAAATCAACAAGGACTAGACTTGGAGGAAGAGGAGGATGAAGATGCTCTGAGAGAAAGGAGGCAGAGACTGAGGCTCAAGTTGCTTCAGAGGCAGGAGGAGGAGGAGGAAGCTGCACTTAATCTTCCCCAAGAAGAAGAAGAAGAAGACGAAGAAGAAGAAGAGGTGGAAGAAGAAGAAGAGGATCAACTCACGGTACCTGCGATGATTAAACCTGTTTTTGTAACAAAGTCAGAGAGAGACACCGTATTTGAGCGTGAAAGACTTGAAGCAGAAGCACGGGCACTGGAGGAATATATGAATAAGAGGTTGGAAGAAAGAAGGATTGAAACAAAGCGAATAGTTGTTGAGGAAGTTAGGAAAGATTTCGAAATTCAGAAGAATATGGAATTGGAGGCTGTTATAGGTGATGTGGATACTGACTGTTAGGATTCCCAATACGCGAGAGACAAGAGAAAGCAAGAACCAAACAAGATCAAGAACACAAGCGATTTAACGTGGTTCACTAGTTTTGAGACTAGCTAATCCACACCCAAACCAAACCAATTTATTGATGAGAGAAATCCGATTACAATGCACGCCGTGGCCACGACGACCACGGCTGCCACCCAAAACAACACACACGCACCCAAGAGCACTCAATTGTGTCTCACACACACTAACAAAGGCTCACAATTCCAACCGTGTGTATTGCTTCAAATAACACAAAAAGATGTGCATATATATATACTACTACAAGACTTGGAGCCAAAGTACCTTCCAAAAATAATCCAAGACGAACAAGGAATTATTTCCATCCAATTGTTTCCAAATACAATTTGGAAACATTCCACCATTAACTTTGACCCTTGCTACCAAAGTAATAACTTGTTTCCAAAACCATGTGATGTTTGAATCAATAAAAAAACCCAACAAACCTCCACCTTGATTCAAACTCCATAGCTACTAAATCAATTCTTCTCATCAATCCAACCAACCCGATCCGAGTGTATTCCCAATTTGCGGAATTTGAACACACTCCCAATGCGCCGCAACAAGCGCGTCTATGCGTCTTCAACAAACACAAAGACTATGCGTCCCAATAAACGCTTCCCTTAATGCACCATGACACAATGCATACCCCAACGTTGCGTCAATGACACTTCGCAACAAAGTGCCTATCAAACGATGTCATGCCAATTTGCGCCGTCATCCGCACCAATGCGCAAAACCAATAACCGATGCGCACCAATCCAATATCCAATCGCGCCACCAACCGATACGTGCACGATAACACGTCACCAATCCGCGTGCCCAATAACACGCTCCCATGCTCCATGCCTGGAGGCCAAATCGCCCCCAAGGGGCCTAGAGAGCAACATCGTCCTTGAGCATCCCTCCTCCTCCCCCTGAAGCGAGATCTCCAGGTGCACGATTCTTGGGACACTCCCTTTTCCCATGATGTTTCTCCCTCAATTCGCTAGTTGATTCAAGCCGCCTCCACCTAGACTTGAATCCTCTTAGCTTCCAAATCCAGGTATAGATCCAGATCACTCGCCGGGTTGAGCACGCCATATCGATTGACGCATGCTGGAACCGAAAGCGTGCTGGATGTACCTGAACTAGATCCACAATTCCAATGCTCCACAACAAGAGCCCGATTGCTCCCCCAACAAGGAACCCGATAGCCTCCCAACAAAGGCTTGGTGTGCTTTCACCCCCTGTTTCAGTCAGAGGTCAACCAGCGGAAACCCAATCTTCCCATCAAACCCGACAAAACTTGATCACGAACTCGCCATAGCTTCTCTTGAACTCAACGTAACCAGGCTCTGATACCACTTGTTAGGATTCCCAATACGCGAGAGACAAGAGAAAGCAAGAACCAAACAAGATCAAGAACACAAGCGATTTAACGTGGTTCACTAGTTTTGAGACTAGCTAATCCACACCCAAACCAAACCAATTTATTGATGAGAGAAATCCGATTACAATGCACGCCGTGGCCACGACGACCACGGCTGCCACCCAAAACAACACACACGCACCCAAGAGCACTCAATTGTGTCTCACACACACTAACAAAGGCTCACAATTCCAACCGTGTGTATTGCTTCAAATAACACAAAAAGATGTGCATATATATACTACTACAAGATTTGGAGCCAAAGTACCTTCCAAAAATAATCCAAGACGAACAAGGAAATATTTCCATCCAATTGTTTCCAAATACAATTTGGAAACATTCCACCATTAACTTTGACCCTTGCTACCAAAGTAATAACTTGTTTCCAAAACCATGTGATGTTTGAATCAATAAAAAAAAACCCAACACTGACGACGAATTTAACGAAGCAGAAGAATACGAAGCATGGAAGGCGAGAGAGATAGCGATGATTAAGAGGGATAGGGAAGCCCGCGATGCATTGTTCAAGGAGAAAAGAAGAAGAGAATGGGAAAGTGAAAATCCTAAACCTGCTGCTGCTGCTCAGCCCAAGCATAAAAAAAGGAGGTTCATGCAGAGATATTATCATAAAGGTGCCTTTTTTCAGGATGATGATAATAGTGGCAATGCTGAGATTTACAGGCGCGATTTCTCTGCTCCCACGGGAGAAGATAAAATGGATAAGAGCATATTACCTAAAGTAATGCAAGTCAGGCGCTTTGGTTGTAGCGGGAGGTCGAAGTGGACTCATCTCGCCAACGAGGACACAGCTGATCACTGGAACAACCCCTGGATATATGATCCAATGCGAGCCAAGTACAATGCAAAAATGGGGGTGGTATGAATGCTCTGATAGAGAAACCCTTAGGAATTTTAAGGAATTCTTTGGTTATGAACAATTCTAGTTATTTGATGATGTTTGGGTTGTATGTTTGAACATATCCTGTCTTTTGTGTTGGTTTTTGTACTGCTACTTTGATCATGATGCAAATAAGGAATTCTTATCCCATTGTCAAAAAAAAAAAAAAAAAAAAAAATCTAATTGATTTTGTAGTTTACGTATATTTAGATCTGTTTGCATTTATGTGTACTAGTTATGACTTGTTAACAATGCAACACATTTTTGTTACAAGAACAATTAAGATGATGTTTCCCATAGAAGCACTGGCAAATAAGACTAATGTACAACTCAAATAATTTATCTTCCAAATTGGAAGTACAAAAAATGAAGACAAAAGATATACTGGAGGTTGAAAATATCATGCGAACTTGTGAAGTAATCTATGGCAAACGAACAATCTCCCTAGCATGTGAAGTAATCTTTGGCAAATGAACAATCTCCTCAAGGCAAATGCATCTGATGATAATTGATTTACTATGCACTTAAGTCTGATAATGCGCTGTTCGCTCAAGCCCTGCAAAAACCACACGACAAGGTGCAATCTTGAATAGAATTGTTGAATTCTCCGAAAAAGGCAACTTGTACAAGGGAAGAAAGATTGAGAGGGTTGGAAAGATTGGACAATGCGAAGTATGGAATGACTGGCATATGCAAGAATCTATCATATGATTCTTCTCTGCGCCGGAAATCTAAGTATGAGATTTGCAGACAAAGCTGTGAAACCTAAATCACAAAAATTGAGGGAAAACACTCATTGTCGAGGATCGAGGGGATCGAGGCAAATGTTGTGGAAGCTTACATGCAGCAAATCGCAAGGAAGCTAGCCTGCTCAACATATATTAACTATGTTTCGCCTTAAACTTCCCAGTTGAGTTTTTTCACACATAACTACATCTCTTTTACCCGGCGATTTGGGATAGTAAAATGATGCAATTTTTTTGATATTTTTTTCATGATTTTGTGGACTAACTTTACAACGCCATGAAAATATTACCAAATTCTTGCCTCATTTTGCTAATCAATCACCTGGTAAAAGTGACCCTACAAAGAGCGGAAAAAAAGTCAACTGAGAAGTTTCAGACAAAACAGAGGTAGTACTTGTCAACGCAGATTGTCATTTACAACAACAGTCACACATATAGCTGATTCAAATACACATGGTTCTACAAGCTCAGCTCATACACCAGCTACTGAAAAACAAAACACTATCTATATAGCTGGGTGGGTTCGCCGACATTTATCCTCTAAGATATATATAACCCTGTGCCAGGCTTACCCCAAAGGAACATCGAAAAGCTATCTCAATCTCCTAGGAGCCCAATTTTGTGAAATGTTCCAAGTCCATGTTCACCTTTTAGGCTGGGAAGGGGCATTTTCCGGATGCCAGAAACTAGGGGTTCCATCAAACTGTTGTACAGCAACAGGCTGCTTCGCTGACACCTCAAAACCGGGCGGAACGTTACTGTGGAAGGATGAAGAAGGTGAGCTGAAATCAAGAAGTGTTAAGCAACTATCAACATTGGTGCTAGAGTAGGTGCCGACTTCTTGCATGAAGTGAAACTCAGTGTCCATATGATCCGTATCCGGTAACGTCCCTGTTAGTGTCTTGATAGCAAATTCTAGGCATGGATCCGACCACGAATCACCAAATGGGTGGAGCTTCACATCTGTGTTATCCTCCAGTTCCTGCTCAAAAGTTAAGGTTAATATTTCCTTCAACAAAAATAGACATACAGATTTCTTTCTAGAATTTCGGCGAGAAAGCGTTACTATCAACATTTAATTAAGTGACCAGGCACAGAGAAGGTAACGAATCAAGAACCTGTTACAAAAAAATGAATTGGCAGCATCTAAGATTCGGAGTGAACATAACTTCAGTTATATTTGCAGTAAACATAATTTGGTTTCACCGTTCAATGCAACAATTTTGCTTCTGATACAATTCGGCTTATGTGGTCAGAGCTCCAGATATATTGGCAGTGAATCAGATATATCTGATCTCTCAGAGACAGTTTATGCTACTTTTATGGAACAGACACAGTGCTAATCCACAGCGGACTAGTACTAGCCGCCATCCACCAATCGCGGTTGTATCAAATGCGTTCAGTTTGATATGGAAATACTGGAAAATTAAAAATCTAATGAGAAATCATAAAACAGCCAAGGTAAAAAAAATCATGAGCAAGACACACACTTTCAAGAACTCCTTCACTTAAAAATACAAGAGCTCCGCTAATTAACTAAATAACGAAATAAAATATTTAATCACTAACAACGAATGAAATAACTAAATAACTAATTAACTAGATGCTTGACGTCGCAGTGCATTGGATGCGTTGACCCGTATCAGATGTTTGGATGGCTTCTTTGTTCAGATGATCAGTAAACTGAAGCAAAACTCTCACGGTAGAAACTGAAGTTCAGACCCCAGGGTTGTACTCCCGTTAACTCCTTTGTCTTGCCAGTTTTGGGGTTGCACAGGAACACCGCTGAGCAGAAATTACGCAAAACAACCCAATTAACCTTGCCTTTGCACAAAAAGCCTTCTGCGGACTCAACGTCCACTGACGGGCTAACAGTTTTTGGTTGCCACCATGATTCACCAGTACCAGAACCATCCTTGAGCTCCCAGACTTCAAATTTATTACTAACACCGGTGCGATGTATACGAACAAAAAAAGCGACTGTGTCTTTGTAACCCACAAGTTTCTCGAAACTGGAGACCCCTTCCGGTAGACATAAGAACTTAACCAACTCATCAGCCATGTCGAAATACGGTATACCCCCGTGTCCGCCATATGACAGGGTTTTGTCCCAGTACATGCGTGTCCCCACGCATATTGTTCTCTGACATATAGTTGATTGACTGATCAAACGCTTCTTGATGCACCAAATTCCAAGTATTGTCCTTTGACGTAAACATATAAACTTCCACAATATCGTCCGGAAACTCAAGCTGTGCCACCTTAAACGTGCCCGAGACTGAATCAAAACAAAATCCACAGCGAGTTATATAATCGCCCTCTTGATACCCATGGTGTGCATCAATTATCCTAAACTTTCCAGTGGCAGGGTTCCAGACTATGAACCCTTTCAAACATAGCGAATTTGTCCAGAAAGACAAGCATACTAACCCATTGGAACAGCCCACAAAATAAACACATTGTACATATCCAACACTCCCAACATATGCCCCTTCAAGTTGGAGTGTACATATCCAACACTCCCAACTTGGACTTAAGAAACTTGAAAACTGGAGAAGATAATGGCTTTGTAAGCACGTCAGCCAGTTGATGAGAAGAAGGAACATGTAACAACTGCAGAACCCCAGCATTAACTAAATCCCTGACCAGATGACAATCATATTCTATGTGTTTTGTCCTTTCATGAAAAACAGGATTTTGAGCAATATAAATTGCTGAATTACTATCACAATATATAACTGGAGTTCTGGGAAGTGAAATATGCAAATCTTTGAGAAGAAACAAGAACCATTGTACCTCACAAGTGGTGGCTGCAAGACCTCTATATTCTGCCTCTGCAGAACTCCTAGAAACAACTGCTTGTTTCTTTGATTTCCAAGAAACTAAACAATCTCCAATGTAAACCAAATAACCTGTTGTTGACCTCCTTGTGTCCAAACACCCAGCCCAGTCAGCATCTGAATGCCTTCAAGACAATTTCATTAGCAGCAGGGAAAAATAAACCTTGACCCATAGAACCTTTCAAATATCTCAAAACATGGTGTAAAGCTTAGAGATGCTCAGCTGAATGTCTTGACACATATTGGCTTAATTTAGCAAAACATAAATCTGGTCTTGAACTGCAAATATAAAGTAATTTCCCAACAATGCTTCTGTAGTTAAGTGCTGCTGCATCATTGAGATAGTCATTTGAGAACTTCTGTAATTTCAAATTCACCTCCATTGGGATAGATGCAGGTTTACAATCACTATACCCACTTTCATGCAGAATATCAACAGCAAACTTTCTTTGACATAGATATATCCCAGTGTCACTTCTTGAGATCTCAAAACCCAGAAAATATTGCAAAGAACCAAGATCTTTCAATTGAAACTTATCATTCAACTCCTTCTTAAACTTATGAAGAAAATTCTCATCATTTCCAGTCAGCACAATGCCATCTACATACACTAAAAGTGCAGTAAACATAGATGCAGTTTGAAGAGTAAACAGAGTGTAATCTGACTTACTTTGAGTGAAACCCATTTGAGTAAGAGTATGAGAGAACTTGCTGTACCATTGTCTTGAAGCTTGCTTCAAGCCATATAAAGATTTCTTGAGTCTACACACCAGAGTACCTGAATCATGAGAAGAAATGGCTTCACACTTGTACCCCTGAGGAATGTCCATATAAACTTCTTCAATTAAATCCCCATGCAAAAATGCATTGTTTACATCTAATTGTATTAAGTACCATCCATGAACAGCTGCCAAAGCCAAAATACACTTAAGAATGGGTAATTTAGCAACTGGAGAGAAGGTCTCTGTGTAATCTAGACCTTGAGTTTGAGTGTAGCCTTTAGCTACAAGCCTGGCTTTATACCTCTCCACTGTTCCATCAGCTTTGTGCTTTATTTTATAAACCCATCTACACCCAACAGAATCATGTCCTGGGGGTAAAATAGTAATATCCCAAGTATGATTGTCTTCTAGAGCTTTGAGCTCCCTTTTCATAGCATCAACCCATAAAGAATTCTTAGAAGCTTCATGATATGTGGATGGCTCTTTGACACTAGTGACAGTAGCTAAGAAATGAACATATTCTGAGCTGAAAAGAGCCAAAGAAGTCAATCTGGGAATATTCACCACATAATCTTGCAAATGTCTAGGCAATTTCACACTTCTTGTTGGCCTTGCAGAAACAACTGGTGAATCATGTTCTGTAACTGCTTCAACAGAAGTAACATCTCCAGAATTAAAACCAAGATCATCATCATTAGAGACAAAAGTGGATGGTGGAACAGACAATACATCTTCATTAATAAACACTTCACCGTGATCCAAAGAAGAAGCAGTAAAAGAAAAATCATGAAAAGGAGTCTTTGCAGCTGCCAATTCTGTACTAAAAGGAAAAACAGTTTCATGAAAAATAATATTTCTTGAAACTGTGACCTTTTGTGTCTCTAGATTATAAACTTTATAACCCTTCATTCCATAAACATATCCAAGAAAAATACACCTTTCTGCTATCTTGTCAAATTTGGTTCTTCCTTGTTGTAATGTGGCAACAAAACATAAGCACCCAAACACCTTGAAATAATCAAAATCTGGAGGGGTTTGAAATAATACCTCATATGGAGACTTGTAGCCAAGAATCTTTGCAGGTAATCTATTAATGATGTAAGCTGCTGTCAACACACAATCTCCCCAAAATCTCAAAGGCACATTAGATTGAAACTTAATAGACCTGGCTACATTCAATAAATGTTGATGTTTCCTCTCAACTATTGAGTTTTGTTCAGGAGTTTCAACACAACTCATTTGATGAACAATTCCCTTGCTAGCAAAGAACTCTCCCATTTTCAATTCAGGAGCTTGATCACTCCTAACCTTCTTTACCTTCTTCTGAAATTGAGTAACCACCATTTCATAAAACCGAGGTATAATAGTAGTAGCTTCTGACTTATGCACCATAAGAAAAACCCATGTAGTTCTAGAATGGTCCTCAACTATTGTAAGAAAAAACTGATGTCCACCATAGGTGGGTGTCTTGTAAGGTCCCCATGTATCTATATGTTTGAGATCAAAAAGCTCTTTGGAAACATGATTATAATGAGGAAAAGAGAGCTTCCTCTGTTTGGCTTGTGGACAAATAAGACATGGACTATCTGTCAGGGTTAATGAAGGAGAAGCTTGTTTCAAAACCAATTTGAGCTTGCTATTTGATGTGTGCCCAATTCTATTATGTCAAACAGTTGAGGATGAAACAGCAGCAGCATTACATTGCAGAGACTTAGTAGTAACACCATCTTGAGCAAACAACAAATACAAACCTCCCTTTTTGTGTCTATACCCCAACAACTGACCAGTACCTTTGTGCATAATAGAACAACCTTCTGATTCACAAATGAATTGACAATCATGTGACTGAGACAACTGAGACATGGATAACAAGTTAAAGTGAAAACTTGGTATATGAAGAACATTGTCAATGACCAAACCATCATTCAAGCAAACTGTCCCAACATGAGCTACAACAATCTTCTCACAATTTGGTAGATGAACAAAAGTGTTGGTCACTGGTTTATAAGAAGTGAAATATGAAAGATCACCACACATATGATCTGTGGCACCACTATCAATAATCCAAGATTTTGGCAGATTCATATTAGTGGTGACACTTGACTGCAAAGAATAAGAGTTTATAACACCATCCATAAAAGAGTGCTGAGAATGAACAAACTTATCTGCTGCATATTGCTGCAAAGGACTATTCATTTGTGTCACATTAGCTGTAGAGTAAAGTCCAGAATCCATAAGAGAGTGAGTATCTGAAGAAGAGCTTGTTCCACCACCTTTTTGTTGATGTATATATTGCATAACTTGTTCACATTGGGACTGAGATAATTGAGAAGACATTATGAACTGGAGAAGAACTGTCACTATTCACAGTGACATTATGTGCTTGTGGAGAAGGTTTCTGAAACTGTGAGCCCTTTCCTTTAAAACCTGGAGGATATCCAACTAACTTCCAACATTTTTCTTTTATATGACCAGTTCCTCCACAATGATAACAAACTGGTTTTGGCCTCCCCCCATACCTTTGTTGTCCATGAACATAATTGGCTGCATAAGCATTATGCTGTCCATGTGCATCACTTTGAGAATACATAGCCATAGGAGAAACTGAAACTGCAGCACTAATTTCTCTTTGTTTTCTTGCTGTAAAACTTGAGCAAACACCTTGTTCATTGAAGGAAGAGGCTCAGTCAAAAGAAACTGCTCTCTAAGTGCAGTATAACAATCATTTAGTCCCATAAGAAATTGAATAATAACCTCTTCTTGCTGTTCCAAAAGAAGATGAGACAAAACTTGGCAAGTACATTCATTACAGCCACCACAAGAGCACATTGCCATAGATTTATGATGACTAAGTTCATCCCACAGAGATCTAAACTTTGTAAAGTATGATGTGACAGACATTGCATCTTGTTTCAAATTAGCAATAGCCTTGCGTAATTGATAAATTCTAGGTCTGTTCTTCTGAGAAAAATGTTCAATTAGATCCTGCCAAATTTCTGCTGAAGTGGCTCTATAAACAACTGATGCAGCAATCTCTTTTGAAACAGAATTAAGAATCCATGAAATAACCATGCTATCACATCGACGCCAAAGCGCAGAAAACGAACTATTCAGCAACGGAATAGGCAAAACACCATTAACAAAATCAAGCTTATTCTTAGCTTCCAGAGCTAAGCTCATTGACCTAAACCAGGTATTAAAATTCTCACTAGTGAGTGGCTGTGAGACAAGAGTGATACCTGGATGATCTGAGTTAGTGAGAAAATATGGCGAAGAACTATCAAGCGCAGCTTGAGAAGATCCAGAACCGTTTGGCGACACCGGAATATCATCAGTAATCGCCATCGGAGAAGAAGAAGAAATCGGTCAAAACACCGATCCAAAGATGAACAAAGAATCGCCACAAAACAGACGCCTCACGACCGAAGCTCTGATACCATATCAGAGAAGCTCCATATGAGCTACAACCATAGATCAGAGAGAATCACAGATGGAGGGAAATCAAATTTACTCAAATGAAATTCAATTACAACTTGGAAGAGGAAAGTGCAGAAGATAAACCCAAAACTTCTCAGATCCCAAATAACCAATCAGCTTGTGCCACTTCAGCAGAAGACACTCACAGTGCTGAATAGGATAGAGAAGTATGGGTATTACTACAAAGCAACAAAAGAAACAGAAAATACAAATAACCACCCCAGACTTTCATGAAACTACTTCCAGAAAATACAAATAGCTCCCCAATTTTCTAATATTAGTGATTATGCCAAATTGTGTTCTAAAGTACCTACAACACTAATGGAGTAGCAGGCAATATGAAACCAGGAATAACCCAAAGTGCTGGAAAGATCACGCATATTGTTTGTTGGTTAGTTCAATGCTCTTGTTGATCTTCATCTCCTTCATCTTGGCATTAGGCTTGGGGGTCGGGCAATGCTATTCAGATCGCCTATGTCCTCTTTCGAGTCAAAGTTCGATATATTAACAACCAGGTTTTGCTATCAGCGGGCAAAGCCCTAGGAAATGGGAAGTACTACATCAAAATCATGTAAAGCTAACCAAAGAACCACTAACTCCATAGTCCGTAGCTTTTAAACCCGGACATAAAAATAAAAATAAAAATAAAAATAAAAATAATAATCATCATCATCATCATCATCATCATCATAATAATAATAATAATAATAATAATAATAATAATAATAATAATAATAATAATGGAAAATAAAGGATGCCAAGAGGTATATTATACCCGAAACAAAGGTTCAAATACAGAAGTTTATTATCACCTACATCTACATGGAGTGGTGCCATTACACAACTGTATACACTGCATCATCGCAGGCAGAGCAGCAGCAGAAGTGTTATTTCGAAATTCATGGTTGTACATTTACCAGATTTTAGTACTCTACAACATGTGTGTGTGTGCACGAAGTCGTCACCAAAATAAGCCCCCATTTTGCTTCTTACAACTACTGGTTGGTCAAGTTGTCGCATCTATATATATACACTGCCTGTTCACGACCTCAATGAGCTTGCTGGTTGTGGCACTTGCACACACAAAGCAAACTTCACATATCTGCAAGATGACAGACATGAACATTTTAACTAGGTGGAGTGAAGACTAAAACCCGCTAACTAATTAGTAAAGGTTGAAAAGTTACTCTCAGTGGAAAGGGTTGCATTTTATGGAATAGAGAACCAAACTTCTCTAAATTGCTTTAGTGGGCCAGGAATTGATATCTTTCCCATGTTGCCGTAATCAACGATCTGAACGACCCTTGATTGGGGATCGCAGATCGCACCATGTTGAGCAATTTCTTGTAACTCGGGTATGTATTGTATTAAGAAGAAACTTATGGTGCCTTCTAACCTATTTAACAAAGCATTGATGAGAACTTGTTCTTTCATACCAAGAATATTCTCATTATCTAATCTGGTAGGATATAGGAACAGCTTCAATTTCCCATTTCATCATCCAATCCGAATTCTGGCGACGTCGAACAAACTAAACGTTTCAATTTATGCAGGTATGCCTAAGCTAAATGAAGTTACAAACACGCAAACACGCATACAGAGAGAGAGAGAGAGAGAGAGAGAGAGAGAGAGAGAGAGAGAGAGAGAGCTTACAGGTGTATTTAGGGATTTCTCCTTTCCTCAAGAGGGAGAGGGAGTACTCAGCAACATCCATAAGATCGTCAATGTTGTGGAGAGATTGTTCCTCAGAAGCCAGCATAAAAATTCCTCGAACCTCGGCCTTCTTGGTCAGTCTTGCTGCTAATGTCAGTGGCAAATCAGGGGAATTAAGGGTCCGTAAAATTTGACGATAATGAGAAAGAACCCTCCCTCTGTTCCTTGCCAAATCATATACTGTCGCCCATATCAGACCTTTTGCCATTACAGATCTGAACCAATCATCCATGAGAACTCCGAGTCGCTGCATTTGTGGAAGCTACGAGAGGAAATTAAATACGATACATCAAGTTACTGCACTGAGCAAATAGAAATGCCCGAAAAAAAAAACATACTCAATAAAATCCCCACAAGAAAGTTGACAATAAGGTTGAACTTCCAGAGGACGACGTTTACTAATTGGAAGTCATTTTCTTTTGGTGCTAGTTGGTTGGAAGTAAAATGTTTTCCCTCAAATGATGTAAAATGATTTACAATTTCAAATCCGTAAGCCATTTTCTGGAGAGTGAAGGGCCACAACAACTCATACTAACACCTCCACCACCACTACTACCTACCTCCACCACGACTCATTACGGCCACCCATCATGCCATTTCCGTCACAGCCCCCTGTTTTGGCAAGAATCAACCAAACACGAGAAAATAATTGCTGGGAAAGCTTTTTCGCACACAACATTTTACGCGTAAAACATTTTCCATTGTAAAACATTTTACTGCGAACCAAACAGAGCCTTAATGGGTGAGTCATTTTCAGAAAGCATAACATTGTAAGTTATAAGAATTACTTCAACTTAGTATTATCTTACACTGGTTGTGTGGTTGTTCATACAATTCCAGTGTCAACCTTTGTCTCAGGCATGCATCTATTTGGACAATTGTGTTTCCGATTGTTAATGCAATTTTTTCTGTTTCCAAACTATGTTTGGAGCCGTACCCGGACATGAAAGAGAAATAAAATTCCATTGTATCCTCAAGGGAGCATAGCCCCATTCACATAGGTAGACTCTCTTATCTGGGTTTTCACTTGTACCTAGCTGTAAGCGCCCCCAAGAAAAGCCAAATACAAAAAAGAAGAAGGCGTTCATTAATAAGCACTCCTAAGTCCTAACTAAAGCAAGGTGTTCAGAGTTCAATTCAACTCTTATTTCTTTCTTGAGGACTTTCATCGAACAGTTCATCTGCGGTACAAGTTTGGGTAGCCAGGTGTGTATCGTATTCATCCATCTAATTCATTCCAATTTAAAAAAAAAAAATGCCATTGGAGTATCTAGGACGACTAATCACTGCCAGGAACTACTGGCATAACTGCACAAGACATTTCAGATTTCCACTTCATTTGCCAATCGAACAAAAAAAGAGGAAAGGGGGAGAGAAGGAGAATAAGTAGCCAGAAGACTAACCCAGTTGCCGCCGGCGATGTTGCACCGTCCGTCAATGGAGACGGAGACGGAGCGACACTCGCACATAGGACTACTCGAGGGGACGACTGGATGGAACTGAAGTTCATAAATATTTTGGGGTAAGACGTAAAAGACACTTTCACTCCCCCCCCCCCCCTCTAGTTTGGTTGAAGGACACTTTCACCCCACCCCCCCTTTCACTTTGAAAAAGACACTTTCACCCCTTCAGTCTGTAGAACGTCAGGAAACTTACACTCTATATGGTGGCACCGTGAATATGGAACTGGAATTTGTCACTAAAAATAGTTTTGGTTTTTGCCCCCATATATGGCAAAATGTAAGGGTTATCCAAGGGTATAATAGACTTTTTGTATGATATAGGAGGCGGAGTTATCTCCAATACTATGTCACTAAAAAAATAGTTTTTTCACAATTTTGCTCCCGTTAAATACAAAGTGTAAGGTTTACTCGACCGTACAACAGACTTTTTGCATGACATATGGGCGAATTTATCTCCAAAACTATTTTTAATGACGTACCCCAGTCAAAGACTAGCGGCTTTACAATCAGAGGGCGTAAGTTTTTTTCAAATTCGGCATAATGAAAGAATGAGAGTGTCCTTTCACAAACTGAAAGGGGTAAAAGTGTCCTTCAGTAGAACTAAAGGGGTTGAAAGTGTCCTTTTTCCTAACTTGGGGGCTTTCTCAAGTTTAGAATTTGGGCTTTTGGTCTTATTCTTAGGGCTTTTTAGCAGCTGTTCATTGTTGATACATACGGCATGGAATAGTGGCCCAAAAGATTTTTTGGGCATGGAATTGTTTCCATGTGTGTGTTGGATTCACCACCGCCACGTAAACCCTCTATAAAAGGACATTGCCCTCTCTCAATTGATTATTACTATTAATTGCCTTTGTGTCAACGGAGTGTTCCAACAGAGAAAACTGCTGCGACACAAGAGAAGATTCCTTGCATACGAAGATTTCTGGAATTAGTTCACCCACGTTGTTGTAGAGGACTGTGTACATGTTACAGTGGAAGCTTGGGGTAATATCTTAAACTCTTGTTTTGGTTGACGCGTTCTAGTCTGTCAGAACATATTTTGCATAACCATGTCGGTGACAGCCGGTGTTAGCGATACCATCATTGCCATTAGGGACAATCTTAAAGGGAAAATCACCCAAACTAAGGTAAAAAGGTACTGGCCTGGGAAAGCTCCTGAGTGGGCTGCTGATGATGATTATGTTGATGAATACGAGGATATTCGGATGATGGCCCTTCATGAACCTTTCCCTCATCGTCAGGAAGAAAATCCAGATATCCCAAGGTTACGTCTAAGGATAGAAAATCGCGAGGAAGTAAGGGCTGAGCATAGGCGTATTAGACAAGCTGAGATTGTTATCTCAACCATTGAAGAGGAAAACAAAAGTCAACAACAAGGACTAGTTTTGGAGGAAGAAGAGGATGAAGATGCTCTGAGAGAAAGGAGGCAGAGACTTAGGCTCAAGTTGCTTCAGAGGCAGGAGGAGGAGGAGGAAGCTGCACTTATTCTTCCCGACGAAGAAGAAGAAGAAGACGATGAAGAAGAGGTGGAAGAAGAAGAGGATCAACTCACAGTACCTGCGATGATCAAACCTATTTTTGTAACAAAGTCAGAGAGACACACCGTATTTGAGCGTGAAAGACTTGAAGCGGAAGAACGGGCACTGGAGGAGTATATGAATAAGAGGTTGGAAGAAAGAAGAATTGAAACAAAGCGAATAGTTGTTGAGGAAGTTAGGAAAGATTTCGAAATTCAGAAGAGTATGGAATTGGAGGCTGATATTAGTGATGTCGATACCGACGACGAATTAAACGAAGCAGAAGAATACGAAGCATGGAAGACCAGAGAGCTAGCGAGGATAAAGAGGGACCGGGAGGCCCGTGATGCATTTTTTAAGAAGAAGACAAGTGTATGGGAAAGGGAAAATCCTAAACCTGCTATTGCTGCTCAGCCGAAGCGAAAAAGGAGGTTCATGCAAAGATATTATCATAAAGGTGCCTTTTTCCAGGATGATGCTAATGGTGGCAATGCTGAGATTTACAGGCGCGATTTCTCTGCTCCCACGGGAGAAGATAAAATGGATAAGAGCATATTACCTAAAGTAATGCAAGTCAGGCGCTTTGGTTGTAGCGGGAGGTCGAAGTGGACTCATCTCGCCAACGAGGACACAACTGATCACTGGAACAACCCCTGGATATATGATCCAATGCGAGCCAAGTACAATGCAAAAATGGGGGTGGTATGAATGCTCTGATAGAGAAACCCTTAGGAATTTTAAGGAATTCTTTGGTTATGAACAATTCTAGTAATTTGATGATGTTTCGGTTGTATGTTTGAACATATCCTGTCTTTTGTGTTGGTTTTTGTACTGCTACTTTGATCACGATGCAAATAAGGAATTCTTATCCCTTTGTCAAAAAAAAACATCTATTTGATTTTGTAGTTTACGTATATTTAGATATGTTTGCATTTATGTGTACTAGTTATGACTTGTTAACAATGCAACACATTTTTGTTACAAGAACAATTAAGATGATATTTCCCATAGAAGCACTGGAAGCTAGCTCACCTGCTCAACATATATTAACTATGTTTCGCCTTAAACTTCCCAGTTGACTTTTTTCACATATAACTATATCTCTTTGACCCGGCGATTTGGATAGTAAAACGATGCAATTTTTTTGATAATTTTTTCATGATTTTGTGGACTAAACTTTACAACGCCATGAAAATATTACCAAATTCTTGCCTCATTTTGCTAATCAATCACCTGGTAAAAGTGACCCTACGAAGAGCGGAAAAAAGTCAACTGAGAAAGTTCAGACAAAACAGAGGTAGTACTTGTCAAGGCAGATTGTCATTTACAACAACAGTCACACATACAGCTGATTCAAATACACATGGTTCTACAAGCTCAGCTCATACACCAGCTACAGAAAAACAAAACACTATCTATATAGCTGGGTGGGTTCGCCGACATTTATCCTCTAAGATATATATAACCCTGTGCCAGGCTTACCCCAAAGGAACATCGAAAAGCTATCTCAATCTGCAATGCTCCAAGTCCATGTTCACCTTTTAGGCTGGGAAGGGGCATTTTCCGGATGCCAGAAACTAGGGGTTCCATCAAACTGTTGTGCAGCAACAGGCTGCTTCGCTGACACCTCAAAACCGGGCGGAACGTTACTGTGGAAGGATGAAGAAGGTGAGCTGAAATCAAGAAGTGTTAAGCAACTATCAACATTGGTGCTAGAGGAGGTGCCAAATTCTTGCATGAAGTGAAACTCAGTGTCCATATGATCTGTATCCGGTAACGTCCCTGTTAGTGTCTTGATAGCAAATTCTAGGCATGGATCCGACCACGAATCACCAAATGGGTGGAGCTTCACATCTGTGTTATCCTCCAGTTCCTGCTCAAAAGTTAAGGTTAATTTTTCCTTCAACAAAAATAGACATAGATTTCTTTCTAGAATTTCGGCGAGAAAGCGTTACTATCAACATCTAATTCAGTGACCAGGTACAGAGAAGGTAACTTATCAAGAACCTATTACAAAAAATGAATTGGCAGCATCTAAGATTCGGAGTGAACATAAACTTCAGTTATATTTGCAGTAAACATAATTTGGTTTCACCCTTCAATGCAACAATTTTGCTTCTGATACAATTCGTCTAATGTGGTCACAGCTCCAGATATATTGGCAGTGAATCAGATATATCTGCTCTCTCAGAGACAGTTATGCTCCTTTCATGGAACAGACACAGTGCTAGTCCACAGCGGACTAGTACTAGCCGCCATCCACCAATCGCGGTTGTATCAAATGCGTTCAGTTTGATATGGAAATACTGGAAAATTAAAAATCTAATGAGAAATCATAAAACAGCCAAGGTAAAAAAAATCATGAGCAAGACACACACTTTCAAGAACTCCTTCACTTAAAAATACAAGAGCTCCGCTAATTTAACTAAATAATGAAATAAAATATTTAATCACTAACAACGAATGAAATAACTAAATAACTAATTAACTAGATGCTTGACATCGCAGTGCATTGGATGCGTTGACCCGTATCAGATGTTTGGATGGCTTCTTTGTTCAGATGATCAGTAAACTGAAGCAAAACTCTCACGGTAGAAACTGAAGTTCAGACCCCAGGGTTGTACTCCCGTTAACTCCTTTGTCTTGCCAGTTTTGGGGTTGCACAGGAACACCGCTGAGCAGAAATTACGCAAAACAACCCAGTTAACCTTGCCTTTGCACAAAAAGCCTTCTGCGGACTCAACGTCCACTGACGGGCTAACAGTTTTTGGTTGCCACAATGATTCACCAGTACCATGAACCATCCTTGAGCTCCCAGACTTCAAATTTATTACTAACACCGGTGCGATTTATACGAACAAAAAAAGCGACTGTGTCTTTGTAACCCACAAGTTTCTCGAAACTGAAGACCCCTTCCGGTAGAAATAAGAACTTAACCAACTCATCAGCCATGTCGAAATACGGTATACCCCCGTGTCTGCCATATGACAGGGTTTTGTCCCAGTACATGCGTGTCCCTACGCATATTGTTCTCGACATATAGTTGATTGACTGATCAATAGCTTCTTGATGCACCAAATTCCAAGTATTGTCCTTTGACGTAAACATATAAACTTCCACAATATCGTCCGGAAACTCAAGCTGTGCCACCTTAAACGTGCCCGAGACTGAATCAAAACAAAATCCACAGCGAGTTATATAGTCGCCCTCTTGATACCCATGGTGTGCATCAATTATCCTAAACTTTCCAGTGGCAGGGTTCCAGACTATGAACCCTTTCAAACATAGCGAATTTGTCCAGAAAGACAAGCATACTAACCCATTGGAACAGCCCACAAAATCAACACATTGTAAATGAAAAGGAACAGTTAACTTTATTCGGACATTGAAAAACCATAAGGACATGGTGGTAGATGTAGCATTGCCAGCAGTCTCTTGAAATAATATACACTACCAGAAAAATGTTTTTTGGCCACACTAAAATTAGCCACGGGTAACAATTGTGGCAAGAAGTATTATTTACCACGGTATTTAGCCGAGGTTAATTTATTTTATATCAGCCACGGTTATAAAAAAAACCGTGGCAACATTATGATTTAACCACAGTACCTTAGGGCATCTCCAATAGTCTATCCAAAATTCAAAATATAAAGAATATGATGAAAAATTGACCTCCAATAGACAATGCATATGCTCATGCATTTTGCAGAACATGCATCCTCCTCTCCATTAATAGCTAGCAAGAAAGTAGGCATGCAAAATTTTGTGTCTATCTCTCTCCTCCCATGCATCCTTAATATGTATACAAATGTATAAATTGCATTTTACTGCTGGAGAAAAATTACAAATGCATGCCATGCAAAATTTAGAACATGCAAAAAATACCTACTACTATTGGAGATGCCCTTATACTCCGAGTGGCAAACGGAACTTAAAAGCAAAATTGCCACGGAATTAACCGTGGCTAATATGAAAATACTAAAAAATCGGGCCAGCGAAGTGAAAAGTTACATTATTGGCCGCTCAATTTTTCAACCCTTTTCTCACCCACGTCCCCCTCTACCTCCCCCATTACATCGATCCATCGCTTTCTATGGATCCATCGCCGCCCTTTCTTCATCCAATTCAGTGAGATCAAGAGAGAGTAGAAGCAGTTGAATGAATCGGTTGCAGTAGCAAGTTGAATCGGTTGCAATCGCAACTCGAAACAAAAACAGTTGCAGTCTTCTGACTTTGTTGTCTCCTCTTCCGTCGTCGTCGTGATCTTCGGTGCAGCGGCTACAGGTATGTTAATCTCCTTCACTCTCTTCCCCTCCTCTTCCTCTCACTATCCCTCTCAAATATCGCTGAATATTGGTGTAATTTTCTAGGGTTTCAAACATCCTCATACAGTTAACATCAAGGACACCACGAAACCAGAGTGTTAGGCTAAATTTAGGAACACATAAAAGGTTCTGAAAGATTTACATATCACTGAGATTTGTTTGGGATTTAGTTATAAGATGTCGCTTACCAAGAATCAGGGTACTTGCTAGAAAAGAAGCTTAAGGATTTGCTTCTGCAAATGTAATACTCTTACTCTCTCCAAACCGGTATTGTTTGTGAGACATTGGTTGATATTTCGATCCAGCTTCTAGGCGTAGTCAAAAGAAATTGAAGCTGGAAAAAAACATTCAACAACTGCGTAGATGTATTTAAGTCCAGGTTCACATACATGGGAAGGATAAAAAAAAAAAAAAAAAAAAAAAAAAAAAAAAAAAAAAAAAAAAAAAAAAAAAAACATTCTAACTAAAGTACTAAACCCAAATATTTAATATGCCAAAGTCATCCTTGGAGTTGGATGTGAATGTATACCTAAAAGCTAAATTAATTTCAGAAAAAAGTCATTCATGGATGTGAGTGTATACCTAGAAGCTAATTTTGGACCCAAAAAAAAAAGTTCTCTCTAGAGAGAGAACCCTAAGAAACCCTAAGAAACCCTAGCAAACCCTTACGATACATACGCCTCTACCAGCAAGAGGCAACGGATCTCAGCAAGTACGATCGAGGACCCAATGGCCAAGATGGCGCAGGATCAAAGCCATGAGTGGATGTACACACAGGACGAAGAAGAGACGGAAGTTCTGTTTGACGACGAGTTCTGCGAGGAATCCGAAAAAGAGTTCGTCAACTGTTTGATTGGAAAGTTTGTTGGCGAATCAAGGATTAACAGGGAAGCAATGATAGCCTTCTTTCAGAGGATTTGGATTGATGGAGCAAAAGTCCAGATCTTTGAGGTACAGTTTAACACCTTTATCTTTCGATTCCCGTCAGTAACTTGCATGAATAGGGTGAAGGGAGGAGGTCCTTGGAATTTTGAGGGCCAGATCCTATTGCTACAAGACTGGGAGTTGGGTAGGGATATTGATGCGATACAGTTCGAGAACTTCGATGTCTGGATCCAAGTCTTAAGCCTGCCGATCCACCTAATCAAGGAAGCAGCGGGAATCAAAGCAGTGGAGCCACTTGGAGAGGTGCTAAACTCTGATCCGAAGATGTATCATGACGATATCTCACCGTACGTTCGGATCCGTACAAGAATCCCATGCACAAAACCTTTGCGAAGGGGAGTGTTTGGGAGAATAAAGGGCGATAAGGTCTGGATTGACTTCCGCTACGAATGAGTCCCCAAAATATGCCGGATCGTGTGCTAAAAGGCAAACCATGTTAGAGGAAGGAGTGGATCCGGGATATGGGACATGGCTACTGTTCCAACCTGCCCCAAAAAGGAGAGTGGCACCACAGCAAAGAAGTGAGACAGCAAGAGCTCGGCAGAACGCACCGGAAGGGGAAGATAAAGGCAGGCGAGATGGGGAGAGAACAGTAGATCGGAACGGAGAAAACATTGATATGGAGGAAGTGAATGAAAGGGAGGATCAATACCCGCCGGAGGAAGAAACAGGAGCGAAGGCAGCAGACATAAATATACCAGCCCAAGATCCAAAGGAAACAGGCGAGAAGGAGGCAATTGCTACCGGGAAACAATCGACCAACAAAACTGCTATAGATGATGTTGAGAGCACGGAAGGAAGCAATGGGGAAGAGGGAAGCTCAAAAATACAGGGTGTAGCAGCCATGGTTAACAACCTCGAAAACGCTAAAGGAACTCAGAATACACAGTCCGAAGTGGAAAGCGGGGGATTACGAATCAACAAAGGAATGAATTGGAAGGAAGCGGCTAGAATGGCAAAAAACGCGAAGGACAAAGCCCCATCGTCTCCTAAGCGTAAGCCCTCCCCCAAACACGGACAGTAGCTCAAAAGGGGGGAACAAAATTCGCGCCATCAATTTGGAGAAGAAACTTCTCACAGCCACTATCACAAAAAACGCGAGGGATGAAAGCTCTCTCACTACACTTGATGCAACAACGGCGGCACCTGGTAGCCAGGGCCGCCGAGCACAATGAGTCTCGTAAGCTGGAACGTACGTGGGTTGGGGAAACCACGTGCGGTCCGAGCTTTGAAGGAGCAGTTGAGGCTCCTATCCCCAAACATCGTTTTCCTTATGGAAACGAAACTCGACAAAACGGAGATGGAGAGGGTTAAAGAAAGGGTACAGTATGCAAATGGCGTCTACAGAAGTGCAAAGGAACGAATGAAATACCCTTTATGTTGTTCGCTTTTAGTATGATAATTGCGTTTTCCAACGCATTAGAAATTTCATCCTTGCATCATGCATATAGGCAAAATATTTTCTCTGGGGAGTTACTGTTTTACGCTTCGAGGACGAAGCGTTGTTCTAAGGGGAAGGTGATGTAATACCCCTATTTTTAAATAGGGCTATTAGTATTATTTCATGAAGTGTGGGGTTGTTAGTGTAAGTTTCCTAAGTTATGTCTACCTTTTCTAAAGTTGTGGGTTAGTTTTAGCTTTTCCTAAGCAATAGGGGGGTATGTGTTTGTAGTTTACTAAACATAAATGTGGGGGTTAAAGTGTCTTTAACTGAACTTGGGTGTAAACCCACTAAATTCTCTCCCTCTCTCTGTAACCGATCGGAAAACAGACCCCCCTCTTCTCCTTCACGATCACCACAACCTTCTCCCACGACCTCCTCAACTCCACCAGTCCACTTATATATCAACGTCTCCCTCTATCAGACGTCCTCCATCTCACCCACACACCCTCTGTGTTGCCGAAGAAAACAGAACCAGTGCTCTGTTTTTGTTTTCCAGAACCACCGCCAACACCACCACTCAACCCCCTGCAATTTCCGGCGGAAACCCACCACAAACAACTCGCCTCCTCCCTCTCCATCAACCGGCGGACATCAGAGTGTAACAGAGCCTCCACAACGCCTCTGCTCTGCGCCGACCCGAAGTCCTGACCCGGATTTTCCGACGCCGAAACTCGGTGAATTCACCAGCCGGTCTTCGCCGTCCCTTCAATTGTTCCGACCAGTGCCTCCAGCTCGTCCAGGCAACCCTGAAGCAGCAATAGTGCTGCACTTTCAGACCTAGCTCGTCACCCCTCTGTCTTCGTTCAAGTCACGGTCGGACTTCACCAATTCGGTTCTTCGTTTTTACCATTCCAGTGAGTCTTGATTTCTTTCAGTTCGTTGATTTCAATTTTCGTCGACTAGTATATATATATCTCTGTGTATGTGGTTGGGAGTGAAGGAGAAGAAGATGGCTTTGAATGAGAGATTTGATGTGGTTAGGGGTGTCGTTTTTGGAGTTTTATGAAATCTGTGGGGGTGGTTATTGTTGTATTTTCAGAAACTTTGAGGGAGGCCATAATTATTAACTAGAATCTGTTATTTACTTTCATACTTATAATTATTAATTTCTTTATTAATATTTAACTATAATTAAGTTAGTTTCTTTATCATGAATTTAAATATAAGTTATATAGTATGATTTCATAAGAAGAGTTTTTATTAATACAATTAAATATTTATTAATAAATAAGAGTATTGTTTCTTGAGATATTATATAGCTTTACATTTATATTTTATTTCAAGATTCTTCCTTATAAATATATATATATATATATATTGTTTATAATTAGATATTTTCTCTTTTAATAATTAAAGTTAACTTTTCTTTAATACTATTATCAACTTTAAATATTCTACTCTTTTCTAAATACTAATTATAAATAGCTTTTTCCTAAGTATAATATATAATAGTCTAAATCCTACATTTAATTGTCTTTGTTTTATTTATTTTATTTTCTTAACTTTATAAATTAATATGCTTTTCTAATACTAGAGTCGTGTAAATTTTATTGTTTGCTAGTCGGGGGAATATTCTTTGCATTTGCATATGGGCACGATTGAATTTGTGGTATGAGATTGGTCGTGTATTAATGTTAGGATTATTCAACTATTGTAGGGTTCGTAGACGATCAGTTCATTGAGAACCCGTACGACGAGTACTAGTTTTCGTGCTTGCTTGTGTGTGTGGAGCTTTCTTAAATCCAAGTAAGTTATATGCTCGACTCTTCTACCATCAAAATGAGTTTCCAAGATGTGTTATGTGCCAAATTTGTTACCGTTTTGATTATCGTACTATCCATTTGTTGAAACTCTGAAAATCATGTCTACTTTGGCACAAATTGTGAAACTGAGATCTCTCTCTTGAAAGTATGAGTTATGTTCATCTTGGAACTGATTAGCACTGTAATCCTTGCTTTCCCTATTGGTTTTGAATACCTGGTTTGGATCGAGAATCATCTTCTTTCAAGAAATATTCATAAGACACTAAGTAACGTAAAGTGAAAGATAACTTGTACGAGCTCTTCTTTAGTTCACTTCGGTGATTATATTGTTAAGGACCATACGTTCTGGTCAAGAGATTTTGGGAGCCAAACTCTGGCGTACCCTTGGTACCCATAGTCCTACACTACCATGAGGACTTGGGGGTTCCTACTTGTACTACTCTAGTGGAGTTGCTAACCTCTAGGGGGTGTCGACACTTAAGGTCTTGTAGGTCAGTATTGAGGCGGGAAGGCCATATTTAGAGGGGCTTTCACAACTGCCGGGTTGAAGTAGGGTTTGATAGACCCGCGAAGTAACCCTGAGTTATTTATTTCCGAGGCAGGCGGGAACTCTGCATTCGCTCGTACAATGTTTAATTTCTGGGGCTCATGGGGCAGTAGAGCTAGCTGCTCCCGTGGCACGTGGCCAGGTGGCCGCCAGAAAAGTTTCAGAAGAGGACTTTAATAAGAAAGATTGAGTTGGAATGTCAAATCCAAGTTTATCCCTTTACCTTTCTTGTTTGCCTTTGTGATCTCAATTTAAAGCTTTAATCATCATTTCCTTTACTTTCTCCTTTACTTATTTTTGAATTATGTGCCCAATCATCTGTTTACATGTTGAGGTATTTCTTACTCAGTTTAAACTGACTTTTAGAAAAACTGTGGTCGGCTTTTGCTATTTGAAAACCCACAGGTTAGCACCGCTGCATGCTCTGGGGAAACGAATCACTAGCTTGGATCGAGGAATCACTTTAGCTCTCACGGAATAAATTATCAGTTTCTTGTTTTTGTTTCTTTTCAAACAATTTGGTTTGTTTTCAAGTTTTCATGTTAAGGACCGCGTTCGGTCATTTCCTTTATTGTAATAAAGATGATTTTGAATTTGAATTAGAAGTTTGTTCTTTATGGTTTGGTACGAGGCCGACGTTCTACTCCGTTCACAATGAGGTAAAACTCCTCGTGCGGGGACATCTTAGCGGTTTTGGGCTAGGCCTGGAATCGCGGGGTGTTGCAGGTGGTATCAGAGCCCGGCTTCGTAACCTTACCTAAAAGAACTAGGATTAATTAACCAGTTAATCGCAAAGGGAAAATCTTTTCAAAATTTTAATAATTGGACTAGGAAAGACTAAAACTTGGAAAGTTAATAAGTAAACAAGCCGAGGGGGTGTGGGTAACTTATGTGCTTAGACAATTCATGTGCTTACTCGTTGATTAAGCTTTTAATTGATTATTGGGACATTTGTCCATATGAAGGTTATTTACCTACTTGTAAGATGTGATTCTTCTTTGCTTCATGTTTGTGGATATCATGCTATACGTGAATAAGTTGCTTTAGGCTCATTATATTATTTTATCGACAAGAGAGTAGCGATATTTCGACTTAGATGACCCTACGACCTTCTTTCCTCGTGGAAGCTTCTCGGTAAGCCGGAATTGGAGGTGATCGGTGACGCAGGTTTGGAGTATCCACCAATGAAGATTAGCTTTACGTCCTCTATCTTTCTACGTTTTCCCACCCTCCCACTACCATTCTATCCTCGTGAGAGTCGGTTGTTTTGATACTATGCTTATGTGACTTATCTGATTAATACTTTTTGGTGTGCGTATGTTCTATTATTAAGTAGTAGTCATTTGGAAATAGGATAATGAGCGGTCGGATTTACTACTATTACACCAGGAAACGAACCCGTTCTAGAAATCAACAAGCAACCATGGACCATGAAGCACGATTCGCCCGACTGGAGCAAATGACCATGAACTTAGCTCAGATTGCCGAGAATAATAACAATCATGGAAATGATATAGCGCGTAAGATTTCCTACATGAAGCCTGACTTCTTCAGGGGCAAGGATGATCCAACTCTGCTTGAAGACTGGATTAGAGATTTCGATAAGATCTTTGAGTCGGTTAACTGCCCAGCTAATCAATGTGTCCCTTGCGCGGCATACTACTTTAAGGGAGAGGCAGACAATTGGTGGACCGCTAACAAGGTTGTGCTCCAAGCACAAGAGAACTTTGGATGGGAGGATTTGGTGAAAGCTTTGCGTGAGCGATTTTATCCCTTTCACGTGAAGAAGACGAAGTTTCGTGAATTCCTGGAACTCAAACAAGGTAATGACACCGTGGAGCAATACTATGAGAAGTTCTCGGAGTTATCAAGGTTTGCTGGAGCCTTAGCCCCAACCGAGGAAGAGAAGATTGATCGTTTCATTGATGGTTTGAACTACAGTGTCTTGAAGTCTGTGGGGGCAATACAATTTGCCACTCTTCAGGATGCATATGGAAAGGCGATCAACATGGCTCGATATGCTGAACTCAACAATGCGAACAACAAGAAGCGTAAGGCAGAATCACAACCAGCAGGAGGTCAGCACAAGAACCAATTTGGCAATGAGGATAAGCGCTTTAGGCAAAACCCTAACAACCAAACTGGGAACGGGTCAAACTCTGGTGGATTTGGAAATCGAAATGGAGCGACTCCTCGCACTCACAAGTGCAAGTTTTGCCCAAGGAATCATCCGGGAACAGATTGCCAGGGTAACAAAGTGCAATGCCGTAATTGTGGAATCATGGGACATAGGATGTATGAGTGCCACAAACCGAGTAACAACCAAGGTGGTGGTGGTAATGGAAGGTTCAATGGAGGCACCAACTATCGCGGCGGTAACCAAGGTGTAAATTTCCAGTGGAACAACAACCAAGGTGGTGGATATCGATCCAACAACAACAATGGTAACAATCAGGGAGGATACAACCGGGGGTATAACAACTACAATCAGCCACAAGTTGGGTACAACCAGGGAAATCGCAACTTCCAGAATGCCCCAGCAGCAACAACAGCTCGGCCATCAGGCACTTCTGCAGCGACCACAGCTACAACTGGTCAGGCGAAGGGTTTCATTACTGTGATGAATCCTACAGAGGCAGCAAATGCTAACGCGGTGTCGGGTACATTCCTAATCCATAATACTTCATACTTTCATCCTATTCAATTCAGGAGTATCCTATTCTTTTGGGTCATCATCTTTTGTTAGAAAGTTAGATTTTCCTTTACCCTCCAACCGACCTTATCCTATGTGAGCCGGACTTCTATTGATGTGCGACACCTACCCCGGGACCAACCTAGAAGTTTAACTTGAAGTAAGACTACCATCATACCTGGTTTAGCGATTTAGGAAACCCTCATATCGAGTGTAACTTGAGTGACGGGGACGTCACTCTCTTTTAAGGGGAAAGTGATGAAATACCCTTTATGTTGTTCGCTTTTAGTATGATAATTGCGTTCTCCAACGCATTAGAAATTTCATCCTTGCATCATGCATATAGGCAAAATATTTTCTCTGGGGAGTTACTGTTTTACGCTTCGAGGACGAAGCGTTGTTCTAAGGGGAAGGTGATGTAATACCCCTATTTTTAAATAGGGCTATTAGTATTATTTCATGAAGTGTGGGGTTGTTAGTGTAAGTTTCCTAAGTTATGTCTACCTTTTCTAAAGTTGTGGGTTAGTTTTAGCTTTTCCTAAGCAATAGGGGGGTATGTGTTTGTAGTTTACTAAACATAAATGTGGGGGTTAAAGTGTCTTTAACTGAACTTGGGTGTAAACCCACTAAATTCTCTCCCTCTCTCTGTAACCGATCGGAAAACAGACCCCCCTCTTCTCCTTCACGATCACCACAACCTTCTCCCACGACCTCCTCAACTCCACCAGTCCACTTATATATCAACGTCTCCCTCTATCAGACGTCCTCCATCTCACCCACACACCCTCTGTGTTGCCGAAGAAAACAGAACCAGTGCTCTGTTTTTGTTTTCCAGAACCACCGCCAACACCACCACTCAACCCCCTGCAATTTCCGGCGGAAACCCACCACAAACAACTCGCCTCCTCCCTCTCCATCAACCGGCGGACATCAGAGTGTAACAGAGCCTCCACAACGCCTCTGCTCTGCGCCGACCCGAAGTCCTGACCCGGATTTTCCGACGCCGAAACTCGGTGAATTCACCAGCCGGTCTTCGCCGTCCCTTCAATTGTTCCGACCAGTGCCTCCAGCTCGTCCAGGCAACCCTGAAGCAGCAATAGTGCTGCACTTTCAGACCTAGCTCGTCACCCCTCTGTCTTCGTTCAAGTCACGGTCGGACTTCACCAATTCGGTTCTTCGTTTTTACCATTCCAGTGAGTCTTGATTTCTTTCAGTTCGTTGATTTCAATTTTCGTCGACTAGTATATATATATCTCTGTGTATGTGGTTGGGAGTGAAGGAGAAGAAGATGGCTTTGAATGAGAGATTTGATGTGGTTAGGGGTGTCATTTTTGGAGTTTTATGAAATCTGTGGGGGTGGTTATTGTTGTATTTTCAGAAACTTTGAGGGAGGCCATAATTATTAACTAGAATCTGTTATTTACTTTCATACTTATAATTATTAATTTCTTTATTAATATTTAACTATAATTAAGTTAGTTTCTTTATCATGAATTTAAATATAAGTTATATAGTATGATTTCATAAGAAGAGTTTTTATTAATACAATTAAATATTTATTAATAAATAAGAGTATTGTTTCTTGAGATATTATATAGCTTTACATTTATATTTTATTTCAAGATTCTTCCTTATATATATATATATATATATATATATATATTGTTTATAATTAGATATTTTCTCTTTTAATAATTAAAGTTAACTTTTCTTTAATACTATTATCAACTTTAAATATTCTACTCTTTTCTAAATACTAATTATAAATAGCTTTTTCCTAAGTATAATATATAATAGTCTAAATCCTACATTTAATTGTCTTTGTTTTATTTATTTTATTTTCTTAACTTTATAAATTAATATGCTTTTCTAATACTAGAGTCGTGTAAATTTTATTGTTTGCTAGTCGGGGGAATATTCTTTGCATTTGCATATGGGCACGATTGAATTTGTGGTATGAGATTGGTCGTGTATTAATGTTAGGATTATTCAACTATTGTAGGGTTCGTAGACGATCAGTTCATTGAGAACCCGTACGACGAGTACTAGTTTTCGTGCTTGCTTGTGTGTGTGGAGCTTTCTTAAATCCAAGTAAGTTATATGCTCGACTCTTCTACCATCAAAATGAGTTTCCAAGATGTGTTATGTGCCAAATTTGTTACCGTTTTGATTATCGTACTATCCATTTGTTGAAACTCTGAAAATCATGTCTACTTTGGCACAAATTGTGAAACTGAGATCTCTCTCTTGAAAGTATGAGTTATGTTCATCTTGGAACTGATTAGCACTGTAATCCTTGCTTTCCCTATTGGTTTTGAATACCTGGTTTGGATCGAGAATCATCTTCTTTCAAGAAATATTCATAAGACACTAAGTAACGTAAAGTGAAAGATAACTTGTACGAGCTCTTCTTTAGTTCACTTCGGTGATTATATTGTTAAGGACCATACGTTCTGGTCAAGAGATTTTGGGAGCCAAACTCTGGCGTACCCTTGGTACCCATAGTCCTACACTACCATGAGGACTTGGGGGTTCCTACTTGTACTACTCTAGTGGAGTTGCTAACCTCTAGGGGGTGTCGACACTTAAGGTCTTGTAGGTCAGTATTGAGGCGGGAAGGCCATATTTAGAGGGGCTTTCACAACTGCCGGGTTGAAGTAGGGTTTGATAGACCCGCGAAGTAACCCTGAGTTATTTATTTCCGAGGCAGGCGGGAACTCTGCATTCGCTCGTACAATGTTTAATTTCTGGGGCTCATGGGGCAGTAGAGCTAGCTGCTCCCGTGGCACGTGGCCAGGTGGCCGCCAGAAAAGTTTCAGAAGAGGACTTTAATAAGAAAGATTGAGTTGGAATGTCAAATCCAAGTTTATCCCTTTACCTTTCTTGTTTGCCTTTGTGATCTCAATTTAAAGCTTTAATCATCATTTCCTTTACTTTCTCCTTTACTTATTTTTGAATTATGTGCCCAATCATCTGTTTACATGTTGAGGTATTTCTTACTCAGTTTAAACTGACTTTTAGAAAAACTGTGGTCGGCTTTTGCTATTTGAAAACCCACAGGTTAGCACCGCTGCATGCTCTGGGGAAACGAATCACTAGCTTGGATCGAGGAATCACTTTAGCTCTCACGGAATAAATTATCAGTTTCTTGTTTTTGTTTCTTTTCAAACAATTTGGTTTGTTTTCAAGTTTTCATGTTAAGGACCGCGTTCGGTCATTTCCTTTATTGTAATAAAGATGATTTTGAATTTGAATTAGAAGTTTGTTCTTTATGGTTTGGTACGAGGCCGACGTTCTACTCCGTTCACAATGAGGTAAAACTCCTCGTGCGGGGAGGTTTAGCTCTACTTTGGGACTCCAAGGTAAAAATCAAGCTTACTAAGTTCTCTGATTTCCATATTGATGCACTAGTTGAGGAGGAAGGAGGATTTGTGTGGAAATTAACAGGTTTTTATGGCGACCCGAATCGAGAAGAAAGACACTGCTCTTGGAATCTGTTGAGAAATATAAAGCCGACCCCAGCAATGCCCTGGGTCATCTGCGGAGACTTTAACGAGATTAGATCTCTATCCGAAAAGCAGGGAGGAAGGGAACGAGATTATCGACAAATGCAGGCATTTAACGATGTCCTGCAAGAACTCTGTCTCATTGATCTTGGATACTCGGGGCCTGATTTCACTTGGTCCAATAACCAAGAGGAGGAAAGCCACATCAAGGTTAGATTAGACAGAATTGTCGCAACAATAGATTGGATGACTCAATTTCCAGGTACAAAAGTCACCCATACCACAGGTCTACGATCAGATCATAGACCTCTTTTGCTGGAATGGAGCAAAGAAAGAAGCAAACCCAAGAGAGCGAGACGGTTCCACTATGAGAAGATGTGGAATATACATACCGGGTTCAAGGACACAGTGGCAGACGGTTGGAAGACTAGTGAAGAAGGAAGATTGGAACAAAAGTTAAATCGTCTGGCCAAGCACTGTACAACATGGAACAGGATCACGTTTGGCAATGTCAGATACCAAATACAAGGGCTAAGAGAACGTAAGGAAGTGTTGGAAGCCAAGGCACAAACCAGCCAAGTCAGGGAGGAACTGAATGTCATCACGCAAAGGTATGACGATCTATTACGTAAAGAGGAAGTTATGTGGGCACAACGTGCTAAAGCTAATTGGTTAAAGTTTGGGGATCGGAATACTAAGTTTTTCCACTTGAAAGCATCTCTTAGAAAAGCTCGAAACACGTTTAGAGGAATTGAAGACGAGGACGGATATTGGGTTGAGTCGGACCACCAGGTCTCAAAGTGCCTGGAAAGACACTTCACGAGAATTTTCACCTCCGAAAAACCAACAGATGAGGAAGTTACGACCAGTCTTAGAGAAGCTAAAAACACTATTGACAGCGACATAGCAGCAGCAATAGACATCGACTTCACAGCGGAGGAGGTGATTGACGCACTAGCGCAGATGGGCCCGGATAAGGCTCCGGGAAAGGACGGGTTCCCAGCTGGTTTTTACCAGACGCACTGGAAAACAGTGGGAGCAGATGTTACGAAGACCTGCCTGAAAATCCTAAATGAGGAAGGGGAGTTGGGAAATTTCAATCATACGCTATTGGCCCTAATCCCCAAAACCAAACAGCCAAGGAAACCCGTTGACTATTGACCAATTAGTCTATGTACGGTTATTTACAAGATAGTAGCTAAAGCAGTAGCAAACCGCATCAAAAGGGTTTTGGACTTAGTTGTTTCGGAGAACCAGTCGGCGTTTATCCCGGGTAGGCTCATCACGGATAATATTTTGACCGCTTTCGAAGTCATTCACTCACTTAAAACCAGGAAGAAGGGCAAAAAAAGGGGGTCTAGCTCTTAAAGTTGATATGTCTAAAGCCTACGACCGAGTTGAATGGACGTTTCTAAGTGAAACATTGAAACGGTTTGGCTTCGGCCCTAAACTACACTCAATTATCATGCGGTGTGTGACGACTGTGCAGTATGAATTTGTGCGTGAAGGGTCCATTACCGGGAGGATTATTCCTGAAAGAGGACTAAGGCAGGGGTGCCCGCTTTCCCCCTACCTTTTTGTTCTCTGTTCAGAGGTTTTATCGAGTGCTGTGACATCGAGTGTGTTAGCTAATCGACTCACAGGTGTCACAGCATCTCGGGGAGGACCAGTGGTCTCCCATCTCTTTTTTGCTGACGATTCGATTTTCTTTTTACAGGCCACTTTACAAGATATGACACAACTACAATCTATACTAGATACATATTGTAAAGCTTCCGGTCAGCTCATCAACTTCGATAAGTCAGCGCTAGTGTTCTCCCCAAACGTTCCAGAGCAAGTCAAAGCAGGAATCAAAGATCTTTGCGGCATTCCTGAAACAGTGAAACACGAGAGTTATCTTGGACTGCCTACAACAATTGGTAAACAGAAAATTTCGACCTTCTCCTATTTACTCGACAGAATTGATAGCAAGTTAAAGGGGTGGAAAGAAAAAGCACTATCTATAGGAGGAAAAGAAGTCCTAATCAAAGCAGTGGCCAATGCAGTCCCTAGCTACGCTATGTCATGCTTTAGACTCCCAGATGGGATTTGCAACAAGATAGAAAGTAAAATACGACAGTTTTGGTGGAGCAATTCAAAGAAAGAACGAGGCATCAACTGGTTGGCATGGGACAAAATGCAAGATAGCACAGAAAGAGGAGGTTTAGCATTCAGGGACTTCAAAATATTCAACCAAGCAATGTTGGCAAAGCAAGCATGGAGAATATTAGACAGACCCCATTCACTAATGAGAAGAGTGCTAAAAGCAAAATATTTTGCGAATATAGACTTCTGGAATGCACAGGAAGGCAACTTACCGAGTTATGCTTGGCGTAGTATCATCCATGGAAGGAAGTTGCTAGCACAAGGAACAAGATGGCAAATTGGAGACGGTAGAATTGCTGATATGAACTCACCCTGGCTCCACAGAACCCCAACCTTCAAGTTAATCACAGACAACAGCATGCTTAATCATCTCAAAGTCTCTGATTTTATTCAAAATGGAGCCTGGAATATGGAAAAACTCAACCAGTACCTTTTAGATGTGGATATTCAGGAAATCTCGCGGATATGCATCCCCGAGCAACCGACAGAGGATAAGACGAGATGGCACTACTCAGATGATGGGGTGTACTCCGTCAAAACGGGATACAGACTGGGCATGATGAATAAAGCTGGTCAGGAAGACAGAGGAGACAGCTCCCACCAGAAGGACAGCGCCTATACGATCATCTGGAAGCAGAAAATAGAAAAGAAAATTACCCATCTGGTTTGGCGTATTATAAAAAACATCATCCCCACTACAACGAATCTGAGGAGGCGGGGCATAAAGATCGAAGATACCTGTAGTTTTTGTCAAGGAGGAGAAGAATCGACGGACCACCTTTTCTTTTCTTGTGATATGGCAAAAGCAATCTGGGAAGAAACTGGCGGTTCCAAGCTCCTGCAACAAACAGGCCAAAGATTAGATTCTGCGGAGAGAGTGAAAGCAGACATAACAAGATTGAAGGGGGACAAGCTGACTCAGTACTGTATAACTCTTTGGGGAATTTGGCAAGGCAGAAATTTGAAGAGATTCAAAGATCAAGAGTTCAATCTATCCACAATCTCACAACTTATCCAACGAAAAATACTAGAACAGGAAGCTAGAAGAGGAGATTTACTTATCTTAGAAGACGCAGAGCTCAAAGTAAGACCCGAAAAGGTGCAGGACCAAGATCTATTTCTCCATTTTGATGCAAGTTGGGCTCCAGAAACAGGGAAAACATCGATTGGATTCCTCCTCAGAGAAAGAAATGGTACATGCTTGATGGCGGGGACCGGCTCAAGACCCAGATCCGAGAGTGCGAGACATGCAGAGGCAAGGGCGTGCTCACAAGCCCTTAGATCGGCTCTGCAATGGAAACACAGGAATATTTGGTTGATCGGAGATGCAGCAATTCTCATCGGCGACATCAGAGAAGGGAGGAAGGGGAGAAGAAGGAGAGAGGAAGGAGAAGTAAATGAAGAAATGAATGATATTTTGTCAACCATCAACCAGTTTGTGTGCATCAAGGAGGACGCGTGGCCTAGAGATCTGAACGGTGTGGCACATCATCTGGCGCAACACGCGGCATTAATGGGAGAAGATAATATTTGGACCGGTGCGATTCCCAATTGGGTAGCCAGATTTTGTGATAAGGATGTATCTCTCTTTAATGTTTAATTGAAATAGAAGTGATTTCTCAAAAAAAAAAAAAAAAAAAAAAAAAAAAAAAAAAAAGAAGCTAATTTTGGTACCATCCATTTCTTTCAACATGCCGAATAGTTGAAAAGGTGAATAAACCTTTTTTTGTGGGTTGGACTACTAGGTAAGATTAGGGATGGCAACGGGTCGGATCTGGATCGGATCAGGCCCTTCCCGATCCAGATCCGACTAGGAGAAATGAGATCCAGATCCGATCCAGATCCGTTCGGATCATCACCGGATTCGGATCAGATCGGATCGGGTTTTTATTCATCTGATCCAAATCCGATCCGTAGATCCATATAGTACGTAGTCGGATCGGATTCGGGTCGGATCTGGCTCGAGTTGGCAATAAAATAGAAAATATAACAATAAAAACAAACACTATTTCATACGCTAATGTATTTTCGTAAGTTATGAAGCCTAAAAATAAATGAAATAGCTTTGCATGTTGAATTTACTATTATATTCTTCTTGTAAGTGTAAGTGGAGAGGTAATAGAGGTATATTTTTAAAGCACACATATACATCGGATCGGATCGGGTCGGAACCCGGTGGATCTGCCCTCAGATCCAATCCAGATCCCAATCCGTTCGGGTCTGGCTTTCAAGATCCAAATCCGATCCAATTGAAATTGGATCGGATTCGGATCTGATCCAATCGGCTCAGACCGCTCGGATCTCAGATCGGATCGGACCATATTACCATCCCTAGGTAAGATGTCTGCTAACGTAACACCCAAGTTAGCGTTTCGTTTTAGATCTATATAGGCTATATAGCATATCTTCCTATATGCATGAATTGATAGTGAAGGGAAAGAAATTCTGGAGTAGGAGCTGGGAGTTGATATCAATTAGCATTGTACTGAAACCAAAAAAAGAAAATAAAATCAACATTGTTCTCTTTGTTACCTCTGCCTAATGTAGATTTGTAGATAAGGAAAAAAATAATAGGGGACACCTTTATTGAATATAGTAGTTTTCAAACATCATAGCAATGTTTACATTAGTACAGGTTCTGGTTTTCTCTCGGCTGCTCCGTGCAGACCAAATAAGTCACATACCTTCCTAAATATGGCACTCTGGCCCCAATGGGTTCCCCTGACTTCCATACTCAAAAGATATGCCATCCAGTAGCTTCCAACTTTTTACAGGGAAATGATGAAAAATTTCAATAGTGTATGTGCTTTATCAGTTGAAGACTCAAATCAGAAAATGTGTCCTTTTTACATTTATGATACATTTTACAAAGAGACCTTGCCATGGGGTCCCCTGACTCCCTACGCTGCAAAGCTAATTATATTTTAACAAATTAAACCTTACCGGAGTAATAACAGTGCTGTATCGTGACCAGATAACACCAGCTGCAGTGACCGCTAGACACCATATCATGGAGATAAGATCAATATAAGTAGCTGAACAACGTGAGTATTAGAGAGAAAGAGAAAGAGTGATTTCTTCACTTGAGACTACATATATCCTATTTTGTTCTTTTTTGAGAAGTTTGCAATTTTTAAATGCTTCTTCCATCCTGGAATTAAATAAAATCATTGCCATTTTCAGAAATGGTTTTTTATTACTTATTTTCTTACCATTAATCATTCTAATGCATGTACCATCGATAAGTTTGTGTTCGTATTTGTCGTAGTCTCTTGTTGTGTTGTTCTTGGTAACTCTTGCTTCTTGGTAACACTTGCTTCCTGGTATCATATTGGTTCGAGCCGGTCTTTGTTGGTCTTGATTCAGAACCTGTTTTCTTATTTTGGTTCATGTTAACCTGGTTATCTTTGCTTAAAATCACACATTTTGAACTGAATAATGATACAAGTTGTTGCCTACAATCTTTTTCATTATACAGGATCTTGCTCAAGATCTTCTTCCCGGTTGGGCAAGAGAGGGTACGCACGCCCAGTCGCAGGACGGAGTGACACCAACAAAATGGTTATAGAGTTTGATGATTATTGGAAACCGGTTGTTAGTAATCAAACCAAATTTTCGACACAACTAGGCATTCTTGCAAGAAGAGGTGACCTTACACCAATTCAATACTCTGACTGGAAATGAGACGAGATGAAACACTACAAGGATATAATGTGAGAGGAGGTACAGAAGAATTCTACTGCACCTGACGAGTTTACGGAAGTCTGCCTGATGATGGTTGCTGATATGTGGAGAGATTGGAAATACGATCTTCGTAAACACATGCGCAAATTTACTACTACAGAAGAACGATTGGCCAATTGTCCTGATAGGGTTGTTCCTGCTCAGTGGCCCGACTTTGTAGAAAATGAAGAGGGTGAAGACAGGATGGTATGATGTATTTTCTATAATGTAAACTGGTTTACTAATTAGTCATCTATATTATCTTCTTTGCTAAGGTATGATGATATTTATAGGCTCTATTATGCTATGTAACGCATTCTTTATTGGTGTTGTAGGTACTTCCACTATAGTGACGGGTCTATATCCTGTGGGAGCGTGGCGGTCAATTTTTGTCATTTGTAGTAAGTACGTTCTTGACCCCTGTTTTATGTTCATATTTGCATGCTTATCTTTTGAATATATTGGGTCATTTAGAGTTATCAAAGAATTTCCCACCGTTTACAGTAACAAGTTTGTCTATAGACCCCCTTTGGGATTCTTCACATTCAGTTAACAAAGGATTTCTTACAATTTATAGTAACAAACTTGTCTAAGGACCCCCTTTGAGATTCTACAAGTTATTTTTTTCTATTCTTTTTCCTATTCTCATATGAAGAATTATATTTTGTAGTAGACATAATAACTTTGGAGATTTTTATCAAACATAAGAATGTACAATCCGTGATAGGTAACAAGAAAAAAATAAGCAATTCATTGAAATGAAAGAACACACCTGATATGCAGAACATGGGACACAAAGAGACTTTTTCCCACGCCCAAATATTGGCTGGGAGTCTAGTCTCTGCCCGAGAATAAATACGCAAAAAAAATCACATATTCTCTTTTTTGGGGTCTTGCAGACTAGAAAAAATTGATTTGATTTCTATACATAATAAATATTTGATTTGATTTTGTTTCATATGGGATCAGTCTCAGTAATCCAAACAATTCGAGAGATAGAAGAAGATTGAAGAGAGTTGCGGCAGCGAGAGAGTAAGAGAGAGACGTAAGGGAAATTTGAGAGATAGATGGCTAAGATTGAGGAATTGAAATGACACAAAAGGTGAAGTAGGAGGTGTGCACAGGACATTCAGCTTATGAAAAGACAATACTTTCCCAGCTTCTTAAACAATTTGGGGCCCTCCCATTTTGGGGGCCCTAGGCAGCCCAACATTTCGCCTAACTGTTGAGACGGGTCTGGTTTCGGCCTACATAGTCTTTGAGTCAAAGCACTTCAAGTTCATTCTCATATGACACCGAAAAAAATCCAGTGTTTCAAATAGTAACATATATGGCAGGTAAACAAAAGGCAGTAGAATGTACTATAGCTTTATAGACTGTCTATATATATATATAAGAAACCATTCCATTTGCTTTCTCCTGCAAATATCCAACAACAAACTCAATAAAATACTGAGATAGTTTTGATGTTACCTTGGTAGAAGAATCTGGTAATCGGGTTTACTTTTGGTGCGAGGTTGCTGTACTTCGTCTGTTGGAGGAAAGGGGCAAAAGTGTTTGTGGTTTATACTGGGTTGAAGGTGAAGGCAGTTTCACGTGGGTTTTATGTGGTAGTAGCAGGTTGTTAAGGTGTTGCAGTCAGGGAGAATGGAGAAATGGTGATGGTGGTTATGGTGATGGAGGTGGTGGAGTTGGTTATGAGTTATGGTGATGTGTGAAGAACAAGACCAAAAGGTGTTAATGTATTTGAAATTTAATTATATTTAGGTACGTGTTAGTGTGTTCTTGTAGAGGTAATGAAAACTATTAATTTTTTTGTTCTATGCTATGTTGTTAACTGCAGAATTCTATTTGATTTTGAGAATTTGACTGACTCAAATACATTTTCTTCACTTTGTTGAACAGGGTATATAGACGAGAGCGATGTCCACTTCTTTGAGGAAACGCTGCTTTTGGGTCGGAATGTAGTCCATTCGATGGTTGATGTTCAGTGAACTTGAATTTAAATTAGATGTAAGACTTTTCTGTGTTTCAGTTATGGATTTTTAGTGTAATATTATGCAACTTCGAACAGTTGACGCACATTCTATACGCTGTGAATGTAGTTGTCTTGGTTTTAATGTATTTAAGAGTTTAATTACATCGATCCATTTTTTGGTACGATTTGTAAATTTTTTAAATTTGCAGAATTCGATTCTCTACAGGAAGTAATCCTCATATAGAAGTATTGATTGTGACATTACAACAATTAGCCACGGTAGATTGACGTGGCTACCTCAATTTAATATTGGCTATAAATACCATAGCCACGGTTAACTAGCGTGGCGCAGAGAAATACTAGCCACGGTAAAAGGTTGTGGCGAATGAACTCTGTGGCCACAGTTTACAAGCGTGGCGCATATTAGTATTGGCCACGGCTAAAGCATGTGGCTAATAAAGTCTTTAGCCACGGATATTGAATTAACCGTGGCTACCTAGTAGAAAACAAACAGCCACGGGACTTACCGTGGCAAAAAAATTACCACGGCTGTTACCCGTGGCAAACCTAAAAAACCACGCCTCTTATTGCCACGTCCGCCTACCGTGGCTTGTCCCGTGGCTAATACTTTTAGCCACGGTAATACGTGTTTTTGCCACACTTTTAGCCCGTGGCTAAAGCCAATAATTCTAGTAGTGGAAAATCCATTGTTGTTTTGGTTACGACGATTGTCCTTGTTGTACTTGATAATGAAGTCACTAGAGGTTATGAGATCATACCAGAATTTGCAGACGCACTTGAAGCGTAGAAGAGATCTGGTAGGCAATCGGGGAGGATTTCGCGAATTATGTCGTGTGGTAATTCACTCCCTCTTGATCGATTGGCACTTGGACGTGGGACAAGCATGTGATTCTTCATTATCTCAACCAAGAATGTCAAAGAAAAGGTTCTATGACGAGTAGGTTTTGGTCACGATCAGCTGCTAGCTTGTGATCTACTACTTATGAGGTTCTATGACGATTGTGGCGTGGAATTGTTTCCATGTGTGTGTGTGGGGCGGTCAAAGCCGTTGGTCCTACTTGGATTCACGACCGCCACCAAACCCTATTATAAAAGGACATTGTCCTCTCACAATTGATTACTATTATTAATTGCCTTGTGTCAACGAGTGTTCCAACAGAGAGAACACAGCTAGCTTGTTTGTGTGGCTGCGACACAATATTCTTCCACCTAACGTGTTTAGTTTACCCACATTGTTGAAAAGGATTATGTACCTGTTATAGTACTTGTTATAGTGGAAGCTCCGTGTTAAATTTTGGTGATTCAAACCTAGCATAGAAAATTGACTTGGTCCAAGACGGTTAAGGAATTGTTTCCTTGTTCGTTTCGGAATTGTTTCCTTGTTCGTTTTGGCAACGTTTGGACGTTGCTTTGGGCACAAGTCACTAGTTTAGGCCTATATATGGGTGTAGGACTCTTCTATTGACATGTGTGGTGTGTCTTGGATTGTTATTGGCTCTCTCAACAATAAAATTGAATCGTTTTTGTCGTGGATGTAGCTAGCCTAAAAACTCGTGAACCATGTTATATCGTTGTGTTGATCTTCATCTTCTTCTTCGTCTAATCGCTCTTCTTGGTTCCCCAACAGCTGGCATCGTGCTTCCGTGCATCGTTTTCTAACAAGTGGTATCAGAGTCAGGTTGTTGGGTTTGGGTTCGTTGGTGAAGAGTAATTGCGAAATCGTTTGGGATGAAGATCTATCGTGTTGATGAGAATATAGTTGGTACACCCACCACCAATTTCCTTATTGGGGGAACTATTGAGTTCCTTGTTGTGGGAGCTGTCGGGTTTCTTATTGGGGGAACAATCGGGTTCCTTATTGTGGGAGCTATCGGGTTCTTTGCCATAGAGCATCGGGCGCGCATTCTAGCCCGAATTTGGAAGTTCACGTGCAATTGGCGTTCCGGTGCAATCGAGCTTCCAACATGGAGCATTGGGCGTGTGGATCTAAATTGGGATCATCCGTTGCACGAACACGTGAGAGTTGGAGCATCGGCATGGAGCGATCTTGTTCAGGCCGCTAGGAGGATTCAAGTCAAGGTGGAGACGGCTCGGATCAACCGGCGGATTTGGCTCGTGGCATGGAGCAATTGATTTGCCTTGTTGGCACACAATTGATTGGTGACGCGTTATTGAGCATGGATTGTTGGTTACATGTTATTGGGAATGTATTGATTGGCGGCGTGTTATTGTGCACGCATTGGTTGTTGGCACGTTATTGGGGTGTCTCGTTTGGCGTCTTGGTGCGGTATATTGGCGGCGCAATTGGCATGACATTGATTGATAGGCACTTTCATCACCAAGTGTCATTGTGATGATATTGGAGAGATGCATTGTGTCATGGTGCATTACAGTGTGTTGGTTGAGACACACAAGTCTACGCGTTTGTTGAGACGCAAAGATGCGCTTGTTGTGGCGCATAGTGAATGTATTCAAATACCGCAAATTTGGGAATATGTTCTATCGGTTGATTGGTCGATCGTTTCGATTAGGGTGGAGCACTTCAAATTTGATTGTTGGAGGTGCATCTACAATTGGCCTATTCGTTGAAATGACGGATGGCAATCGGAGTAATGATTTGGTGAACTGGGTGGAGGCGTTCTTGATTGGGAGGCGCATCAACAATTGGATTGATGAGGAGCATTGGATTGGTTGCTAGGGTGTTTGAATCAAGGTGGAGATTTGTTAGATTTTGGTGATTCAAACCTAGCACTGACAATTGACTTGGTCCAAGGCGGCTAAGGATTGTTTCCTTGTTCGTTTTGGAATTGTTTCCTTGTTCGTTTTGGAATTGTTTCCTTGTTCGTTTTGGCAACGTTTGGACGTTGCTTTGGCACAAGTCACTAGTTTATGCCTATATATGGGTGTAGGACTTTTCTATTGACATGTGTGGTGTGTCTTGGATTATTATTGGCTCTCTCACCAATAAAATTGGTACGTTTTTGTCGTGGATGTAGCTAGCCAAAAGCTAGTGAACCACGTTATATCGTTGTGTTGTCTTCATCTTCTTCTTTGTCTAATCACTCTTCTTGGTTCCCCCAACAACTGGCATCGTGCTTCCGCGCATCGTTTTCTAACACTCCGGGTAATATTTTACGCACTTGTTGTAGTTTACGTACTTTGCACGTTTTAGTCAGTCGATCTTGCAGCAAAACCAAACAGATTTCGCATAAACCATGTCGGTGACAGCATGTGTTAGTGATACCATCATTGCTGTTAGGGATAAACTTAGAGGCAAAATCAGCCGAACTGAAGTAAAAAGATACTGGCCTAGGAAAGCTCCTGAGTGGTCTGCTGATGATCATGTTGATGAATACGGCGATATTCGAAAGGCCCTTGATGAACCTTTCCCTCGTCAGGAAATACATCCAAATATCCCAAGATTACGTCGTCTCTCAAAGAGAAAAATAGATAATCGCAATTAAATAAGTTCTGATCATGTTGGTGATTTTAGTGTATTCGGCCATTTGTGTAATCGGATTTACTTACGACCAAAGTAGACATTGGCATTCATTATAGACGTTAGGAGGTGTGGAATACACGAGTGCACACAACTATGTTAATATCTTGGACAAAGAACTCCCGGACGACTGCGGGGATTCGGGGCGCAGCCCCCGACGGGGATTCGGGGGCAGCGCCCCCGGTGGGGTCCAAGGGGCAACGTCCCTGGCGGTTCTCCCTCACTATTGTCAGTTTGGTCGAATTCAGAAACACAGAGAGAACCTGTGAGTTCGGATTCCATAGCAAACACCATATTCGTTCTTGATAAAGTCTCTGTTTTATCCGATTATAGATTTTGTGCATACCGCCGAAATACTTTAATCTGAGAGTGATACCAGGACTCAGAGAATATTCAAGTACAATTGTTCCCATTCTAAACACCACAAAAATCCTACAAAGAACCGTGTAGCGTGGTCTATAAATGTAATAACATACTTTTTGTTTCCTACAGACGGTGTTGCATGAAAGTCACATAGATCACTATGAATTAATTCAAGCACCTTAAAGTTCCTTTTAACATCCTTAAAATGTTGTCTAGTTATCTAAGTCAGCATACAAGTTTTACACCTTTCGGTATTAATATCAAATGAAGGAATTTTTGTCATCTAAATTTTCAATGAAGGATATGGGGGAGGCTGAAGTAATCCTAGGTATTGGGATTAAACGTGAGAACAAGGCCATTACTATTTCTCAATCTCATTACATTGAGAATGTATTAAAGAAATTTAACTGTGAAAACTGTTCTCTGGTTAGTACTCTGATGGAACCAAATGTTAAATTGTTGCCTAACCAAGGCAAGAAATGCTCTAGGGCTATTGGTTGTCTAATGTATGCCATGATTAGTACACGACCAGATATAGCATTTGCTGTTGGAAAGCTAAGTAGGTATACTAGTAATCCAAGCACACATCATTGGCAGGCAATGAGGAGAGTATTTAAATACTTAAGAAAAACCATAAATTATGGTTTGACATACAGTCGAAGTCCTTCGGTTCTAGAAGGATATTCTAATGCAAGTTGGATAAACAATATGGAAGATCATTCCTCAAATAGTGGATGGGTTTTTCTACTTGGAGGAGGGGCAATCTCATGGGCTTCAAAGAAGCAAACTTGCATTAATAATCGACAATAGAATTTGAATTTGTAGCATTGGCTGCAGCCGGTAATGAGGCTGAATGGCTAAGGAATTTAGTGTATGAGATTTCATTGTGGGCCAAACCGATTTCACCAATATCTATCGGTTGTGATAGTGTTGCTACTCTGACTAAGGCATATAGTCATGTGTATAATGGCTAAGGCATATAGTCAGGTGTCATTCGTGTAGGCCTCGCCGAGAGCTTTCCGAAATCATATTATAATAGGCATTCTGATCCCTGTACATCAAGTTACGCCCAAAACAGTGTGGCGTGACCAAAAGTGACCATCTCGCACTTCTCTTGCGCCTGTCTTCCGTGTCGTGATAGTGAAGTGCGAGATTAATCGTGTCTGACAGTTCGGTCTTGTCTGGTTCATCTACGAGATTAGTCGCATCTGATAACTCGACGAGATTAGTCGCATCTGGTTCATCTGCTCCTGCAAAAACTAGCAATTGCATTGTGCTTTATTTTTCTAGTTTCAATTTGTCTAGTTTATCCAATAGTGCGACTTATATCAGGATTGGAGCACCCTAATAATGTTGTTGCACATTCCTTGGCTAGTCTTGCTTTGTTCATACAATTGTGACTTGTGAACCGTTAAGAACATTGGTGTGGTTCAATAGTCACAGATTACGAGCCTAAAAAATTCTCATCATTTCCAAGCCCATCATCCCGTCCTATATACATTGGGTTAGCAAGAGAAATACTGTGGAGAATCGCATGATTCAAACAATGCGTGTGATTTCGTTCTCATTGTTTCAATGTGAATCCATGGCTATTTATACTCGCTCACTCGGTATTGTCTTAACACCCAACAAAAAAGTTACGAAAAACAAGCTATTTAAGATAGAATGACTTATTTAATGAATTGGAGTATGAACCGTTTCATTAAATTGAATAATAGAATGATTTGTTAATGTTTTGATATAGCTAAAGATATACATTACGTTGCTAAAATGTTGGAGGAAACTATCACCATTGGGTTGCACATATCGGGTAAGGAAAGCTTCCGTGGAACATTACCTTTGTGTGAATCTAGATGCATAATTGTGATAAAAAATGATAGATGCACAATTGTGAAACATAACTTTTGTCGTTGCGAAAAGTTCAAAAGATTTTAAGATCTCCAACTTGGTAAAAGTCCTCACCTGTGGAATGATTACAAATCCTGGAGATATGTCTGAAATCATGTTACCCACCAAATGCCGCGAACATTCGTGCCTAATATTCTTGCGGTCCCAACACTACTTGCAAAAAAATGTATCAAGTAGAAGATTTGGCATTGTTGCATGCACTCAAACATAATATGCGTATGTTATTTTTTTATGATTGGAATCGGTATCTATATTCTATTACGAGAGAACACATTACACAAGGTGATATTAGTGATTTTGCCAAAATAGGTTCTAAAGTACTTACAACACTAATTGAGTAGCAGGCAATATGAAACCAGGAATAACCTAAAGTGTTGGAAAGATCTGGTAATATGTTTGTTGGTTAGTTCAATGCTATTGTTGATCTTCATCTTGGCTTTAGGCTTGGGGGTCGGGCAATGCTATCAACCTGGGTCTTGGCTCGTCTCTTTGCAATTACTATGGCAGGTTTCGTTCCATTCTTCTGAATGTCCTTTCTCTTTGTCAAACACATCAGGGATAGTTAATTCCCTGTCATAGGCTTTAGGTCGTCATCAACCTGTACCATAGAACTCGGGGGTATCATTCAGATCGCCTATGTACTCTTTTGAGTCAAAATTCGATATATAACAAATTGGTTTTGCCAGCTGGCAGGCAAAGCCCCAGGAAATGGGAAGTACTACATCAAAATCATGTAAAGCTAACCAAAAAAACCACAAACTCCATAGTCCATAGCTTTTAAACCCGGGGGTAGTAGTAATAATAATAATAATAATAATAATAATAATAATAATAATAATAATAATAATAATAATAATAATAATAATAATAATAATAATAATAATAAGGGTAAAAGACAAAAACCACCCTCCATTTATGGGGGAAATACATTTTGCCCCCTGAATTATGGAGAAAATACCTTTTGCATCTATATATATACACTGCGTGTTGACGACCTCAATGAGCTTGCTGGCTGTGGCACTTGCACACACAAAACAAACTTCACATATCTGCAAGATGACAGACATGAACATTTTAACTAGGTGAAGTGAAGTCTAAATCCCGCTAACTGATTAGTAAAGGTTGAAAAGTTACTCTCAGTGGAAAGGGTTGCATTTTATGGAATAGAGAACCAAACTTCTGGAAGTTGCTTCAATGGGCCTGGAATTGATATATTTCCTATGTTGCCATAATTAACAATCTTGATCGCGAACAACCCTTGATTGGGAATCACATATCGCACCTTGTTGAGCAATTTCTTGTAACTCTGGTCTGTATTGTATTAAGAAGAAACTTATGGTGCCTTCTGACCTATTTAACAAAGCATTAATGAGAACTTGTTCTTTCATACCAAGAATATTCTCATGATCCAATCTGGTTAGATATAGGAACAGAAAACTTCAATTTTCATATTTCATCATCCAATCAGAATTCTGGCGACGTTGAACAATTTATATGTTTCAGTTATGCAGGTATGCCTAAGCTAAACTAATTTACAAACACGCAAATACACACACACACACACACACACACACACACACACAGAGAGCTTACAGGTGTATTTTGGGATTTCTCTTTGCCTCAAGCGGGAGAGGGAGTGCTCAGCAACATCCATAAGATAGTCGATGTTGTGGAGAGATTGCTCCTCAGAAGCCAGCATAAAAATCCCACGAACCTCAGCCTTCTTGGCCAGTCTTGCTGCCAAAGTCAATGGCAAATCAGGGGAATTAAGTCTCCGTAAAATTTGACAATAACAAGAAAGAACCCTCCTTTTGTTCCTCGCCAAATCATCTACTGTTGCCCATATTACACATTTCCCCATTTCAGACCTGAACCAATCATCCATGAGAACTATAGAGGTTACATGATTGTAATATACCTAAATAATACTTACCATTCTAGCACCATTCCTTTCACAATTTGTACAAATAAGCCAAAACATATTTCAAAATCACCAAGTCATTTGCTACAGGCACTCTATTTGTGGAAGCTACGAAAGGAATTTAAATACGATACCGTACGTTAAGTCACTGCACTGAGCAAATAAAAATGCCCCAAAAAGATACATACTCAATAAAATCCCCACAAGAAAGTTGACAATAAGGTGGTACTTCCAGGGGAGGTTTACATGGAAGTCTTTTTCTTTTGGTGGGTGAGCATTTTCAGAAAACATAACATTGTAAGTTATAACAATTACTTCATTACTTGGGTTTTCACTTCTAACTAGCTGTAAGCGCCCCCAGGAAAAGCCAGACACAAACATGAAGAAAGACTTTCATTAGTAAGTTCTCTAAACTAAAGCAAGGTGTTCAAGGTTCAATTCATCGAACAGTTCATCTGCGGTACAAGTTTGGGTAGTTTAGTGAGTATTGTATTCAGTGGTATTATACCCAGAATAACTAACTAAATAAAGATCGATTCTTTCATCCATCTAATTCATTCCAAGGCTAGGACGACTACACGCCTAACTGCACAAGGCCTTTCAGAATTCCACTTCATTTGCCAACGGACAAAAAAAAGGGAAGGGGGGAGAGAAGGAGAATAAGTAGCTAGAGGGGACGAGTGAGTGGAACTGAAGTCCTTTTACCCTCTCTAGTTTGATTGATGGACACTTTCACCCTTCAGATTTCAAAAAAGACGCTTCCACCCCTTCATTGTGCATAACTTCATGAAACTTACACCCCATATTGTGACGCCGTTAGTCTGGAATTGGGATATGTCACTAGAAAGAGTTTTTGGGACAACTTTGTGCCCCGTATAATGCAAAATGTAAGCGTTACTCAAGGGTATTATAGACTTTTTTGCGTGACATAGGGGGTGGGGGCAAATTTGTCTCTAGAACTATCTTCAATAACGTACCTCACTCCTAGACTAGCGACTTCATAATCAGTGGGTGCAAGTTTTCTGAAATTCGGCACACTGAGGGGTGAAAGTGTCTTTTATCAAACTGTATGGGGTTAAAGTGTCCTTCAGTCGAACTAGAGGGCGTGAAAGTGTCCTTTTCAAAACTTGGGGGTCTATCTCAGGATTTGAATTGGGGCTTCTGTCTTATTCTTAGGGCTTTTAGCATCTTTTCATTGTTGATACATACGGGCATGGAGAATAGTGTGGCCCAAAAGTGTTTTTGGGCATGGAATTGTTTCCAAGTGTGTGTTGGACTCACCACCGCCACCTATAACCCTCTACAAAAGGACATTGCCCTCTCTCAATTGATAATGATTAGTTGCCTTGTGTCAACGAGAGTGTTCCAACAGAGACACTGCGAGCGAGTTAATTCACCCGCATTGTTGTAGAGGACTGTGTACATGTTATAGTGGTTGACTGTAGTACACGTTTTAGTCAGTCGATCTTGACGCATAACCCAACATATTTTGCATAACCATGTCGGTGACAGCAGGTGTTAGCGATACCATCATTGCTATTAGGGACAAACTTCGAGGGAAAATCGCCCAAACTAGAGTAAAAAGGTACTGGCCTGGGAAAGCTCCTGTGTGGGCTGCTGATGATTATGTTGATGAATACGAGGATATTCGGATGATGGCCCTTCATGAACCTTTCCCTCGTTGTCAGGAAGAAGATCCAGATATCCCAAGGTTACGTCTAAGGATAGATAATCGCGAGGAGATAAGGGCTGAGCATAGGCGTATTAGACAAGCTGAGATTATTATCTCAACCATTGAAGAGGAAAACAAAAATCAACAAGGACTAGATTTGGAGGAAGAGGAGGATGAAGATGCTCTTAGAGAAAGGAGGCAGAGACTGAGGCTCAAGTTGCTTCACAGGCAACAGCAGGAGGAGGAAGACGAAGAAGAAGAAGACGAAGAGGTGGAAGAGGAAGAAGAGGATCAACTCACGGTACCTGCGATGATCAAACCTGTTTTTGTAACAAAGTCAAAGAGACACACCGTATTTGAGCGTGAAAGACTTGAAGCAGAAGAATTGGCACTGGAGGAATATATGAATAAGAGGTTGGAAGAAAGAAGAATTGAAACAAAACGAATAGTTGTTGAGGAGGTTAGGAAAGATTTCGAAATTCAGAAGAATATGGAATGGCAGGGGGATATAGGTGATGTGGATACTGATGACGAATTAAACGAAGCAGAAGAATACGAAGCATGGAAGGCGAGAGAGATGGCGAGGATTAAGAGGGACCGGGAGGCCCGTGATGCATTTTTGAAGAAGAAGAGAAGCGTATGGGAAAGGGAAAATCCTAAACCTGCTATTGCTGCTCAGCCCAAGCGAAAAAGGAGGTTCATGCAAAGATATTATCATAAAGGTGCCTTTTTCCAGGATGATGCTAATGGTGGCAATGCTGAGATTTACAGGCGCGATTTCTCTGCTCCCACGGGAGAAGATAAAATGGATAAGAGCGTGTTACCTAAAGTAATGCAAGTCAAGCGCTTTGGTTGTAGCGGGAGGACCAAGTGGACTCATCTCGCCAACGAGGACACAACTGATCACTGGAACAACCCCTGGATATATGATCCAATGCGGGCCAAGTACAATGCAAAAATGGGGGTGGTATGAATGCTCTGATAGAGAAACCCTTAGGAATTTTAAGGAATTCTTTGGTTATGAACAACTCTAGTTATTTGATGATGTTTCGGTTGTATGTTTGAACATATCCTGTCTTTTGTGTTGGTTTTTGTACTGCTACTTTGATCATGATGCAAATAAGGAATTCTTATCCCTTTGTCAAAAAAAAAATCTATTTGATTTTGTAGTTTACGTATATTTAGATCTGTTTGCATTTATGTGTACTAGTTATGACTTGTTAACAATGCAACACATTTATGTTACAAAAACAATTAAGATGATGTTTCCCATAGAAGCACTGGTAAATAAGACTAATGTACAACTCTAATTTATCTTCCAAATTGGAAGTACAAAAAATGAAGACATAAGATATACTGGAGGTTGAAAATATCATGTGAACTTGTGAAGTAATCTATGGCAAACGAACAATCTCCCTAGCATGTGAAGTAATCTTTGGCAAATGAACAATCTCCTCAAGGCAAATGCATCTCATGATAATTGATTTACTATGCACTTAAGTCTGATAATGCGCTGTTCGCTCAAGCCCTGCAAAAACCACACGACAAGGTGCAATCTTGAATAGAATTGTTGAATTCTCCGAAAAAGGCAACTTGTACAAGGGAAGAAAGATTGAGAGGGTTGGAAAGATTGGACAATGCGAAGTATGGAATGACTGGCATATGCAAGAATCTATCATATGATTCTTCTCTGCGCCGGAAATCTAAGTATGAGATTTGCAGACAAAGCTGTGAAACCTAAATCACAAAAATTGAGGGAAAACACTCATTGTCGAGGATCGAGGGGATCGAGGCAAATGTTGTGGAAGCTTACATGCAGCAAATCGCAAGGAAGCTAGCCTGCTCAACATATATTATTAACTATGTTTCGCCTTAAACTTCCCAGTTGACTTTTTTCACACATAACTATATCTCTTTGACCCGGCGATTTGGGATAGTAAAACAATGCAATTTTTTGATAATTTTTTCATGATTTTGTGGACTAACTTTACAACGCCATGAAAATATTACCAAATTCTTGCCTCATTTTGCTAATCAATCACCTGGTAAAAGTGACCCTACGAAGATTCGGAGTGAACATAAACTTCAGTTATATTTGCAGTAAACATAATTTGGTTTCACCGTTCAATGCAACAATTTTGCTTCTGATACAATTCGTTTAATGTGGTCAGAGCTCCAGATATATTGGCAGTGAATCAGATATATCTGCTCTCTCAGAGACAGTTATGCTCCTTTTATGGAACAGACACAGTGCTAATCCACAGCGGACTAGTACTAGCCGCCATCCACCAATCACGGTCGTATCAAATGCGTTCAGTTTGATATGGAAATACTGGAAAATTAAAAATCTAATGAGAAATCATAAAACAGCCAAGGTAAAAACAAATCATGAGCTAGACACACACTTTCAAGACCACCTCCACTTAAAAATCCAAGAGCTCCACTAATTTAACTAAATAACGAAATAAAATATTTAGTCAGTAGCAACGAATGAAATAACTAAATAACTAATTAACTAGATGCTTGACGTCGCAGTGCATTGGATGCGTTGACCCGTATCAGATGTTTGGATGGCTTCTTTGTTCAGATGATCAGTAAACTGAAGCAAAACTCTCACGGTAGAAACTGAAGTTCAGACCCCAGGGTTGTACTCCCGTTAACTCCTTTGTCTTGCCAGTTTTGGGGTTGCACAGGAACACCGCTGAGCAGAAATTACGCAAAACAAGCCAGTTAACCTTGCCTTTGCACAAAAAGCCTTCTGCGAATGCAACGTCCACTGACGGTCTACAAGTGCTTGGCTGCCACCATGATTCACCAGTACGAGAACCATCCTTCAGCTCCCAGACTTCAAATTTATTACTAACACCGGTGCGATTTATACGAACAAAAATAGCGACTGTGTCTTTGCAACCCACAAGTTTCTCGAAATTGGAGACCCCTTCCGGTAGATATAATAACTTAAACAACTCATCAGCCATGTCAAAAAACGGTATAACCCCCACGTCTCCGTCATTCGACAGGGTTTTGTCCCAGTACATGCGTGTCCCCACACATATTGTGTTGTACAAATAGTTGATTGACTGAGGAATAGCTTCTTGATGCACCAAATTCCAAGTATTTTCCTTTGACGTAAACATATAAACTTGCACAATACGGTACGAAAACTCAAGCTGTGCCACCTTAAACGTGCCCGAGACTGAATCGAAACAAAATCCACAACAAGTTATATACTCTTCCTCTTGATGATCATGGCGAATGTGTGCATCAATTATCCTAAACTTTCCAGTGGCAGGGTTCCAGACTATGAACCCTTTCAAACCTGTCTTATTTATCCAGAAAGACAAGCAAACTAATCCATTAGAACAGCCCACCAATTCAAAGCATTTTACATGAAAAGGAACAGTTAACTTTATTGGGACATCGAAAAACCAGAACGACGCGGTGGTGGTAGATGTAGCATCATCGCAAACAGTCCCATCAAAGAATATAGAAAATCCGTTGTTGTTTCGGTTATGAGGATTGTCCTTGTTGTACTTGATAATGAAGTCACTGGAGGTTATGAGATCGTACCAGAATTTGCAGACGCACTTGAACCGTAGAAGAGATCTGATGGGCAATCGGGGAAGGATTAGGCGAATTATGTCGTGTGGCAATTCTCTTCCCCTTGATCGGGGAAGGATTAGGCGAATTATGAGTTTCGTGGCCTCCAAGAAACTCATCGAAACCGTCTCTAATTCAACTCAGAAGCTCTCAAACGTTGATTTGTAGCCGCTTCAAGAAGAGCCCTAGGTTGATTTAGGGCTTTCTCCTCTCTACGTTCTTGGGCTAAATTGGATGGATTTGAAGGTTTGAGGCTGTGAGGAGTTTCTTCCATGGAACCTACGGCATGTCTCTGGTCGCGAGGGAGAAGAAGCTTCGGTTTTATGTAGTGCTAGAGTGTCCGTCAATGTAGGATAAAAGCACAAAAACCCCTCTGCTATTAAGTATCTTTCAAAATAGTCCTTTATTCAATTAGGCCACCCATCCGTTAACTTCTCTTCTTGGCCACCCATCCTTTATTCAATCAGACACAAACTAGCTTTTAACCCGTGCGATGCACGGCGAAATTTCAATTCCAAAACAAAATTGATGTCACTTAAACAGTTGATGTCTTAGGCATTTCAAATACTACATCAAAAAAAATAACTTAAAGTACTGAATAACATAATCCGTTAGATTAAAAAAGAAATTGAAACAGCTTCATATTTTTGGCTCCTAAGATTGCTCGTGTTTGGAAAAGAACCGGCACCATCTACTTTTGTGTTGAATGTATCAGTTTCATATTTTTGTTCAGATTAATACTTTTTGTCTCTTAAATAAATAGATTAATACATTTTCTTAACTATCATTTTTACTTTTGGATTTAAACCCGACATTAAGTTGGAAGAAAAAATTTAATCAATTTTTTGGGAACGTTTCTAATCTTGAATTTGAGTCAACGTTATTATTATAAAAATAATTTCTTACCTTCAGATCACAACCACTATGAATTTTTCAATCAAAATCCATTGACGCCAGTGATTACTATTGATTACTTTTGAATTTTATCACTATAAATTTGATGTTGCAGATTCCAATTTGGACATTTTAGTGGCTCATTTTTTTGAGATACTTTTGAATTTCCTTCATATTATGAATTTTATTTTATTCTATGTATCTTTTTTTTTTTAGATTCGACTTCTAATCTTAGATTTGAAGTCAACATAATTATTATGAAAATAATTTTATAATAATAAAAAAGGTTTATATACTTTTTACCTAGGGAATATTTTTAGATCATGGGGCTAAAAAAAGAATTTGGTAGTAATAAACTGGATTGAGCTTCAAACAATGATTTTATCTTTGGACTCTAAAAATACAATGGTGTACCCACAAATCCATATGATTTCGTGCGTAAAGGATTTTATTCGTTGGGCTGCATATTGTATTTTCATGGACCAAGTTATACCAAGTAGTGTCATTGATTTCTTCTCAAAAAAAAAAAAAAAAAAAAAAAAAAAAAATTCAGATCATTACCAATTCGAATGTTTCAATCAAAATCCATTGACGCCGCTGATTTTTTATACATTTCGATCACGCATTTTCTTTTTCTTAAAAGTGGCATACAACTTTTTTTTAGATAGAAACAATCACTAAAAATAAATAATACAAAATTTAACAACTAAGCGGCCTTCAACTCTTTTTAGATATTATTTGAAAAAATACATACCGTTGTGTTGAACTGTGTCCCTCAAAACAAAAAAATTCGCGTGATGGACATCTTCACCTACACCACCAAAAGAAACGGTGTAAGCAACAACTAAACAACAGAGGATGAAGGAAAAGAACATTAACAAACACCAAACGATTTTCTTACCTGTATGGGGATGGCGAGTGACTATTTCGCACAAGTGTATGCCTTCGGCGGCGGCCATGAGAACTTCACATACACGAAAAATATATTTTGTGATGAATAATGCACATAGACAAAGTATACGACTCTAAATTATGAAGGAAAAACTCACCGGATATGCGGGCTTGTCTTTGCTCATCTAATTTTCTCTTGCGCGCCAAGTGTGCCAACCTACAATGTTCTCTCGCTCCTCATTTTCGTCCATGACTGGAAGATAAGAGAATGTAGTGGGGAAGAGATCCGGAGAAAATATAAACATCAAACACGATGTGAAGGGAAGAACCATAATAAACATCAAACACGATTTGAAGGGAAGAAGCATACCTCCAACCACCAAACACGAATTTTTTGTCTCGAAACACCAAACACGATTCCTTTCACTATGAATGGAATAGTGGTACCCTCATTATATGGGTGAGATTCTAGTCCATTTTGGAGACGGATCACCATCAAAACTGAACATTCGTTTTGGTACCATTTTGGTATTCATTTCCGTAATGTCACTAAAAATACCATATAATGAGGGTCATTTTATATAGTATGATTCTTCCTTTCATAATCAAGTGTAATTTGAAATTACACCGTCCATTTTGGAGAAAGATATTTACGGAATTCACTATTAATAATTTTTTTGGTGAAAGTTTCCTTACTGACTAAAAAGTTTTGTCAATTAACATCAATAACTTTCCTTTTCAATAAATATAAAACAGACTCAATTAAATTTACACGTTGGCGCCAATTTTTTCATTTCAGTTCAAACTATGCAGATGTGAATTTAAAGGCGCCAAAATTTTTCCTTTTCAGTTCAAACTCTAAAGATCCGATTTAAAATTTATTACATTAATTAATTTTAATATTCACATGGCAATTCCTCGTGCAATGCTTGGGAGAACATTCTCAAATAGTATATATAGATATATATGTTACCTTTTAATATTCCTTTGATTGATATTAATTTCAAATCAGAATTATTATTGACTTATTTGGTATAACGAAAATTAATAGCAAGAATTGATTTTGCGTTTGAAATTCTGTATAGCTAAATTTATTTTCAGCGCAATTTTTCTAAAACTCTAACTTCGGCGTCATTTTTCAATTTTTAACTCGAGCGCCAATATTCAAATTTAAACATATTAATGTCAATATAAATTATTTTGTAATGCCACGTGGCAATCTCTCAAACAAACTCGTTCTCAAATAGTATATATAGATTTGGAAAAATAATTTGGTTGAAAATAATTTGGTTGAGAATAAGCCGCTAGCCAATTTTTTACTTTTTTAAGAAAATGCTAAGCAGTTGTTGCTAGCAAGAAAAATATGAGACCAAATTCACAAGTGAATTAGCGAGTCTGCTCAATCCTATTTCCACATAACGCGTTCCTTATTTTGAAAACAAGTTCCATTTAACTAGTCTAAATGTTCATACCTTGTGTACCAAATTGTAATCACTTTGTCTTTGGTCTCCAAGTTCAAGTGAACTCAGAGACATAAAATTTTTGCGTGGAGGTTGCTCCAGTTAAAGTTTTAACTACCATGGGTTGTCATATGCAGCAAATTGGGAGGAAACTAGACCTGCTAAACATATAGTTATGGTGCATGATCTAAATGAGCCAATCCAGCCGGCCTCATCACCTTTTATAGGGGAACAACATGATCTTGTTTTTAATGTGTCAACGTCTACCTCTTCAGTTTCTGACGATTCAAATGATCCATAGGAGTCTTTTCAATCCCCTACTTCTGTCCTCTCCCCCTTCACTCCACACTCGCCCCCCCCCCCCCCCAAACTTGGCGGTTAGGTTAAATGAACCTGATTCCACTTTGGGAGTGCTCCAACAGGCGGTCATAAGGCTTAGAACCTTAATTGCGACGGGAGAGATTCCGGCAGAAAGGGTTGGGGAAACCGAGGAGACGGTTCAGATGGAAGAAGATGTTTTGGTTCCAGGGGCAAGCATAGAGGTTCCCACTATTTTTCAACGCAACGCTTCGCGTAGTCCCAAGGTGCATGAACCAGGACTCTTGGAGTCCCAAGATCAAAAGGGGGTGGAGACGGTTCAAGTGGAAGACAAAACAGTTGGAGTTGCTCAGCAGTTGATTATAAAAGGAAAGCAGTTGGCTCCGGTGGAGTTCTTTACCAAAATGGAGAAGGGAGAAAGTTCAACTAGGGCAAAAGAAACTCGCCAACAGACTCAGATTTCAACGGCTTCAAACCCAGTGGAGGACATGCAAATGCAGGAAGGAAAAGAAGGAGAACAAAAGAAAGAAGGTGTTGCCGAGAACAGGTGTCTTGATATCATCCCGATCATTGATGTGGAACCAATCGGTGTTTGGCCGGCTTTCAGAATGGAGATCCTAGATTTCGAGACCTGGTCTAGCGATGAAGAATCTGAGTGGGAGCTGCACCACGAGGCCATGGAAGAGCTTATGGAAAGGAAGCTTGACATGCTTGAGGCGCTCATCCCAGAAATTGCAGATCCACCACTTTTGGGAGCCAGCAATCAAGAGGTGATTATAATTAGTGATGATGTGGAGGATGTGGAGGAAAAGACAATAGTTGAAACAGGGGCAAAGGAGGCAGGGTAAAAGGAAGTGGGGAATATGAAGAAAGGACATCAAGGAACAGAGAGACACATTACTGTGGTGCCACCAAAAAAGAGGAAGCAGTGGAGATCTGAGGAGGACGAAGAAGGAAATCAGGGTAAGCGTCCTAGACTAAACCCTGTTCATCATCTCATTAACCCCCCAGGTACCGGTTTGCTTTCGTCTTTGATATTTAATTGTACATGTCCCAGAGTCAATCTTCTATCTTTATCCGAGAATAATTCCTCTTTTAGGATCATGCATGTTAACAATAGCATCCCCCCTCTCTATAATGGGTTTAGGAAGGTTGTCCCGCAACAACCTACGCTACAGCCATGAACGCCATAGCCTGGAACTGTAGAGGTCTTGGTCAACGCCCTGCAGTTCGTGACATTTTTAAGTTGACCAAATCTTTTGATCCCTCCCTCATCTTTCTCTCAGAAACTAAACACTCAGTCAATTATGTAAACTCTAAACTCAGAAAATTAGGGCTAAACTCTTCAGGAGTTGACTCTGTGGGGAGCTCTGGGGGTTTGTGGGTTGGTTGGCGCCCCTCGATTAAGGTTGGTATTGTCTTCTCCTCTCCCAATCTCCTCCTCCTTTGTCTGGACCTTCCTTTAGTTGGACATTGCATGGTGGGTTTCATCTACGGGCCACCAAATCTGAATGATAGAGAAAGTTTCTGGATGGATCTTGACTCAAGAATCCAACAAATCAACCTCCCACTTCTTTTAATGGGAGACTTTAACCAAATTCTCTCGGGTGAGGATAAAATGGGGCCAAATAAAATTCTAGCTCAAGGTTCGGAGGTTCTGAGGGATTACCGCACTAGTCACTCGCCATCAATCGTTCAGAGCATCTCCGCCATAAGTCATCACTCATCAGCGATTCGGTGACTTCGAGATAGATCGAAATTTATCAGTTCATCCAGATGGTTAGGGTTCCGATATAGATCGACATTCATCACTTCAGCGACTTCGTGATTCAGTGCATGTTGTGGTTCTTCTTCATTCCTACGGGCTACGGCTGCATCTACTGATCTGAATAATTGGCAATTTGACATGGTATGTTCCTATTCACTATCTCCTGAATTTTATTGTTTTTCTATTCACTATCTACTGATCTAGGCATTTACATGTTTGTTAGTTGCATCTTCTAACTTTGAAACACCCATAGCCGTGTGCTGTGCTGGTGTGGTCCTTACATTGATTAAAGCTGGTCTTTAAATGGGTTGAACTATAGCATGGGACTATGTACCCGTGCTTTTGAATTAGGCTTCCTGCTCTTACACCGTCTGCAGTATCTTATGGGTTTGGTTATTTGGGTCTTATTCTGGTTCTCACGTAGTTGGGTCAATTACCAAACTTCTAGGTTCGAACTGATCCAGTGAAAGGCCTGCTCATGTATGTGTGTTTGATATAGAAGCATTGGGAATATTAGTTTGCTTGCTCTCTCTATAAGATCATGAAATAGATCATTCGGATTGTATGGTATGAAATTATATCTTTCCTCGTCGTATAGTATGAATGTTTACTAGAATTCAGTGATAGTTTCTATTGAAATGGTTTCTCTCTTATAGTTGTTATATGCATTGTTAAGCTGATTTAAACACTTGTTTGTGTTGCTATATGTACTATTTCTTAGTTGAGTAGTTTCTTACTAAGCCTCAACAATAGTTACATCAGAAATAGTACGAAAATTGAGCACTGTTAAACTCTCATAGTTATATCTCACTGTTAAATGCACTTGTTTGTAGTTTCTATTGAAATGGTTTATCTCTCATAGTTGTTATATGCACTATTAAACTGATTGAAACACTTGTTTGTGTTGCTAACAGGATGATATCACGGATCTCACAATTGACGACGGGAATTTCGAGGAAGCTGGCCCAGTTGTGGAAGAGGGGGCTGCTCCAGACCTGGCTCCTAAGAGGAATACTCGCGAACAAGAGGAATACTCGCGAACTATTGTCCCAATAAAACATATGGTGCTGATCCGAACCAACATGGAACGAGCAGCTTGTGGTCTCACTACAATAATTTTAAGAACAAACCTCAAAGTGTAGAAGAAACAAAACAAAAGACTTTGGCTTTCACTGCTGGTGTTGCTAATGAGAAGGGCCTACTTGTTGGTAGCTTAAAATCTGTGATATTTAATGCTGATGGTAGCAGGAAAGATCTTGCCAAAATGGTGATGATTGATGAGCTACCCTTTAGATTTGTTGAGGGTGTAGGTTTCAAGTTATTTTGCCAAGGGATGCAACCCAGGTTCATCATTCCTTCTAGGTGGACAGTGGCACGTGATTGTCTTAAGATTTATCTAGAAGAGAAATCAAAACTGAAATTAATGTTGAAGAACCAACGAGTGTGTCTTACAACAGATACTTGGACATCAATTCAGAATTTCAATTACATGTGTATCACTTGTCATTGGATAGATGACTCCTGGAAATATCAAAAGCGTATTTTGAGCTTCTTCCAAGTACCTAATCACAAAGGTGAGACAATTGGTAAGGTTATTGAGGCTTGTTTGATGGAGTGGGGCATAGGAAACTTATTAACTATAACCGTCGACAATGCAAGCTCCAATGATGGAGATATTTGTCACTTGAAAAGGAGAACTAAAGATTGGAGGGATACCATTCTAGGACACGATTTTCTCCATGTGCGTTGTTGTGCTCATATTCTTAACCTGATTGTGAAAGACGGTCTAGAAGAGATTGAGGATACAGTTGTTAAAATCAGAAATCCTGTCCGTTACGTGAGATCTTCTCCAAGTAGGCTGAAAAGTTTTAAGAAATGTGTTGAAGAAGAAAACATTCAAAGTAAAAATTTACTAAGTTTAGATGTTGAAACAAGATGGAATTCCACCTATATAATGCTTGAAGCAACTGAAAAGTTTGAGAAAGCTTTTGTTCGCCTTGAGGAGGATGATTTGAAGTATTTCTCACACTTCAGCACAGAAGAAAATGAAGAAACCGGTGTTAAAAAGGCAAGGGGGAGGAGTAACAAGATACTTGGTGCTCCTAACAAGGAAGATTGAAAAAATGCAAGGTTCTTTAATAATTACTTGGAAGTCTTTTATCGTGCAACCTTGCAGCTTTCCGGTTCATCCTATGTGACATCAAATCATTTTTTTGATGAACTTGTAATAATTCTGTCCACATTAACCAAGATGATTGAAACTGATGATGTTGCTTTGAAATCAATGGCCGAGAGAATGAAAAAGAAGTTTGATAAATATTGGGATAACCTCGACAATATCAACTTATTGCTTTATATTGCTGCCGTCTTGGATCCTCGAAGCAAAATGAAATACGTGAAGTTTTGCTTTGATAAGGTTCATGATAGTGCTAAAGCGCTAGATATGACAAAGAGAGTGGAGACTACCATGACCAAATTGTTCGATTACTATGTCCAACGTGGAATAGTACTAGTAGTACTAGTCAAGCGTTCAGGGCAAAAGATAATGTTGAACCAGTTGTTGCTAAAAGGAGATCTAATTTGCATTCTGATTTTGTGAAACAAATAGAAGATGCTGAGTACATGGAAACAAAGAATGAATTGGGTAGGTACTTGAAGGAAAGTTGTGTACCTGATGGAGATTCTTTTAGCATCCTAACTTGGTGGAAGCTTAATGAATCTAAGTATCCGATTCTCTCTAAAATTGCCAAAGATGTGTTGGCAATTCCAGTTTCTACTGTAGCTTCTGAATCTGCATTCAGCACCAGTGGTAGGATACTTGATGCATTTAGGAGCTCTCTGTCACCTAAAATGGTAGAGGCTCTTATATGTGGTCAAAACTGGTTGAGGGCAGGGATGGAAATGGAAATAGATCTGCGCGACTCCATGGATTTTGTGGCTTCTTTTGACGAGTTTTCACCTGGTTCAGGTATGATTATGTTTCTTAGGAATAATTATGTTTTGAGTTGTTTTGGCTGTCATAGATATTCATATTGTGCTTAAATTCTCTTGTTGCAGAGCTGGATGGTCCCAGCTCTATTGTTATTGATGAATGATCTCAGGTATATATTTACGCATCTGCTTTGTCATTAACTTTTTTAACTAATTCAATCTCCATTGTTTCTTGTTAATATCCAAGCAGCTTGGTAGCTCTTTTTGGGAATAATCAAGGCTCAACTTCTTAGCATTTTTGAGATGTATTTTGGTGATCTTGCTAGTTGAACAAGTTCCTTTATCTATATATGGTATCTTTCTAGTCTTTTTTTACTCTTTAGATGGGTTTAAACCTGGTTGCTTACTCTTTTTGTTGCTTACTCTTTTTTTACTCCTTTATCTATCTGCTTTATCATTAACTTTTTGTTGATAATCCTTGCAGGTTGCTTACTCTTTTTGAGAATTAAGATAACTATGCTACTAAAATGTTAGATGTGAAAAACTTATAGTATTATAAGGTAACTTTATTTACATAATGTGGATTTCGGAGTGATGATAGTATGACCGAGTAGCTAATATGTCTGCTTGTGCTTTTGTAGTGTTTGCTTAACTGTTTTTGTAGTTTCTTTTGTGTATTTCTTCACGTGTTTCCTTCTGTTGTAGATAGCTAGTCAATCAGTGCCTTGTGCATTGGATCACTCCATGGTAGACGTACCTCATGACGGTCTTAACAAGCTGCTAGTTTGCATATGCTACTTGTTTGTGCAGTTAGATAAGGTGATTTACTTTTTCAATATCTTTCAGCAATACTTAGTTGGATATTTCTGATTGTTTTTTCTCCCTTTTTTTTCCTGATCGTTGATTCACGTTCTTAGCTGCTGATGCTGATGCAGGGCTTGAATGGGGATACCTTGTGGGCATCTGTTTCAAATATTGCAATATGAATGAGGCACCTGATGCATAGGTTTCATTGCTTATGTATTGGTCAAGAGCTCTAAGATAAATGATGTGAAGTTGCTTGCTAGTGAGGCCTGTGCAGGTTCGTGAAGGAGTTATGAACTGTTAGGCTCAAGCATGTGATGCATATATTCAAATTTGGACTAGTTGCCAAAAAAACTGAAAAAATAAAATGAAAGAAATGAAATTTGGATATTACAATATATGTTTGAACAGCCTTGATGCTTCATGATCTTTTATAATTGAACTTGTCATGTTGTGACCCAACTTAATTGATTATCTAATTGCCATGAATATTACAATATATGTTTGAACAACCTTGATGACTCCTTAGGCTTTAGCCGGTAGTCAGAGGCCTAAATTAATTAATTGAGCACATGCTTGCTTTAGTATTATGGAAGCATTATTCCATTGTGGCTTTGTGGCTTTAGGGTTTTTCTTCAGATATTTGTTATTTATTTATTGAGTTCGATTAGAATTGGTATCTGTTAACGAGCTATGCGTACATGTTTTAGTCTCATGTCTGCCAATGAGATGTAAGTTAATCGTGCTAGTTTTTTCTTGTAGGGAAGATAAACTGGTTGAGCGAGCAAAACAAGTCAAAGTAAACGCTGGAACTGAACCGGATGCAGAACTTGGTCCAGTTATTGGTCCAGTTTTTTGGATGTTTATTTGCAGATTTTGGTAATTCTCGTCATCATATTTGATTTGACGAATCTTGTTTTTCTTTGCTAATAATTCATTTATTTCTCTTCAGCATAACTACTTTTGTCGAATCTATGAAATATTTGACTCCTTCACTTCTATTAATGATTTACACGGTATGTCCTTATCATAATTTCTGATCATAAATCGTGAGCCTAGCTGACATGCCTTTTGTTTGGAATATACAGTGCGCATTTCATTCAGCTTATAATTTGCTGATAATTGATAACTGTGCAGACCCCCTTTTGACGATGTATTGGGTTACTTGTGTGTTCGACAGAACCTTTTGAGATATCTATACGGTACTTTTCATATTTGTTATGGTTTTTAGATGTATATTTATGTGATGTCTGAACGCGCTATTAATCTGTTTTAACTTCCTCGTTGCAGCAACACGTCGTGTAGCAACTTCACCTTTCTAGCTTATTTAATCAAATCATCGATGAGGGCGCCGCAAATGAAGATGGAAGGACCCCCAGCTTCTGGGACACTTCTGCTCATGGTGGTTAGCCTTTTGTTTCCTTTTCTACATAATGTCTTAATGCCTATTGATTGGATAAACTCTATGATTTGGGACACTTCTGCTCATGGAAGGACCCCCAGCTTCTGTGGATATCACCATGCTTATTGATACAAGACTAAACTATGATTTCCAGGAAATGAGCATGGAGACACAGGGCACATTGCATGTGATGGCTACCACAAATACAAGGTGTGGATCTCTCTTCTTCAGAGCTGATGTATGTGCTCCTTCATTAATGCTGATCTTATTACAGAAAATTATATTGACCAACTCTTGTGTTGGCTTCTTCAATGATCTTATGCAGGAAGATGTCCAACTTATGGTGGAAATGGGCTTGGAGGCTTACAGGTTTTATTTCTCATGGTCAAGGCTTGTCCCAAGTATGGGTGCCATCTTTCTCATCATGGCTTGTCACAAACTATCCATTGTTGCAACCTGGTCAACAATTGGATTATTTGCTGTCTTGTAACAGATTTGTGTTGTACGTAGTTCTGTTATAAGTTTTAGGATGCGAAGTGGTAACTTCTTTTGACTGGATGTCAATATCATATTGTAATAGTGTTTAACTGTTTATGTAGTCGCCAGATTTGTATCCCTTTTATTTGCTGGTTTGGACTTGTATTGTTCAATTTATGTTTGTATTTATGCTTACATATTGTAGATTCTGAACCCGTTAAACCCGACCCGGTCCGGTCCGAGTCAAAACGTCTGATTGGGTTTGGGTGTTACTCGATTGGGTTTGGGTTGGGAAATGTCCAACCCGGCATCATTGGGTCGGGGCAGAAATACGGCTTTTACCCGGCCGACCCGGTCCGTGCTCAGCCCTAATTGTTGTTATTATTTATTTAATATTGTCTTATGACGTCTTATGACTCGTACCGTAGTATATTGTTTATCGTTCTTATCATTTTCTATTTACTTGATTACATGCACTACTTTACTCATAGTTGCATATTTAAATTGTAGGGTAAAAGACGATGACCACTCCTGGGTTTAGGACTAATTCCTCTCAGCTACCCTGGGTTTTGGATGAAGACAATCTGCACCCACTTAACGCAATATTCCGTGGACACAAAGCACCCTTCTGTCCTATTCTGTTAGAAAGGGGAGAAATATACTTTTTTCGGACAATATTGCCCCTGTGTATATTTTGGACTACATTACCCATTGTTTATCATCCAACACCAAGAACACACCTAGAAAATACCCAAAAATTCTTGTGCCAATCAGCGACAATGTTGGTAAGAAGCTACCCTAAATATTTCAAGCACACCGCCTCTCATTTCAATCACTAACTCTCATTTGGCCTCAAATTGCCACTGCTGCAACAAGAACACCACCACCATCCTTGTGGTGGCCACCGCTATCTCAATGAAAGAAAACGTAAATAGCTAAAATGGAAGTAATCGAACCACAAAAACCTGCAATTTCTCCTTCAAACTTTACAAAATGGCCAAGGAAAAGAATACAATTGATTTCTAAACCTAGTCAAATACATAACAAATAGTAGCAAAATCCATTGGCAACAAATCTTCATAAGAATCAAAAACACCACCGCCATCTCAACTCAGCCCCGCCGCATCCATTTCCACCAACACAACCCATCCCCAAATCTAACTCCACCAACCCCTCCAATTTGTACTGAAATCAAATTTTTTTTAAAAAAAAACATTCCTAACCCAGAAACCCAATTGGTACTGAAATCAAACTCAATTGGTACTGAAATCAAATAAAAAACAACAACAATCTGGTTGAAGATGAACCCAGAACCCTAGTTTTAACCCAGAACCTGTGTTTACCATCAACGTACATCGTCTTGCCTTACCAGAACCATCGCCGACGTCGTCGTGACTTCGTCCTCGTGTCTTCGTCATCGCCGATGTCGTCGTGTCTTCGTCGTCGTGTCGTCTTCATCGCCGACGTGCGGTGGCGGTGGCGGTCGGTGTCGATTCGAGAGGGGGCAACGAATGGGTCAGATCTGGAAGTTTTTCCGCCTCTGTTCAGCGCCGCCTCCGCCGCTCGTGGTGTTCGTTTGGTGCTCCTTCTTCATCAGATCGAGAGAGAGAGAGGAGAAGATGAAGGAGGAGATTGGTACTGGTGGTTGGTTGCTGGGGGTGATTTCTAGTGGTTGTTTGCTGGCGGGGATAGAGGAGAAGATGAGATGAAGGAGCAGGATTCGATCGACAGAGTGATTGGGGAAGAAATGAAGTAGAAGGGGAAGAGAAAAAAGAGTCGGCTGTTGAGGGGGAGAGAGGGTAAGAGAGAGGGGGATTAGGGTTATGAGAGATGAGTGTAATATATAGGAGGACATTTTCTCACATTTTAGGGGTAAAATGGTCTTTTTATCCGTGTTGTTAGTCAACTGTTATCTTCCATCCAAAAAAAGGTGCAGATTGTCTTTATCCAAAACCCAGGGTAGCTGAGAGGAATTAGTCCTAAACCCAGGGGTGGTCAGCGTCTTTTACCCTAAATTGTAATGTGGAGTATTTTAGCTTGTGTCGAAAGGTGGGCGTGGAGACTGGGAGGGAAAAAGACTAAAAGAGTTCAATCTTTAATCATTCCTCCTATAATAATCTAACGGTTCCGAAGTAGCACATTCATACATTTCACAAAAAAAAGAAGTAGCACATTCATACGTACACGAAACTTATTTCCCCCTTCTCAAAGAGGTTTTGTGCTCTTCACACTTTGGTTAGAAGAGGTTTTTAACACTTTCACCTTCACCTTACTAATAAATCCACTGCTCATTTTCGTTCACAGCTGAAGAAGGAAGTGGAGGATAGCAGGAAGCCCTTACCAGTGGAGTGGAGAAGGAGGATCAAGGACCTGAACCTGATCATGCAGGAGATTTGTTGCCTTCAGTTGTCGAGTAGTCTAGTTCGTTTGCAGTTAGTTAGTTTGATCTCTAGGGAGTCTTTCAGCTTTGTTTTGAGGACAAGTGCTTTTTGGTCTTTTGGGTGCCTTTGCGATGAGCTTGTGGTTTGAGCTCTTTGTGGATTTGTGAAGCACTTTGTTATCTTTCTGTTTGTTTAATCTGATGCTCTCATTTCCTTCCAAAAAAATATTAAGAGAGCCCTAAACTTGAGGTGACTAGTCTCTCTTTTTTTTTCTTTTTTTTTTTGGGGGGGGGGGGGGGGGGGGGGGACTGCTCTTGAATCAATGACAAAAGCTATTAATAAAAAAGCATTTTAAAGTTAAGTTCAAACTTTACTTTTTACTATTCTTATCATTGGAAAAATGTTCTATAGAAAATTTTAGCATTTTATTATTTGAAATTGCTCTTAAGTCATAGCTATAGCCAGAGTCATGGAAGAGTTCGTATCTCGAGCTTAGTGAGTGCATACCGATCGAGATACGTCGTTGAATCCTGGAGGACGGCTGCCTCATTATTGGCGAAGTCGTTCTTAAAGACAACGCACTCAATTTCGACGTTCAAAGGCATAGACGAGAGTAGGCGTTTATTGGATCGGAGTATCTTGAGCTCGGTTTCCATTTAAGCTGTTACTTTAACCAATGTGTAAAATCCTACAGTATGAATTATATAATCTGGATTTGCGCACCCGGCTGACAATCATTGGCTAGTCTTGTGTTGTCCATACCATTGTGACACATGAACTGTCGAGACTATAGGTATGGATCAATAATCACAACCTACGAGCCTCAAAATATTTCATCATCTTCCAAGCCTTAAGTCTTGCCCGTCCTGTCCTATATACTTTGGGTTAGCAAGAGAAATATTGTGAAGAATGGCATGATTCAAACAATGAGTGTGATTTCTTTCTCATTGTTTTAATGTGAATGCATTGCTATTTATACTCAGCTCACTCTATATTGTAGCACCTACCAACAAAAGCAGTCTATTTAAGATGGGATGACTCATTCCATGAACTGAAATATGATACCATTTCATTGATCGAATAATGGGTTGATTGTTAATTTTTCGATATAGCTAAGATATACACTTCGTTACTACATGTTGGAGGAAACTATAACCACCACGTTGCACATGTGGGGAGCCAAAAGCTTCCGTGAACATAATCGTGGTCTGAATCTGAATATGTAATTGTGATAAACAAGACGATATAGGCTCTTGGATACATTCATATGAGATCAAGTCTGGAAGAGTTTTGTTGATCTCATTCATATTGTAGTTCATGATGAACTGACTATAACTGTTCGGCAACGATTGCAGGATAAGATCAGTAGCCAACTCTTGGATGAATGGGAATCCCGACCAGTAGTGACTCTCAATATAGCCGATCATGCGGAGTGCACGAGGTCCGACTGGATTCCCCTCTTGCAGACTACACTTGAGCAGGGACTTTGATACTTCATACCGCTCATGCCTTGTTTGTTCTTGGAAAAACTGTCTCAAATGTACGATCGTATCATAGGCCTCCATGTTCTCATGTTGTTTCTGAAGCTCAATGTTCATGGTGCAAAGCATTTGGCAAGTCACATCAGTAGAGTCGTCAACAATCTTCTGATGTGCCTTCCTTAGAGCAGCAGTAGCATCTGCAGGTGGTGCTTCTGGAAATGGTTGCTCTAGAATGTACAACTTCTTTTCTTGTTTGAGAATAATTCTTAAGTTTCTGTAACAGTCTAGAAAATTTCATTCACAACAATTTGTCATTCTCAATGACCGAACGTAATGATAGTTTCGATGTTTGTTGATTGTTTGTCACCGGAAATCTACAAAATGAGACATATGTAAATTTCAGTTTTGTGAACTATTAAACTATACTTAACAATAGCTAAAAATATAGCTCCCACTACTTTCCTCGGGTTAACGGCCCTCACTATTACTGCGAATAATATCATATATTTTTTAGTGGGACAAGATTCATGTTTCACCTCTTCTAGGACCTGCTTTGGCATGTCACCCAAAATTCGGGCTATATATCTAGAAACAGCTTCCAGTTGCATCCAATGCAACTCTTAGTTCATTAGGCAATTAACTCCTTATTCTTTATCTTAACTTATAGATAACTCCTAATTGTTTTGCCACTAAGTTTTCAATCCTATTGAAATATCTTAGTTGCGTCAGATCTCTTATTTCAGCAGTCGCACGTTACTTGCTTGCGTCGTCCCGTCACATCATGATGAATCAAGTCGCCTTCTTTGGCAAGCCCGAACTCAAAACATCTTGATCATGACGAGTGCTAAGCAAGAGAAGGCAAAACGCAATATTATCGTTGAGGGTTTTTCTTGTCATTTTATTTGTTGATCATATTAACTGATCTACTCATTTGGATTGGGCAATCCCAAATGAAAGATCCAAACCGTTTTATTTATCTTGTTACCTTTTGCATGCATCAACCATAAATCTAAACTAAACAACATAAATAAAAAATAAATAAACGTGGTATGGATGTGGCCCCCAAAACTAAGATATTCCCAAGCCAATAGGTTATTTATATAGTTACCCCGCTCTCTACATTTAACGAGCCAGATCGAATCTCCAATAGATTATTTATATAGCGGTTACCTTTAAAATATAAATAAGATGGGGAAAATGTTGTCTCGAACAGGTTATCTACTACGCTCATTATTTTAGCGGATAGTTATCCCGCTCTCTACATTTAACGATCCGGATCAATAAGTTTACATTTTCTTTAACCATGTTCTTAGTTGTTATGTTCTGAATTCCTTAAAATTCTCTTACACGAAATATTGAGAATTTGCCATGTGTTATTTAGCTAATCATTAAACTAACACTATTGGAGTAATAAGAGCATCTCCAATGGGACATGTAAACGGCGGTTATCTTTATATTATAAAATAGAAGGTGAAAAATGTGTCTCCAATGGGCTCTCTATTCCGTTATTTATTGTAACAGATAGTTATCCCGCTCTCTATGTTTAAAGAGCTGGAAAATGAATAGCTATATGTTTTGTGTCTACCTCTCTCCTCTTTTTATATTTCAATTATTATTTTTTATTTAATTCCTACCTACAACAACTAAGTTTAGCTAATTTTTACATAGTAGCATTGGAGATCGTATCAATTTTTTTGTATAGTTAAAATAAATAATGTAATAATTTTATTTAAAGTATAAATAACTTATAACTAGTAGCATTGGAGATGCTCTAACTAAAATTACAATATCTAAAATAAAAATGTTCAACTTTTTATCATATTATAAATAACTTTTAGCCATTACTACTGTAGGTGAGTCAGAAAAAATCTTCATATAGCTAAACTTTATGTTTGTGTCTCTCCTCATTTTATATATTAATAATTTTTTCTATTTAACTTTTACCTTCAAAAACTACATTTAGATAACTTTTACTGTTAGCGTGGGCTCAAATGGCAGAGTGTTGGAAGCCCCTGCATTAAGTCCCGTGTTTAAAATCCGATTGACGATAAAAAATAGTTTTTAAAAAAACTTTTACTACTGTTTTTCTCTTGAAGCTTACTTCATTTTTTGACACTATTCTAAAAAAAGCTATAAAAAAAATTTACCACCAACCAAAATGACCAAGTGAATAGTGTCTAAAAATAAAGTAAACTTGATAATCTTTGCACGACCCAGTGAATAGTGTCAGACAATGAGTGTGACTTCCTTCTCACGCTTTCACTGTGAATCATGGCTATTTATACTCGCTCTGCAATGCTTCGAGCACTCAGCCAAAAAGTTACGAAAGAAAAAGTTAAGCGAGATTTTATCTAGCGAATTAAAGTTTGATTCCACATATTAATTGAAGAACATAATGAGTGCTAATTTTTCTGCATAATTGAAAAATATGGAATACTGGAAGGTTGGAGGAAACTAAATCCATAAGGTGGATTTCACATACGCCCTGCGAAAAACATTGTTGGAACAAAACAATTCGGATGTGTTTTTATTTTAGCAAGAAGTTTTTCTTAGAAAGTTCGAAGTCAAACCACTTTTTTCAGTGTGATACGGGTCAACTCTACGATCCGAGTCAACAATATAATTATTATTATCATAATTAGTGGTATTTATATAATTACTTAATTAAGAGTTAGTTTGTTAGTTTATTTATTCAATTAGTATAATTAGATGTTTATTTATTTATTTAGTAGGTCGGGTCGAGCCCATTAGGTCAGGTTGTCTAAATAACGTCAGTGTTTTTCTATTTAAGCATTGTAATAGTTCGTAATATTCGTGAGATAATAACAATTTTTTTGAGTTTATTTAAGTTTATTTTGTTTCGTTTCGTAATTTTTCATAGCCTCACGAACTATTGGTAGAAATTCGTAGTCTCTCAAGCTACTGGTACGATACTGGTTGTATCACTGTGCTTGTTTAATTGACATATTTAACTACGTAAGAAATTTATAAAAAACTTGTCACTTTGTTATCCATTTTGATATGAAAGAAAGTTGTAAAAACATAATTATGCAAATTTTACCGAATATCAAAACTTCATCAAGTTGGAGTTTTTAAGTTTATCATTCACAGCTTCCTTTTTTGCTCAAAAAAAACTTTATTGATAGCAAATATAATAAAAGAATTTGTGGCTCTCATTTTCTGGGTGGCCGAGGCGGTTGCCTCAACCACCTAGAGGTAGAGACGGCAATGCTGACAAGGCCGATCACGCTTCCCCAATAAAAAAAACGAGGGCTCTTTATTTGTCAAGCCCATGTCTCGCAATACCAGATGGACCTGAAACCATTGTTTTAAAAACCGGACCGGACCGGCCGTTTCGACCGGTGAACCGGTACCGTCCTGCTATTGGATCGCTTATGTAAACAAACCGGCCAAAACAGGCGGTTTATAACTGAACCAGTGAACCAGCCGGTTTCGACCGATTTAGTCGGTTTTTGTAGGTTCTACTGGTCAACCCAAAATCCGCAACAAATTCACTGAAATCGGAGGATCGCTGCCACCATAACTCCCCTTCTTCATCACCGATCTACCTCTCGCCCGAAGAGACAGAACTGAGAAAGAGAAGTGTGGAGGAACCAATTTACAGTCAAACTTGGTTACCGACGAATTAGGTGCGAACTGCGAAGGATATGTTGGAGAGAGAAAAGAGACCCAGAGGGTTGAGAGAAGGAACTGCGCCGAAAACGTAGGTCAGGGATGAGAGAAGGACCACAATGTCAACTGAAAACGTAGGTCAGAGGGTTGAGAGAGAGAAAGAACGAAATAATGGGAAGAAGGGAAGAGACAAAAACAGATAGGGTGCTGATAATTACAGCACAACAAACACTAATTACAGCACAAGAAATTTTAAAAAGACTAAAATACCCTTTTATTTTAGGTTATTGCTCCTATTCTAAATGTATCTGGAACTTGTGTTTCACAATTTCACCTCTTTCCTCCATTCCTCTCTCTCTCTATTTGCCTATCATCCATTTGTCCCAGAGTTAGAAAATTTCCCAGATCCAAACTTTAGGGAGCCATAAATTACGGTTTAATCAATTCTTGCTGACGATGGGTGGGTCTTGTTGGTGGCATAATTTTGCAAAACGGCCACGGATTGGTTAAACCGTAACTTTGCGGCTTCGTGTTGGTAGGGTTTCGCTGGTGGTTTTGGTTGTCCTATAGGATACTTCTGGATTCAGTGGTTGTGTTATGGTTCAGAGCAGAGCTTGAGCTCATTTAATGGCGGAACTGGGTTTAGGAGGGAGAGAAGAAACAGAAATTGAAGAGAATTGGAGAGAGAAAGAACAGAAAGAACTGTTATTACTTGATTGATACTCATTACACGGAAATGACACTACTTGTACAAGATTTTAGCGCCAAAGTCTAACAACTTTCTGTTACAATTCCGTTATAATTGCAGGACTGAAGTGCCACGTGGCTCGTCTGGATTGGATGGTGTTTTCTGATGTGGTGCTGAGTTGTCCTGGTAATTTGACCATTTTACCCTTCGTAGATCAGGTTCATGACATTCCCTTCCTCTTCTCAACAGACATGTCCTCTTGTCGTAACCCTAAATTGTGGAAATCGGGATTGGATCACCGTCGCATCCTCCCAAGTCGCTTCTGATGCCGGTGAATTGACCCAGTGAACCAGCCATTGAATCACCCCGGCGTTTTGCCGTTTGACCAAACGCCGATCTAGAATCGCAGCAGGCTCTACCTGGAATTGCCCGTCGCTCCCAATTCCTGGTAAGTTGGTATCAACCCTAACATTCACTCCTACGCATTTCTTCAATTGGGACACATGAAACACCGGATGGATCTTCTCCCCTTCGGGCAATTCTAATTTGTACGCCACCTTCCCTATTTTTTGCAGGATCAGAAAGGGGCCATAGAATTTTGGAGCTAATTTCATGTTTTGGCGTAGATTCATGGTGCTTTGTCTGTACGGCTGTAATCTCAGGTAAACATGACCCCCTTCTGCAAACTCCCTCTCCGATCTATGTCTGTCTGCAAACATCTTCATTCTTTGTTGAGCCTGAACCAGATTGGTCTTGATTAGTTCCAAAACCTTCCTTATCTCTTGCACAAATGCCTGCACATCCGGGTTTGTATCCCTGCTAATTTGATGAAAGTCCAGGTGTTTAGGTGGATATCCATAGAGTGCTTCAAAAGGAGACATTTTTAGCCCATTGTGGTAATGGGTGTTATGCCACATTTCAGCCAAACCCAACCATTTGTGCCATGATTTAGGCATCAGCACACATGCATCTTAAGTAATTCTCTAGGCTTCGATTTACCCTTTCTGTCTGTCCATCTGATTGAGGGTGATAAGCACTAGAGTGGTTCAACTCAGTGTTCATTTCCTACCATAGAGCTTGCCAGAAATGGCTAAGAAACACGGGATCTCTGTCACTTACTATGCTGTTTGGCACCCCATGGTGCTTAACCACCTCACTAAAGATGACTTGAGCCACTTCTTTAGCTGTATAAGGGTGTGTGAGTCCTATGAAATGGCAGTATTTGGTGAACCTGTCCACAACCACCAATATGCAATCCTTCCCTTCTGATTTTGGCAAGCCTTCTATAAAGTCCATGGTGATGGCTAACCATGGTTGTGAGGGAGCTTCTAGTGGTTGCAGTAACCCAGGGTACTTCACATTTTCTGATATCATTATGTGACATATTTCACAGCTTTGGACCCATTTCTTTATATCAATCTTCATGTTCTTCCAGTAGTACCATTGACTAGCTCTCTTGTATGTCCCTTGTCTCCCTGAATGCCCTCCAATGCTGGAGTTATGTACTTCTTGGATTATCAAAGTCCTGAGATTATTACTGGACCCTACATACACTCTGCCCTTTTTCCAAATAACTCCATTGGATACTGTAAACTTCCCTGTGGGTTGAGGAAGCACATTCCATTGTTGTAGGGTTGTGTTTGCAAATTGGTCATCCTTGTATGATTTCTGCACATCTTGTAGCCAACCTGGTAACATGGTGGTTATAGATGCACATTGTACTTCTCCTTGCACAGGTTGTGAGAATCTGGATAGAGCATCAGCAGCTAGATTCTCATGTCCAGCTTTGTAAGTAATAGAATAATCCAACCCCATAAGCTTGGTGAGCCATTTCTGTTGCACCAATGTATGTACTCTATGTGCCAAGATAAACTTCAAACTCTGGTGATCTGTTTTTATAAGAAAATGATTTCCTTCCAAGTAATGCCTCCACTTATTAATGGCTTGTACAATTGCTAGAAGCTCTTTCTCATAAGTTGACAAGCCCATGTGTTTATGAGAAATGGCTTGACTGTAGTAAGCCAAGGGTTTCCCTTCTTGCATCAAAACAGCTCCCACTCCCACTCCACTTGCATCAGTTTCTAACACAAATTCTTTAGTGAAATCAGGTAAGGCAAGAGCAGACACACTAGCTAGAGCTGTCTTGAGATGAGTGAAGGCTTGGGTGGCATCTTCATTCCAAACAAAGCTATCTTTTTTGAGTAAGTCTGTTAAAGGTTTACTGATACTTCCATACCCTAGAACAAACCTTCTATAATATCCAGTTTATCCCAAGAATCCTCTGAGGGATTTAATGTTGTTGGGTATTGGCCAAGAGATCATGCTAGCAACCTTGTTAGGATCAGCCTCCACCCCCTCCTTAGAGATGATGTGCCCCAAATATTCAATTGAGCTTTGTCCAAAAGCACATTTACTCTTCTTTGCAAAGAGGGTGTGGTCCTTAAGAGTTTGTAAGGTGATGGTCAAGTGGTGTTTGTGGTCTTCCAAAGGTCTTGCTATAGACTAACACAAACTTTCTGAGATAAGGTTTGAAGACTTCATTCATGAGAGCTTGGAAGGTGGCTGGGGCATTTGTGAGACCAAAAGGCATGACCCTAAATTCATAGAGTCCTTCATGAGTCCTAAAAGCAGTTTTAGGAATGTCCTCCTCTCTCATTCTTACTTGGTGATACCCAGCCTCTAAGGTCTAGCTTAGAGAATATAGTAGCTCCATGTAACTCATCCAGTAGTTCATCAATTACTGGAATGGGAAACTTATTTTTGATGATAATCTCATTCAAAGCTCTGTAATCAATGCAGAAACGCCAAGTCCCTGTTGGAATAGATGCCCTAGAGGCAATCATAGACTTAGTATGAACAATGTTTTGGCTAGAATATTCATTTCTTATTTATGGAGATATTTAATATAATGAAGTCCTTAGATAAATTGTGTTATTTATCTTAAATGTCCCTAGTCCATTATATTGATTAATAGGACGATCAAATATAGACTAGTATATGGGTAGATTGATATGGAGATATCAAGTCTAACATATGGGTATGCATTAGGAGTAATGGCATACTGGATTGACCCACGACGAAAAGGATACATTAGATTATGTGAAGTCACAATCGCTTTTCGTAGTGCTAATATTATTGCAATCCTTGGACTTGAAGTCACTAGATACTCTAGTTGTGAAATATTGCGCTTTGATGTTATCAAACGTTACACCGTAACTGGGTAATCATAAAGGTGGCTATCGGGCGTGATAGGAAGCAAGCTTAGAGATCGTAGTGATGTAGATAGGATTTGTCCCTCCCACATAATGGGGGTAAATATCCACGGCCACTCGAGGGATGAGGCTTATTGAATGTCTGGCCAGACTCAGATAAATTAATATATAGATATTAGTGTTATCTGCAAGCATAAGCATATTCCTAGGATCGAGGAACTATGGATTGGATATACGAGTGTGACTATTTATGTCTCGTGTCCAATCCGGATATGGAGACAAAGGGATAATGCAATATGACATATTGGGCACAAAGGTTTGTCGGGATCACTGACTATTTCTATTGGTTGGGTGGCATGGATGTGTTGCTAGACACCGCTCCATGTTAGTAATAGTTACTACCAACTATATAGAAACCTATGGGGTCACACGTCAAATAGAGTAGAGCTAGATTTGGGATTAATTAATATGGATTAATTAGTAGAAGGATCATTGTGCAACACCTTGCAAACTTAGTAGGACTAACTTGCAAGGAAGGGAATAGTTCTAGTCCTACTAGAACAAGAAAACTCTTTTATGGAAACAACAAGGAGTTGTTGGAGTATATAAAGGAGGCTCTAGCTTCCTTCCCACAACATGAGTTATTATTAGACATAACACATAAAGAGTGGGAGAGAGCAAAAGAGTGAGCAAGACAAGAGCTAGGGCCGAAACCCTAGCCCCGTCCGCCCCTCTACCCAACGGCAAAGAGGAGGCCGCCCCTCCCTCTGTGCTTTTTTGCTTTGTTGCTTTGATCTTCATCCCTCTTCCTCCGGGTTCAAGCTAGCACTTGTTGTGAAGGAAGAATCTAGATCTCACCTTTAGACGTGGATCAACCGTAGAGACGAGGACATCATTCTTCGTGTGATCTCACAAATTAAAAGGTACACATCTTCTATGTCCTTAATCATGTTATGATGTCTCTTCCTGTGATCCTTGGTGGGCTTTGAGTAGGATTAATTTTGTTATTCCGCTGCGTTACCTACGTCAAAACCCAACAGTGGTATCAGAGCCACAGGTCGTAGAGCATAACATGATATTATGTGTTTACGATTTCAGTTCATACACCGTATTATTGTTTATTACGCGAAAACTGAAAAATTGGCATAGTAGATGCAATATTGAATTTGATTCAATCAAACAAGACCCAATTTAACATTGGATGTTAGAATTGGTGAGTTTAATCACATAGGATGTGAATAATTGGGTTCTTAAAAAAATTAGGGTTCATGGGCACATGATTGAAAAGGGGTTTTCAATTATGGAAACAAAATTATGGAAATAAATCCATATGGAAACAACCTTGCTTGGGCAACAAGGAAGGAGGAAGGGGACTAGGGCCGAAACCCTAGCCGCCCGCCCCTCCCTTGCGCGCCAAGCAAGGCCGCGGCTCCCTAGGCCTGCGGTGGTCCTAGGGTTCGGGCCACTTGTTGGCTTGGACCCTTTGGACCGTTGTGAAACCCTAGTTACCCAATTTCATTAAAATTAAACAAGCGCGTTAAAATTGGTTTTAACTGTATTATGTGCTTTATTGCATGGTGGATGGATATGGCCTAGGATTGTGGATGTTTATTGTTTTGTGGTTTGGTTTACGGCCTGCGAGCTGATCAAATTAATGTAATAATTAATTAAGTTTTACGGCCTGCGAGTCGTTCTTTTTCTCCTCGACATGTGAGGCTTTTGTTATTTATTTATTCTAGATGTTAGGCTAGAATTAGAAATACTTTGATGATAGCCAAGAACATGGAGAAGAAGACCGGAGAACCAAAGGAGCCAAAAGACATCCCTAGGCGCGCAGCTATGGTGGAGCACATGGAGATGAGCTCGGCACTTTAGGGCAATAAGATATTATCATTGGCTTGGTAATATCATTAGTCTAGAGGCCATATCCATGCCACGTTTTTTTTATTTTGTGGAAGTTTATTATTCATGCCTTGTTATTTATTTTGTGTGTATGGCGCTACAAGCAAAACGATAACAAGATAATAATAAACAAGGTTGGTCTTTTATTGTGGATGGCCCAATCCAAATAAGTAGACCATGTTGATAAAGATCAACCAAACAAATTAAATGAAATCCCTCAATTAAATATTGCGTTTTGCCTTCTCTTGCCAAAACACCCTTCATGATCATGGCCTATTAAAATTCGGGCTTGCCAAAGCAAGGCGATTTTAATTTTTCATGATGTGTTGCGGACGACGCAAGCTAGTAATGCGTGTATGTTGAAAGCAAGAGGTTGGACGCAACTAGGCAAGAGTCAGTTGGATTGATGAGCTTGGAGGCATGACAATTAGGAGTTATCCAATTGGATAAAGAATAAAAGAAATTTATTCACCTAATTGGACCAAGAGTTGCATGGGATGCAATTGGAATGGTTCCTACCTAAATAACCAATTCTTGGGTGACTTGCCAAAGCAAGCTCAAGAAGAAGTGAAAAAGGGATCTTGGACCCACTAGAAAGTATAAAGATATTTTTCGCTTTAATAGTGAGGGCTATTAATCCGAGAAAAATAGTGGGAGCTATGTTTAATGATCTAGCCATTGTTAAATATAGTTAAATTGTTCAAAATACTAAATTTCATATTTCTCGTTTTGTAGAATTCCAAATGGCAAACAACAACGCATCGAGTTCATCCCTACGATCTGTCCTTGAGAAGGATAAATTGTCTGGAACAAATTTCCTTGACTGGTACAGAAACTTGAGGATTGTCCTCAAGCAAGAAAAGAAGTTGTACGTCTTGGACACTCCAATTCCAGACCCACCACAAGATGAGTCTCTACTAGCGGAAGTAAGGGCACGTCAGAAACATATTGATGATTCTAATGACGTGACTTGCCTCATGCCTTGCACCATGACTGGTGAGCTTCAGAAGCAACACGAGAACATGGAAGCCTATGATATGATCAGACACTTGAAACAATTGTTTCAGGAACAGGCAAGGCATGAGCGCTATGAGGTGTCTAAAGCGTTGTTCAAAAGTAGTCTTGCAGAGGGGAATCCAGTAGGCCCTCATGTACTCCGAATGATCGGGTACATAGAGAACCTTGAGAGACTGGGGTTCCCACTCGGCCAGGACTTGGCGACTGATCTCGTCTTGCAATCGTTGCCTGACAGTTATAATCAGTTCATTATGAACTATAATATGAATGAGATCAATAAGTCTTTGCCAGACCGATTGAACATGCTAAAGACAGCTGAGCAAAGCATCAATAAAGGCAAGGGCAAGGCCATAATGATGGTACACAAGAAGAAGGGCAAGTCAGTTGCATCTACTTCAAAAGGAAAACGCAAGAAAGTTGCGAAATCCAAGGATGCCCTAAAGCCTAGTGGAGGTGTGACTAAAGGTGAATGTCACTACTGCAGCCAGCCGGGTCACTGGAGGAGGAATTGCCCTAAATATCTGGAGGATAAGAAGCTTGGAATAGTGATTCCACCACCACCAGGTATTTATGTTATAGACGTCAATCTTTCTATTTCATCATCCTGGGTATTAGATACCGGATGTGGTTCTCACATTTGTCGTAATGTGCGGGATTTGAAAAGAAGTAGGAGATTGCGAAAAGGGGAGATAGACTTGCGCGTCGGGAATGGAGCAAAGGTTGCTGCATTAGCTGTAGGCGTTTATGAGCTATCTTTGCCTTCTGAACTTATTTTAGAATTAGACAATTGCTTTTATGTGCCTGCTATGAGCAGAAACATTATTTTCGTTTCTTGTTTGGACGAGAAAGGTTTTTTTATTTCAATAAAGGACAAGTGTTGCTCCATTTATTTTGATAGTATGCACTATTGTAGTGCGCATTTGTCTAATGGATTGTATATCCTTGATCTAAATAATCCAATCTATAACATAAATACTAAAAGGATTAAAACTAATGATTTAAATCCTACATATCTATGGCACTGTCGTTTAGGCCATATAAATGAGAAACGCATATCTAGACTCCATAAGGATGGACTTCTAGACTCATTTGATTTGGAATCATATGAGACATAATCTTGTTTATTGGGAAAAATGACAAAGTCCCCTTTCAATAAGAAAGGCGAACGGACTAGTGAGTTATTGGCACTCATACATACTGATGTATGCGGACCATTCCCCACGCCTGCCAGAGGTGGTTATACCTACTTCATCACATTTACTGATGATTTCAGTAGATATGGATTTGTATACCTTATGAAGGTCAAATCCGAATCCTTTGAATTGTTCACAGAATTCAAGAGTGAAGTAGAGAAGCAACTTGGCAAGAGTATTAAAGCTCTACGATCGGATCGTGGAGGAGAATACTTAAGCCAAGAGTTTGATGAGTATCTTAGAGAGTGTGGGATAGTATCCCAGCTCACTCCACCCGGAACACCACAATGGAATGGTGTATCTGAGAGGAGGAATCGCACTCTATTAGATATGGTGCGATCTATGATGTCTCAAACAGATCTTCCGATATCCTTTTGGGGATATGCTCTAATGACGGCAGCTTTTACCATTAACCGTGTTCCATCCAAATCAGTCATGAAGACGCCATATGAGATATGGACTGGGAAGCGTCCCATAGTGTCGTTTATGAAGATTTGGGGCTGCGACGTCTATGTAAAGCGTTTACAAACAGACAAGCTCGGGCCTAAAGCGGATAAGTGTAAGTTTGTGGGATATCCTAAAGAGACTAAAGGATATTACTTCTATAACCCTACCGAGAACAAAGTGTTTGTTGCTCGGACCGGCGTGTTTCTAGAAAGAGAACTAGTCTCTAAAGAAGCAAGTGGGAGGGTTGTAGAACTTGAAAAAATTCATGAACCACAAACCACTGAGCCAATAATGGAACATGAATAGGAACCACAAGAGGTTGTGGAAGAACCTGTTCAGGTAACACAGGAACTCCGTAGATCAGGAAGAGTGCGTCATGAGCCAGAGAGGTATGGACTTCTCGTGACTGAGCCCGATAACGTACCACTCATGGAAGATGAGCCTGCAAACTATGGAGAAGCCATGAGTGGCCCAGACTCTAAGAAGTGGCTAGAAGCCATGAGATCCGAAATGGATTCCATGTACACCAACAAAGTATGGACTTTGGTGGAACCACCCGAAGGGGCTCGACCCATAGGGTGCAAGTGGGTCTTCAAGAAGAAGACCGACATGGATGGCAAGGTAGTTGCCTATAAGGGGCGATTGGTGGCCAAAGGTTATAGACAGATTCATGGTATTGACTATGATGAGACATTTTCACCAGTCGCCATGACTAAATCCATTCGAATCTTACTTGCTATTGCAGCATACTACGACTATGAGATTTGGCAAATGGATGTCAAAACAGCGTTCCTTTATGGGAACCTCCTTGAGGATGTGTACATGACACAACCAGAGGGTTTTGAGGATCCAGAGAATGCCAATAAAGTCTGTAAGCTACAAAGGTCCGTTTATGGATTAAAGCAAGCTTCTAGGAGCTGGAATCGACGTTTTGATGACGCGGTCAAAGAGTTTGGCTTCATCAAGAACGAAGATGAGCCTTGTGTTTACAAGAAGGTTAGTGGGAGCTCTATAGTATTTCTGGTCTTGTATGTGGATGACATACTAATCATTGGCAATGATATTCCTACTCTGCAATCTGTTAAAGATTGGCTAGGAAAGTGCTTTGCGAGGAAAGACTTAGGAGACGCAGCCTATATACTGGGTATAAAGATCTATAGAGATAGATCTAAAAGGTTGCTTGGCCTAAGTCAGAGTACATATATTGACAAGGTGTTGAAGAGGTTCAACATGCAAGATTCCAAGAAGGGATTCTTGCCCATGTCACATGGAGTCACTCTTTCCAAGAATGACTGTCCCTCCAATGAGATGGAGAAGGACCGCATGAGCAGGATACCCTATGCTTCGGCCATAGGATCCATCATGTACGCCATGCTATGTACTAGACCAGACGTATCATACGCGTTGAGTATGGTGAGCAGATACCAGTCCAATCCGGGTGAGAGTCACTGAATTGCTGTCAAGAACATCCTAAAGTACTTGAGAAGAACTAAGGATGTATTCTTGATATTTGGAGGAATGGAAGAGCTAAGTGTAAAGGGTTACACTGATGCAAGCTTCCAAACCGACAAGGATGATTACAGATCGCAGTCTAGATACGTGTTTTGCCTGAATGGAGGAGCTGTGAGCTGGAAGAGTTCCAAGCAAGGCACAGTTGCTGATTCTACAACAGAAGCTGAGTACATTGCTGTTGCGGAAGCAGCAAAAGAGGCAGTATGGATAAAGAAGTTTATCACTGAGCTCGGTGTGGTCCCTAGCATAGTGGATCCCGTAGAGTTGTACTGTGACAACACTGGGGCAATCGCACAGGCGAAGGAACCAAGATCGCACCAAAAGTCAAAGCATGTACTTAGGAGATTCCATCTTATTCGTGATATGATCGATCGAGGAGATGTGAAGATATGCAAGATTCCGACAGATGACAACGTGTCAGATCCGCTCACGAAACCTCTTGCGCAGCGAAAGCATGAAGGGAACGCCAGATCTATAGGCATACGAGATGCGCCAGATTGGCTCTAGTGCAAGTGGGAGACTGTTGGAATAGATGCCCTAAAGGCAATCATAGACTTAGTATGAACAATGTTTTGGCTAGAATATTCATTTATTATTTATGGCGATATTTAATATAATGAAGTCCTTAGATAAATTGTGTTATTTATCTTAAATATCCCTAGTCCATTATATTGATTAATAGGACAATCAAATATAGACTAGTATATGGGTAGATTGATATGGAGATATCAAGTCTAACATATGGGTATGTATTAGGAGTAATGGCATACTGGATTGACCCACGACGAAAAGGATACATTAGATTATGTGAAGTCACAATCGCTTTTCGTAGTGCTAATATTATTGCAATCCTTGGACTTGAAGTCACTAGATACTCTAGTTGTGAAATATTGCGCTTTGATGTTATCAAACGTTACACCGTAACTCGGTAATCATAAAGGTGGCTATCGGGCGTGATAGGAAGCAAGCTTAGAGATCGTAGTGATGTAGATAGGATTTGTCCCTCCCACATAATGGGGGTAAATATCCACGGCCACTCGAGGGATGAGGCTTATTGAATGTCTGGCCAGACTCAGATAAATTAATATAGAGATATTAATGTTATCTGCAAGCATAAGCATATTCCCAGGATCGAGGAACTATGGATTGGATATACGAGTGTGACTATTTATGTCTCGTGTCCAATCCGGATATGGAGACAAAGGGATAATGCAATATGACATATTGGGCACAAAGGTTTGTCGGGATCACTGACTATTTCTATTGGTTGGGTGGCATGGATGTGTTGCTAGACACCGCTCCATGTTAGTAATAGTTACTACCAACTATATAGAAACCTATGGGGTCACACGTCAAATAGAGTAGAGCTAGATTTGGGATTAATTAATATGGATTAATTAGTAGAAGGATCATTGTGCAACACCTTGCAAACTTAGTAGGACTAACTTGCAAGGAAGGGAATAGTTCTAGTCCTACTAGAACAAGAAAACTCTTTTATGGAAACAACAAGGAGTTGTTGGAGTATATAAAGTAGGCTCTAGCTTTCTCCCACAACATGAGTTATTATTAGACATAACACATAAAGAGTGGGAGAGAGAAAAAGAGAGAGCAAGACAAAGAGCTAGGGCCAAAACCCTAGCCCCTGTCCGCCCCTCTACCCGACGGAAAAAGGAGGCCGCCCCCTCCTTTGTGCTTTGTTGCTTTGTTGCTTTGATCTTCATCCCTCTTCCTCCGGGTTCAAGCTAGCACTTGTTGTGAAGGAAGAATCTAGATCTCACCTCTAGACGTGGATCAACCGTAGAGACGAGGACATCATTCTTCGTGTGATCTCACAAATCAAAAGGTACACTTCTTTTATGTCCTTAATCATGTTATGATGTCTCTTCCTGTGATCCTTGGTGGGCTTTGAGTAGGATTAAATTTTGTTATTCCGCTGCGTTACCTACGTCAAAACCCAACAGTCCCATCCTTCCTTTTGACTAGTAGGACAGGAGATGCAAAAGGGCTGTTGCTAGGTCTAATAATTTCTGCTTTCAACATTTCTTACACTACTTGCTCAATCTCATTCTTTTGCAGGAAAGGATATCTATAAGGTATTAAGAAAACAGGGTTTGTACCTTCTTTTAGGGTAATGGCATGGTCTAGCTTCCTTGAAGGAGGAAATGTCTTGGGTTCCTCAAAGAATTCTGGAAACTTCTGCAAAATGGGTTGTAATTGAGTGATGTACTCCTGCTCTTGATTTGGTACCCCAATGGTAAATAACTGCCCCATAATGGTGTTTGGATTCTTGTTGCAGTATTTGCACATTAATGCCATTGTCATGCTCTTAATTTCAGGTTGTGTTGTTCTCTGATCTCCTTGTAGTGTGATCATCTGTCCTTGTGTTTCAAAGCTTAGTTGCAGGTGATTGAGGTCCATTTTGAAAGGGCTGACAGCTTTTAGCCATTGAACTCCCAACACAGCATCACAACCTCCTAGGGAGAGTAGCCTCATTTCCACTCCAAATTGGTGACCTTTTACCTTGATGGGTACTTCATGAAAAATTCCCTCACTAGTGATGGTGCTGCCATCAGCTACTATAACCTTGAGTGGTTGTGAAGAGGTAACTGGTAGACCAGCCCTCCTTGCTATGTTGTAATCCAAAAAATTGTGTGTGCTACCAGTATCCACTAGTAGTGTGATTGAGTAGCCACAAACAGTACCAGTAAGTCTCAAGGTCTGGTGACTAACATTTCCAGACATTTCATGCATTGAAACTTCTATATTTTCTTCTTGAACTTCTGTAACTCCCTCTTCCTCTTCTGATTCTGTACCATTTTCATCTTCTGTGCCATGTATCATATAGAGTTGTCTAGTTTGGCATTTGTGTCCTGGGAAGAACTTCTCATCACAGTAGTAACATAACCCTTTCCTTCTTCTTTCTTGCATTTCTTCATTTGTGATTCTTTTGACAGGGAGTGTTTTGGAGAAGTGTAAACTATCCTTGTAGTTGTTGTCTGACCATTTTTCTGAGTACTTCTTGTAATTGTTGTATGATCCTTTGCTTGATGATAATTCCTCCTTCATTGAAATTTTAAGAAACTGTATGTTCTGTTCTTGCAGCCTTGTCATGGCTCTGACTTGATTCATGGTTTGAGGAAATTGGAGTTTCACAGCTGCTCTTATTTCATCTTTTAACCCACTCATGTAACATTGCACAAAATATTTTTCTGGAGCTTTGAATATGGCCATTACTCTTGGTTTGAGTGCTTCAAACTTGGCTTGATAGTCTTTCACAGTAGTTGTTTGCATTAATCTTTTGAACTCACATATCACATTTTCTTGTCCTTCTTCACAGAATCTATCACTTATTAATTCCAAGAAGTCCATCCAAGACATGCCCTCTAGGGTTTCAAACTCTCCTTCACACCATTGTTGTGCTTCATCTTCAAAATTCAAGGTAGCAATAATAATTTTCTGGAGATCATTCATGTTGTGAATATGGAAATACCTGTTAGCACTCTTGATCCATCCCAAGTGATTGCTGCCATTGAATTTCGGGAAATCAATTTTTGGCTTGAGCAGAAAAGGATCTGTTCGTGCGTTAAGAATGACTTCTCCCTGTATTTTCTGCATCTTTGTGGTTCTTGTTACCTTCTTGTGGGATCTTGACATTGGTTTTGCTTTCTTGCAGATTCCCAGGATTGCCTTCTTTGTTTAACAATGGAGTTCTAGAGTGACTTCTCCTGAGATCTTCCACAGACCTAACTCCTGGTGTTTCTTCTTCTTCATGAACTGGTAACACCTTCTCTTTGAATAATTTTGCCTCAATTGATTGAAACGCAGATAGAAGTCCTTTGAATTGTGCATCAATGCTCTCATTTTGTCTGTTTAGATTCTGCAATTGGAGTATGGTGATCTCCATTTTATCTTCTAGGTTTTGGACAATTGCAGAGTTGGTTTCTTGATTCTGTGAAATTCTGTAAATCTCTCCTTCGAGAGTGGTAATTCGAGCTGATTCCGCCATGGATTTGGTCTGAACCATCCGTATTGCGTGAATTTGTGTTTGAAGAACCAGGCTCTTATACCAAATGTTATGGTTCAGAGCAGAGCTTGAGCTCTGTTAATGGCGGAACTGGGTTTAGGAAGGAGAGAAGAAACAGAAATTGAAGAGAAATGGAGAGAGAAAGAACAGAAAGAACTGTTATTACTTGATTGATACTCATTACACGGAAATGACACTACTTGTACAAGATTTTAGCGCCAAAGTGTAACAACTTTCTGTTACAATTCCGTTATAATTGCAGGACTGAAGTGCCACGTGGCTCGTCTGGATTGGATGGTGTTTTCTGATGTGGTGCTGAGTTGTCCTGGTAATTTGACCATTTTACCCTTCGTAGATCAGGTTCATGACAGGTTGTGAGGTGTTTTTCCAACGGAGGAGAGAGATCGATGAGGCCAGCAACTGTTGATATGGGATTAGGTGTCGTCCTTTCTGGCGATGGGTGGGTCTAGATGGTGGGTGAAGGAGGTGCGCGTTTGCGGGCGTAGCAAGGCCGACGGTAATTCTGTGTTCCGGGGCTGCCGCATAGTAATGGTTGTTAAGTAGTGCGGTAGGTATTTTGTTTTGGGTAGGGTCGGTATCGTTTAATGGTGATTGAGGTGGTCATGAGACTATGAGAGGGTCTGCTAATGGTGTCTGAGTATTGGATTGATCTCCGTGTGGTGAGAGAGAGAGAGTGGGAATTTATTCCATGAGACTTGAAGATGACTTTCAAAACCACCAAGGTGTGAAGGACAGAGGAGAGGGTGAGACACGGGCAGGGCGCCCAAAACATTTATCAAGACAATATTAAAACTTGAAAGAGCACTTAAACATTTTTCGTTATTGTAAAAGACAAAAACCACTCCTCGAGTATGGGGTATATACAAAAAAAACCCCTCGTGTTCGGGGATATACGAAGACCACCCCTGTCACTAACGGCACACTAACAGAAGGGTAAGAAGACATATTTACCCTCGTTTTGGCAAAAAATGCCACACTATAAATATATGTTTTTTCTACTTTCTCCCCCACTTTAACCTAACTGCCTCATTTCTCTTTCCTCCTCTCTCTCTCTGCCTCCACCACCATCGACGCCCTCCCTTCCCCCTCTCTCTCTCTCTCTTCCTCCACCACCATCGACGGATCGATTACCGCCGCCACCAAATTCGTGGTGATGTTGGATTTCGGCAACAAATCCCCGAAGCTCCTCCTCGGAAACATCATTTTTCACATCAGATTCATTCTTGGGTGCGAGAGAGAATATGGAGGCGGCGGAATAGGGTTGTCGGTTGAATCGGACGCCGATGGCGGCGACTGCGGCGGCTTAGGTTGTTTGGGGTTCGGAAGGAGATGAAGAAGTCAGAAACACGATACTTCGCCGCCGGTCGTCGAAAATGGGTCGAACCGTCTCACCGTCTATTAACTCCCACCACCACCAAAACCCTTCCCCATCGTCTTCGTCATCCACAACCGACGAATCAAGCAGGTTCCGGAAATTGGGCTGGATGGAGGAGAGGGAAGAAGAAGAAGTCGCCAATGACCTCCTGCAATAACAGAGTGCTCTGCTTCTCGTGAAAGCAACTGGAGTGAAAGAGATAATAAAAATTAGGGCTTCTGCTGCTAAAATGACTCGGAACTCAGTTACAACCAGATGGGTCTCCCTCTGTCTTCTCCTCCTTCTTTCCGTTGTCGTTGGACAAGTTCAAGATGGTACTCTCTATCTCTCAATTGTCTCTGTCTAGGACTTCTGCAACTGAGAAATTGATTTGTGGGTGTTTCTTAAGTCTGAGATCTGGTTGGTTTCAAGTTGAAAATTTATGTTTTTTTCTACTGAAATATGACTCTTCCAATGTTGCTCTGCCGTCACCGTTTCTTGATTTCTGGGTGTCAATCAGATCAGGGATAGAACAGAAATTGGTGGAGATGTTTACTTGTGAAGGATATATTTTTTTTTTCTATTCACAGTTGTTGGTGTTGCTGTGAATAGATGATATTCACAATTTCTACTAAATAAAATTGTTGTTGCTGCTGTTGTTGTGTTCGTTGTTGTGGTCCTGATTTTATATTTTTGTTTTTTTTTTTTGATTTTGTGGTGGTGTCGGTGGGCATTCGGTTGTGTTTCTGGTGGTGTTGATGTGTCTGGTGGTGTTGGTGTTGGTGTTTCTTGTGGTGTGTTGGTGGTTAATGTGGTGGTGATGAAGAACACCAACAACATAAACCACAATAAATACAAAAATACAACTAGGGGCAAAATAGTCATTAAAAAGGTCATATTACACCCCTATACTAACTGATTGTAACAGAAGGGTGGTATTTGTCTAACGTCCGACGTTAACAGGGGTGATTTTTGTGTATCCCCGAACACTATGGGTGTTTTTGTATATCACCCATACTCAAGGGGTGGTTTTTGTCTTTTGTAGTTAATATTTTTTAAGGGCACTGCAATCTTTTTAAAATTTATTGTGCTTTAATTAGTGTTTGTTGTGCTGTAATTATCAGTACCCTAATTAAAATGATGTTCTAAATATGTGGATAGGAGGAACGCAGCTATTTCAAAAACCAAACAGATCATCATCCAATTGGATAAGAAGACACGCTGCAAAGGAGAAATTTGTGTTACTTTTGTTTTCATTTCTCTTTAGGAAAAATAAAGTTTTCTATACTTTTTTTTTCAAATGTTTTCTATACTTGTGTACTTCAAAAAATAGGGGGCTGGTATTTACAAAAATATTTGTAAATGTCTGATAATGTTTATAAACAAAAGCTTAAGATTACATCAATGTTAAAGTTATGTCTTTTCAAAGCTAATTTTTTTATTGTTCTAAAATAGTTAATTTTTGATGAAGTTTAGTATTAACTTATATAAAAGTATTGATTTATATACTAAATAAAAAACATGCAATTGAACCGGTCCGACCACCGGTCCGACCATGAACCGGTGCCTCACCGGTTCGATGGCCGGTCCGGTTTTTAAAACTATGCCCGAAACACCTCAAATTACGAGCTATTAAGTTCAATTTTAGAAGAAGCATTTACAAGCATGGAAGATAGAAATGTGAAGCTCCAACCGGATATCATGGCGAAATGTCCTGATCGATGGCAAAAACCGCCGGACAATTGGTGTAAGGTGAATTGCGATGCCGCCAAGTCAGAGGAGGAAAAGCTAGCTGGAGGGACTCTGAGGGCTGTTTTGTCGCGGGTAAATGTTCTAGAACAACGTTCCATAAATCAGTGCTGCTATTGGAACTCAGAGCAATCGCAGAAGGTTTACGGCTAGCAAAGGACGCAAACCGTACACGAGTGATCTTGGAGTCTGACAGCTCCTATCAACCTTCTTCAGCAAAAGCGCATGGGGACACAAAAGGAGAGTGGTGCAGCGAGATTTTAGAATATATAGAGAAGAGCAATGGCTTACTGGATTTTTTTCGATGATTTTAAATTATCCCATATTCTTCGAACAGTCAACGAAGCTGCACATCTATTTGCACATAGGTCGTTGCAGCTGACGACCCCCAGCCTTTTCACAATTACCTGACTGGATTAACTACGTTCTTGTTTCTGATATGGAGCATTTTGGCTTCTGAATGAAAAATATTTTTCCTAAAAAAAAGAAAGACGCCACAACTAGTAATTGTATCGAATAATAGAGTGCTTTGTTAATTTTTTGATAGAGCTGAAGATTTACATTACACTGCTAAATGTTAATGGGAAACAATCACCATTGGGTTGCATATGTGGGGTACCAAAGGCTTCCGTGGAACATAACCTTAGTGTGAATCAGTATGCATAATATCGATGAAAAGTGATGGACGCTTTTGGTACACGGGCATCAGGCTTGCTTGGGAGTAGTTGATGGAACGATATCGATGAAAGTTAATCTTGTTGAACTGAATATGTTTTGTCATGAAGCAATGTCTGTTATTGGGAAAGTTCGAAAGATTTCAAAAGGAACCCCAACTTAGTAAAATCGCTACCTGTGGAATGTTTGAACGACTGTGGAATGTCCGAATAAATCTCGTTAGCCAAGGATATAGAGAATGTTCTGGTGTCTAATACTCTTGTGGGCCCAACACTATGTATCAAGTAGAAGATCTGGAATTGTTCCATGCACACATGAACATGCATTGTTCAAACATAGCATGCGTTTTTTTATTATGAAGACATTTTTCACCTTCCGATTATCGATTAAATACATTTTGCCCTTCTGATTTATCGATAAATATTTTTTGCACTCTGTCAGAGTTAAAAACTAACACACAATAACGGAAGGGCAAAAAGACACAACTAACCCTAGAATTTGACGAAATTATTCCACTATAAAAGTCATTTCCACGTCACTTCCTAACCCTAACACCTTTATATCTTCCTATCTCTCTTCCGCCTCTCTTCTTCTCCAGTTCATCAACTCCCTCCTTTCTCCTCCTCACCTCCATCCCTCTGTCTCTCTCCCCCGTCGGACCACATGACCCAGTCGTGGTCTTCTCCAGTCAAACCCAGAGCAATCCCAAACACCTCCTAAATCGCCGCTGGTACCACTTCGTTATTCACCATTGAACCAGAGCAATCATCATTTTCATTTGCCATCTAAGTTTTGGTTAGAGGCTATTGTCACAGCCAACTACTTAATCAATCGAATGCCTAAAGCCAAACTATGTTACAAGTCACCTTTTCAAACATTGTATGGAGTACATCCTGACTATTCTTTGCTCAAGTCCTTTGGATGTCTTTGTTTTCCTCATTTAAGACCATATACCACTCACAAGCTCCAACCGAGATCAACAAAATGTGTTTTTTTAGGTTACTGTCCTACCACCAAAGGATATAGGTGCTTTGATTTTGTGTCACACAAACTTTATATCTCAAGGCATGTTCAGTTCTTTGAACATGTCTTTCCTTTCAAAAATGAAAGTCTTGCTTCTTCTACCTTTTCTGAATCTGTTCCAACTTCTAAACTGTTTCTTTCGATTTACAAACCATTTGTGTCAGATATGTCTCAACATACTCATACCATTCCACCTTCTTCAATACCCTTCATAGCTCCAATCAGCTCCACACCTATCTCTTCTCCATCTCCTATACCTTCTCCAGTTCCAGTTTCCGCACCTACTCATACAACCAATTCTTCTCATAATACACACCTAGAGTCATCCTCTTCTACATCCAATTATGCACCCTCATCAAGAGACACTCACCCCGTACCATCTGAACCAAGGTATGTGACTAGGTCTCATACAGGGACACTTAAACCTAACCCCAAGTATGCTCATACTGCTATGACTGGTTCTATTCTTGATGAACCACATTCTAGCAAAGAAGCACTTTTCATTCCAGAATGGAGGTCTGCTATGAATGAAGAGTTTCAAGTTTTACATAGGCAGGGTACCTGGACTTTAGTACCCTCCGAGCTCATAGACACCCTATTGGTTGCAAGTCGGTCTTTCAGGTCAAGAAAAATGCAGATGGAACATTGGCTAGGTACAATGTCAGGTTAGTTGCAAGAGGTTTCTTGCAACATTATGGCATTGATTATACCGAGACTTTTAGTCCAGTGGCTAAACAGCAGACAATTAGACTGGTTTTGAGCTTGGCCTTGCATCATAAATGGTCCATTAGACAATTGGATGTCTCTAATGCTTTCTTACATGGATAATTTCATGAAAAAGTATACATGAATTAGCCTACTGGGTTTGAAGATCCTAGTTATCCTCCTAATTTTTTGTGCAAGCTGCACAAATCGTTATATGGTTTGAAACAAGCTCCTACAGCTTGGTATACACTACTTGCCTCCTTCTTATCATCTCAGGGTTTTAAGTCAAGTCTAGCTGATTCTTCACTTTTTGTGAGACATAGTGGTGCACATACCCTGGTTATTTTGATATATGTTGATGACATTCTTATTTATCTAGTTTGGTTCAAAATTGTGTTGATACTCTCAGCAGCAAGTTTGAGATGAAAGACTTGGGTTCTTTATCATACTTTCTTGGAATTGAGGTGTCTAATACATCTGATGGTGGTCTGCTTCTTCATCAACAAAATTATGCCACAGATTTGCTAAAAAGAGCTGGAATGATTGATTGCAAAACTTCAGTCTCTCCTGTGGCTCCAAAATTCAGATCCAGTGACAACACTTTGTATGAGAATCCAGCTCTGTACAGAAGTATTGTGGGTGCATTGCAGTACCTTACTATAACAAGGCCTGATATACAGTATGATGTGAATATTGTGTGCCAATTTCTGCATTGTCCTTCTAATACACACTTTCAAGCAGTAAAAAAGATCTTGAGGTATGTCAAAGGGACCACTCGGTCTTAAATTATCTTCAAGTGTGTTTCAACTACAAGCCTTTTCTGATGTTGATTGGGCTGGAGACCCAATTACTAGAAGATCCACAACAGGGTTTGGTATATTTCTTGGTACAAACCTCATTTCCTGGTCCTCCAAGAAGCAAGTAATAGTCTCAAGAAGCTCTACTGAAGCCGAGTACAGAGCCCTTGCTGCTGTCACTGCAGAATTGAAATGGTTAGGTTACTTATTGAAAGATCTGCATATACAAGCTCCCACTCCAGTGGTTTGGTGTGATAATCAGCCGGCTCTAGCTCTAGCATCAAATCCAGTATTTCATGCTAGAGCCAAACACATTGAGTTGGATTATCACTTTGTGAGGGAACAAGTATTGTCTAAAGCCATTACAGTAAGGTACATTGCTTCTCAAGATCAACTTGCTGATGTATTCACATAAGGATTGTCAAATCAACAGTTTCATTATCTAAGGACTAAATTGCACTTAGGCAAAACCTCTGAAGTTGATAATTAGTATTGATGATCTGTACTACTTCATTGCTCTCTGTTCAAGAAGTGTTACCGAGTTGTGGATGTCTTCTTGCTGCTCAAATGTCTGCATTCAGATCTGTCCAAGAAGAGTGATTAGTTTGAGAAGGGATGTAAAGGATTAAATTGTGATAGTTAAACAATCCTAAGGGTAAAAGTGTCTTTACCATCTTGTGAGTTAGGCAGTTAGAACTGTAGTTAGTTAATACTGATCATGGTTAGTTTATGTACTCATATATACATTTTGTAATAGCTGTATTTCATTAACAGATTGAGAAATAGTAAAAGTCTCCAACAACCACCCACACCGCTGAACCCCTGAACCGGCACAGTGGTCGGTTTGGGTGCGACGAGAGAGGGTTTGATGTTGTGGTGGGTTTGGGTTCGACATAATGAGGTGGAGGAGGAGAGGGTTCGACAGCATGAGGTGGTGGGTTTGGGTTGGACAGCATGAGTCTGGTGAGTATCGTATTCAGTGATATAATACCCTGATTAACTACCTAACTAAAAATTGATTCTTTCCTCCATCCGAGACGACGAATCACCGCCAGAAACTATTTGCCCAACTGCACAAGACAACTCAGATTCTTTTACACCCTCTAGTTTGGTTGAAGGATACTTTCACCCTTCAGATTTCAAAAAAAGACGCTTCCACCCCTTCATTGTGCAGAACCTCAGGAAACTTACATCATATATTGTGACACCATTAGTCTTGAATTGTGATACTAGTTATGTTTCTTCTGAATTGTCTTACTTTGACTTTTTAATCCGTAACTGGGTCACTTTGACACGGTGATTAGGTAGCAAAACAACATAAGTTTTGAACTTTTTTTTCATTGTATTATAGAGTAAAGTTTACTCTACAAGACCTTGCAAAGATTATCAAATTCTTATATCGTTTTGCTAATCTAATCACCGGGTCAAAGTGACCCAGCGAATAGTGACAGAAAGTGAAGTAGACTGAAACATATGTAGCTAAAAATAGTTTCCGGGACCCCGTATAATGCAAAATGTAAGCATTACTCAAGAGTATTATAGACTTTTTGCATGACATAGGGGGAATTTGTCTCCATAACTATTTTAAATGGCGTACCTCACTCCTAGACTAGCGACTTCATAATCAGAGGGTGCAAGTTTCATGAAATTTGGCACACTGATGTGATGAAAATGTCCTTTTCTAAACTGGAAGGGGTGAAAGTGTCATTCAGTCGAGCTAGAGGGGGTGAAAGTGGCCTTTTCAAAACTTAGGGGGCTTTCTCAAGATTAAAATTGGGGCTTTCTGCCTTATCCTTGGGGCTTTTAGCATCTCCGTTCATTGTGGCCCCAAAGTTTTGGGCATGGAATTGTTTCCATGTGTGTGTTGGATTTTACCACCGCCACCTAACCCTTTATAAAAGGACATTGCCCTCTCTCAATTGATTATTGCTATTAATTGCTTTTTGTCAACAGAGTGTTCAAGCAGAGAACACTGCGACACCGGACATTGCACTTGTTTGGTTGTTAACGTAGTCTACACGTTTTAGCCGGTCGATTTCATATTTCGCATAACCATGTCGGTGACAGCCGGTGTTAGCGATACCATCATTGCCATTAGGGACAAACTCAAAGGGAAAATCTACCAAACTAAAGTAAAAAGGTACTGGCCTGGGAAAGCTCCTGAGTGGGCTGCTGATGATTGTGTTGATGAATACGAGGATATTCGGATGATGGCCCTTCATGAACCTTTCCCTCTTCGTCAGGAAGAAGATCCAGATATCCCAAGGTTACGTCTAAGGATAGAAAATCGCGAGGAAGTAAGGGCTGAGCATAGGCGTATTAGACAAGCTGAGATTGTTATCTCAACCATTGAAGAGGAAGACAAAAGGCAACAACAAGGACTAGATTTGGAGGAAGAGGAGGATGAAGATGCTCTGAGAGAAAGGAGGCAGAGACTGAGGCTCAAGTTGCTTCACAGGCAACAGCAGGAGGAGGAGGAAGCTGCACTTCTTCTTCCCCAAGAAGAAGAAGAAGAAGAAGAAGACGATGAAGAAGAGGAGGAAGAAGAAGAGGAAGAAGAGGATCAACTCACGGTACCTGCGATGATCAAACCTGTTTTTGTAACAAAGTCAGAGAGACACACCGTATTTGAGCGTGAAAGACTTGAAGCAGAAGAACGGGCACTGGAGGAATATATGAATAAGAGGTTGGAAGAAAGAAGAATTGAAACAAAGCGAATAGTTGTTGAGGAACTTAGGAAAGCTTTCGAAATTCAGAAGAATATGGAATTGGAGGGTGATATAGGTGATGTGGATACTGACGACGAATTAAACGAAGCAGAAGAATACGAAGCATGGAAGGCGAGAGAGATAGCGAGGATTAAGAGGGATAGGGAAGCCCGCGATGCATTGTTCAAGGAGAAAAGAAGAAGAGAATGGGAAAGTGAAAATCCTAAACCTGCTATTGCTGCTCAGCCCAAGCATAAAAAAAGGAGGAGGTTCATGCAGAGGTATTATCATAAAGGTGCTTTTTTTCAGGATGATGATAGTTGTGGCACTTCAGAAATTTACAGGCGCGATTTCTCTGCTCCCACGGGAGAAGATAAGATCGATAAGAGCATGTTACCCAAAGTAATGCAAGTCAAGCACTTTGGTTGCAGCAGGAGGACGAAGTGGACTCATCTCGTCAATGAGGACACAACTGATCACTGGAACAACCCGCCGTGGACATATAATACAATGCAAAAATGGGTGGTATGAATGCCCCGAAAAAGAAACCCAGAGGAATTTTAAGGAATTCTTTGGTTATGAACAATTCTAGTTATTTGATGATGGTTTGGTTGTATTCTTTGAACATATTTGCCTTTTGTAGTTTTATGTTGGTTGTACTGCTACTTTGATCATGATGCAATTAAGGAATTCCTATCCCTTTGTCAAAAAAAGCATTCTACTTGTACTTTGTAGTTTACGTATATGTAGATGAGTATGTTTGCATAATTGTTCAGAATCTAACAAAACAGCTGTAATTATTCACTGTTCGTATTTGAAGAGGAACTGTTGCAACTGTTATTGGGGCTGTTTGAATTTGGAGGTTTAGGGGTTAACCACAACCTAATATCCTCGTGTTTTGATTTCAGAGTTTTGGGTTTGGAGATTTTAACTTTTATGCGAGTAGAAAAATTAGTCCAATGTGGGTCCTACAATTTTTTTTACTGATGTTCCACTGTTATTAAGTACAACGTTTATGTTTTATTAAATTCTTATGGTATGGGTTGACAAAAAATAAAATATCACGTTCTATCACGGCTCAAAAAGATATATAAAACAAGGCCCACGAAGCCAAACTCAGACCACAACCTGAGCTAGACGGCAGCACGAGCGTGAGTGGTGGTTTGAACCGTGTCTAGATTTTTTTCTCCAACTTGTCAAATTTGGGATAGATATACTATCCCGACTCTCCATTAACATCCAATGTGATATTCTGTCACTTCTCAAAATTTGAAATCGCCAAGTTCATTGTCTCATTTCTCATTCATCAATTGATAGTTTTTTACGGTTGAAATTTTGAATTGATCTCCTACTGTCTTAGCTTACGACTATGTGCTTGTTAGTGTGAGGTCACAAATGAACTCTCTCAAAACCGGTTTCATAGTTGGGTCAAAAAATATAGTTTCCAACACTACCAACACTGAAATGTTTCATCATCCACTCCACGTCCTTGTCTAGCATCTCATTCCATATACTTTTGGGGTACCAAGGGAAATGTGTGGAGATTGGCATGATTCAAACAATGAGTGTGACCTTGTTCTCATTGTTGCTATGTGAATGCATGTCTATTTATACTTGTTTCCTCGGTATTGTCTAAGCTCAATCAGAAGTTACAAAAACAAGCAGTTTAAGATGAGGTGACTTTGTAAGATCTAATTTAATGGTACTATTCAGTAATTAAATATTGTCAAATTCTTCGACATAATTAAAACGTATGCGCAACGTTACTAAATTGTTGGAGGAAACTAAATTCACTGGGTTGCACAACGGAAGTGTCAGACTCTTTAGTGGAACACAACCTTAGTGTGAATCTGTAGGCATAAGGATGATAAAAGATGAGCGATACTTTGGGTATGCGTGCAGTTACTTTTCCACACCACGACATGGCACTTTGACGGGAACGGCGACGTAGAGTAGTATGCTTTATTTATTTATTTAAGTACGTAGGAGTAGACCTAGTTTTCTTGTCGGGCTTTCCGGCCCGTTGAGTCAAACTGTCTAGATTATTATTTTTCTATTTAAGCAGTTGTAGACGCACATTTTATTAATGAATAAATAAGAAATATCAATTTAGTAGTGTTTTTTTAGAGAAAAATTTAGTAGTGTGTCCAATAGCAACTTGCTATTAATTGGTGCTTTCATTGAATTCTACTATTCGCAAATCGTTATTTCAAGAAGCCAGCCAACTGTGATTTGGCCAAACTGGCAAGGCAGGATTATGAACATACCACTTTCAGCAAAACAGATATGCCAAAGCCACCACCTCTTTCAAGTTTCAAACTGAACCACGCAACACACGATTAACTAAGTTTCTCCATATAACGGTACTCACAGTCGTTACAACAACTGTACCAAAAGGAACAGAGATAAACCATTTACAACAACAGTCACACATACAGCTGATTCAAATACATGGTTGGTTCTGAAAGCTCAGCTCAGACACCAGCTACAAAAAACCAAAACACTATCTATAGCTGGGTGGATTAGCCAGACATTTATCCTCCAAGATATATATAACCCTGGGCCAGGCATTCCCCCAAAGCAGCATCATAAAGCCATCTCCATCTCCTAGGAGCCCAAATTTTGTGCAATGCTCCAGGTCCATGTTCAGATTTTAGGCTGGGGAGGGGCATTTTCTGGATGTCTATAACTAGGGGTTCCATCAAACTTTGGTGCAGAAACAGGCTTCGCTGATACCTCAAAACCAGGTGGTATGTTACTGTGGAAGGATGAAGAAGGTGAGCTGAAATCAAGAAGTGTTAAGCAACTATCAACTTTGGTGCTAGAGGTGGTTCCGGCGACTTTCTGCATGAAGGGGAACTCAGTGTCCACATGATCCATATCAGGTAGTGTCCCTGTTAGTGTCTTGATAGCAAATTCTAGGCATGGATCCGACCACGAGTCCCCAAATGGGGGAAGCTTCACATCTGTGCTATCCTCCATTTCCTGATCAAAAGTTTGGTCTTTCTTCTTAGTTTCCTGCTCAATAGGTCGGTCTTCTACAACAGGTCGACCACATTCATTCTCTGAAACAGTATCAGTGCTCCCTGAAGATGGCTTGGGTTCATTTTCATTTGGCCCCACAAGTCGCCTGGCGGACCTACGAGTTAAAGGGAGTTCATTCTCATTCTTTCTCTTGGCTTTGCTAGAATTAGTAGTCTGTTTCTTGCTCTCTGTCACTTTCTTGTCTTGGACTACCTTAGTTGAGGACGCGGGAGCAGTACGGTTAAGGTGGGAGACCCCCTTGCCTTGTTTTGTCTTAGAGCCCTCAGTTACTGGTGATGGAGAGCTAAGGCCATTACTTTCACCACAACCTGCATCAGGAGTCTCAGTAGCTGTGTCTTGTCTTTCTACATCTGGTGTTCCTGAGCTGACTTTGCCACCATTTTCCTCGCCTGCGACATGAAGTGTTTTCCATAGAAATCAGTAAATTCTACAAGTTTTAAACTAATGGACTATCCAAAAACAGAGATACAGAGTCAACTCTGTTAAGGTAAAAAAATCACTCCGTTCAGTTGCCAAGCTGACACAAACTTTTTTTCTTTGCAAGACTGACAGAGGGCGTAAACCGCCACTGAATGAAACCAGATAGGATTGATTGCTAACCAAAAAGTTGTCTTATAATATTATGTTCCAAGTCCTCTGTGTCAGCTGCAGGTTGAGACTGACAAAAACAAAACAGGAGATTTATCAAATTTTCTAGAAGGTTTCATATATTTAAATCATAAAAATAAATGCAGAGTAAAAGAAATAATAGGAACAAGAAACAATTGCACGCCATTGAACGAAGTTCCATGATAGAATCCATGTGACAGGCTAAACTTGGCCCTAGTTGAGGATAAGGATTATAGAAGTCAGCCAGATAAAGAATACAAGCTTTATCCATGACAGTATATTAATATTGAAGGATGAAGATGTCATAAGTGGACAAGGAATGTGATAGCTCAAGTGGTGGTCCGCAAGTTACAAACATGACAAGGGAACGCTAATTGCCGCCACCCCTTCAACAGTGCCAGGTGAATATATACTTGTAAAGCCATCTTGCAGATTTGCCAGTATTATGCTTTTCCCTTAAAATCTAACTGTGCAATCGGGAATTCAACAAAAAAAAAACAAAAAAAAAAGGTTGAGGTGATCTTTTCCTTCAACAAAATTAGAACTGGTCAAAGGCATATAGATTTCTTTCTACAACTTCTGTGAGAAAGCGTTACTAATTTACTATCGACATTTAATTAAGTGACCCAGCACAGGGAAGGTGACATATCAAGAACCTGTTACAAAAATGAATTAGCAGCATCTACGATTTGGAGTGAACATAATTTTGCTTCAGGGACATAATTATGGTTTCACAGTTCAATGCAACAATTTTACTTCAGAGACACTTGGGTTAAGGTGGTCAGAGCTCCAGATATATTTACCAGTATATGTTTTCGCCCTAAATTCTGACTTTGCAATTAGAGCAATTCAGCGACAACAAATTATGGTGACATTTTCCTTCTACAAAATCAGAACTGGTCAAAAGCATTATTAAATTTCTTTCTAAAACTACAGCGATAAGGCCTATAATCAACATTTAATTCAGTGACCGAGCACAGGGAAGGTAACATATCAAGAGCTTGATACATCAAATGAATTAGCAGCAACTAAGATTTGCAGTGAAACATAATCTTCAGTTATATTTGCAGTGAACATAGTTTGGTTTCACAGTTCAATGCAACAATTTTGCTTCAGAGACTTTCGTTAAAGTGGTCAGACCTTCACATATATTTGCAGTGAATCAGATATGTGTGCTCTCTCAGAGACAGTTTATGCTCCTTTTATGTAACAACTACTGCAACAGATACAGCGCTACACTATACAGTGGACTAGTAGTACTGGCCACCATCCACCAATCACATTCGTATCAAATGCAGTTTAGTTTGATATGGAAATACCGGAAAATTAATAATCTATTGAGAAATCATAAAACATCTAAGGTAGAAAATCATGTGCAAGACATACACTTTCAAGAGCTCCTTCATTTAAAAATCCAAGTTCTTCCCTCGTCTTTGGTCTGATAGCACAGTCGTTGATGTTTCCTGTATCCACATAGCGCAGGGCATCCTTCTGGGAGTGAAATACATATCCACTCACAGGATCAATATAATACTGCAATACATAATTCAAGACCTCTTAATTAATTACTGTACAGTGACAAACTACAACACTTGTCATAATGCAGTGCAGTAATAGTATACGTAAGAATACACCTTATGGATGTCAAGAAAATGAGTTATACCGAGTCTCTTCGAGATCCTCTCGCCCTCCTTTCAATTTTCACTTCTTTAATCCATCCTTGAGGTAGCCCATCAGCTGTAACTCTCTCAATCACAACCTGGATATGATTTAAACACTCAAACTTCAATATAAGAATACAAGCTTATCCATGACAAGGACTGTGATAGCTGAATTAGCGGCCGGCGATTTACAAGCCATGCTAACATGACATGGGAACGCCAATTGCCACAGCCGTGTCATCAGTGCAAGATGAATATAGGATTAACTAAATACAAGTAAAGCTATCTTGCAGACTTTCCAGTATTATACTTTTTCCCCAAAATGTAACTTCACAATCAGGAATTAAACAAAAAAAGTTATATGTGATATCGTTCTTCTACAAAATTGGAACTGGTCAAAGGCTTATAGGTTTATTAGCAACATTTAATTCAGTGACGGCGCAGAGAAGGTAACATATCAAGAACTTGTTACAAAAAGTCGATTAGCAGCATCTAAGATTTGGAGTGAACATAATTTTCAGTTATATTTGCAGTGAACATAATTTGGTTTCACAGTTCAATGCAACAATTTTTCTTCCGAGACAATTCAGTTAATGTGGTCAGAGCTCCGGATATACTTTGCAGTGAATCAGATACATGTGCTCTCTCAGAGATGGTTTATGCTATTTTTATGTAACAACTACTGCAACAGATACAGTGCTACACTATACAATGGACTGGTTGTACTAGCCGCCATCCACCAAATACAGTTGTATCAAATGCATGCAGTTTGATATGGAAATAATGGAAAAGTAAGAATCTAATGAGAAATCATAAAACAGCTAAGGTAGAAAATCATATGCAAGACGTACACTTTCAGGAGCTCCTTCACTTAAAAATCCAAGTTCTTCCCTCTTTTTTGGTCTGATAGCACAGTCATTGATGTTTCCCGTATCCACATAGCGCAGGGCATCCTTTTGGGAGCGGAATACATATCCACTCACAGGATCTGTATAATACTGCAATGCATAATTCAAGACCTCTTAATTAATTACTGTACAGCGACAAACTACAACACTTGTCATAACGCAGTGCAGTAATAGTATACGTAAGAATACACGTTATGGATGTCAAGAAAATGAGTTATACCGAGTCTTTTCGAATTGCACCCGCCCTCCTTTCAGTTTTCACTTCTTTAATCCATCCTTGAGGTAGCCCATCAGCTGTAACTCTCTCAATCCCAAGCTGGATATGATTTAAACACTCAAACTTCAATATAAGAAAGCAATCAAAATTTCAGGATCTATTGAAACAAACAGCAGTCTTATAGGCCAAACCTTCCCTCTTGTCGGCTTTGACTTTAGGCGATTTCGAGTATTCTCTGATTTCACATCCCTTGTACCTCCATCTAATTTATCCACGGTAGGCTGTAAAGTATATTTATTATGTTTCACGATTCATACTAACTTGGACCAAGTAGTGATAAGACTCTCTGAAGTATATCCAATATTTTACAGAACAAACCTTTTTTCCACGCTGCTCATGGGTATCTGTTTGTTTTTCTGTAAGTGTGCAACTTGTCTCCTTCATCGTTTCCAACTGTTGAGATCCCTCGTCATCTAATTCATAATTGTCAAGCTGAGAAAAAAGAAGAAAATTAGTGTCAACCAACACATACAGCAAATAATGATAGCTATCCATGAAAACTATCTTGAACATACTGTCGAACCCACTCTTTTTACTACGATCTATATAAAAATTCTCTTAAACAATATGATGTCTATGAAAACTATTTAGAATAAAACCCTAAGGAACATGTCTTTTGGGAGGCGAATCATCAGTAATGGTTGCTTAATGTTTAGCTCCTCCCGGATTAGCAGCAAGCCAACAGTGAGCTTCATCGAGTAACCGTCTAGCCAAATCCTTCAATTAAGCAGACTAGCAGTGACTGTACTAATTTGATAGGTTCGTGTTGTCTTCTGTAACTGGCTTTTCAACAGGGAGTATAAATTTTGTGTCTTTTCGATCTACTAACATGTGTTAAAATTTCTATTTTCAGGATTATTTTAGATCACTTTGTCTTTGATTGGCTCAAGCTTTTAGCCTCATTATACACATTCCACTTACAACTTGTATTTAAGTTGAGATGTTCAGTGGCTGAGCTTAAGTGCAATATAGCCTATGCTTTCAGGAAGCTTCACGGTCGAGAATCAATTATACCATAAATAAGCAAAGGAATGCGAATCTAGAACAGGAATCTCAGTATTGAAGCATTACCAACTATTTGTTGTACGAATTAAGATCGAACAACCATTTCTTCAGCCCCATGAGTTAATCACGGGGCTGTCTAATTTGCAAAGGATCCAAGTATGTGACTTGAAATAGATACTTTAGGTTTAAGGTTTCAATCTTGCATCCACCCGTAGTTGTCAAAATTTTACAATTCACGATTCGATTCACCCTGGAAACGACGTGAATCCCTCAGTGAATCTTAAATGGAACAAAAATAATCTGAATCTCGATCCAAGAGCCGAATCTTACGATTTGTAGCGATTCAGACCAATTCATCATCGATGCAGCTGGGTCCTAATTGAGTTTCAGTCAACAAAGTCATGATTTTTCAATTTCTGTCTGTTTCGCTACACATGTTTTCAAAATAACTAGTACAACTTTTTCAAGGCCAAGACTAATAGTTTCCCTATCATTTTCATTTATCTTGGCAATCTTATGTCTCTTAAGCTCTACATACATACCTTCTTATCTTCACCCTTTTTATCTTTTGGATAGTAGATGCACAGGCTCCTAATCATTATGTCAACAATTTCTGAAAAGTTGTGTTTACTTGTTCTTGAAATATGAATGTATTGTTCATACATGCTACAAGGAATGTGCACAAAGGAAAATACCAGTCACTGAGAGTTCACCAATTTTACACACATAGCAGGAGAAAACGAACTAATGCTTTGATCAGATATTGAATAATAAGTCATAGATGCATTAAGTGTAAGTCTTAACTAGGAAATCAAGCAATACATACACTTTTTGAAGCCACTTCACTTAAAAATCCAAATTCTTCCCTCTTCTTTGGTCTGATAGCGCACTCATTGATGTCTCCTGTTTTCACATAGCGTAGGGCATCTTTTTGGGAGCGGAAAACATATCCACTTGCAAGATCTGTAAAGAACTGCAGTACATAACAACAATGCAGCAACAACTTTTGTCAAGATTCACTATACATAAGAGCACAAATTCAGGATAAAAAGAAGACAATTTTTACCGGGTCTTTTCTCACTCCGCTTGCTTTCTTTTCAATTTTCAATTCTTTAATCCACCCTGGAGGTAGCCCGTCTGCTGTAACCCTCTCTATCACAACCTAGATGTGACTTAAATAATCAGATTCATGTGAGTATAAAGAAAATTTATGATATCTCAAGAAATTAATTAGGGTGTCCGTGATGAATCTGACCTTTCCATTTGTCTGCTCTAATACTTCTCTCTTTTGAGCACCCTCTGGTTTCACAGGGTTTGTTTCTCTATTCGATTCTGTCGTGCTAGGCTGTAATCAAGAGAATTTATCATGAATGACCAAGTGTACTTAACCCAGCAGGTTCAAAACTCATAAAAATCCAAAATAAATATTTCTTAGAACAAACCTTTAAACCAGGCTGCTCGCTAAGTTCTGTTTGTTTCTTCATGGATGTCCCCTTCAGTATTTGAGAGCCCTCCAACCTCACAATGGGAGTGTTTCCGACTGCTTCACCATCGTCAGGCTGCGACAAACCCCAGAAACTAATTCAAATATTGCACACACACAAATATCTGAATGATCTTAAGCATGTTATGGAAGTATGGAACCCACTGTTTCATTAGACTTGTTCCTCAAGCTTCTCCTTGTCATGGATGAGCGATGTGTTCCATTCGACTTTTTCCTATCTTGAGGGTCCTCCAACTTGTCTCCATCTACTTGATCCAAGTGAGTCTGAGATAAAAAGCATTAGGTGAGGATAACACTTGGCAGGAAGATAAGTGGCTACCTCCCACTAATATCTTAGAAACTGTAAGAAATTAAACACGGCTTCAATATATAAAATGTATTTAAGACTCTTATAAAACGTATGATTCGTATAGATATTGATTCAATTTGATCTGTAAAGCCCCAATCAACCAAAAAAGTAACATTGCAAAATCTATTATTGCTTCTAAAAATTGCTGTAATTGAAAAATGTTGAGAAGAATGGATCCTACATTTTAAACTTCTGTTCTGTTACACTAACTTGAATTTAAAGGAAGATAACAGTCAGCAGTTTATGGAGGTCAGAAGATTGTTGGGCAGTTAGTAGAAGCTAGATAGTTAGAAGTTCCATTTACCTCCGCAAATATGCTGTTAATTTACAGAAATATTTTTAGGGAATTTATCAGATTTCTTCTACCTTCTTTGCTGATAAGAAGAGAAAATATGTATTTAAGACTCTAACAGAAGTCTTCCGCAAAGCTTAAATCGTTTAGTTGGCATATAATTCTTAAAATATCAAGCACAGACATACAAGTGTGTACAATTAGAAGACCAATTTCAGCTTAATTGGAGCAGCTAATTAGGTTCAGGATTTTGCCGAAAAAAATTCTAACTCTGGGATTTTGGGCCCTTATATTTATGGCAATGGCCAAATCAGTCAAGAAAGACCTATCTATTGATTAAATCCAATCTATAACCAGATTCCATCACTTAAGGCATACATATTAAGGCCCTCCATTAAGACGTTTACTCCAATGTGTGCTTTACGACATCCTAGCGAACTAAACGATATATTTTAAGGCAAACTAATTTTCTTAAGAAAATAAAGAAAGAAATAAGGAAGCCATTAGTGACAAGCTTCTTCTAAGATAGTGTTAGGAAACAAAAACTTTTAATTTGCATGAAACAACAAATATTCTAATAATGTGAAACCAGAGCACTTTTTGAAAAATTATGTTATGTTATCAACACATCTCAGAAAATCGCTGGTCAACCTAATAATTACTCCACTGGAGTTCCTTCTCATCTATCACTATCACCCATTAAATATTTTCCTTTCCCAATTTTTATTTCCATAATTCATCTCCTTAAATCTCCTTCACAATCTGTTGATTGTGATTCTCTGTTCTTTAAGAATGATACTGGAAACCTGTTTTTGGATATGATTGGTGTCTTTCTTAAGTGCGCACAAGAAACCTGGAAATGAGGCTTGAGAGAGAATGTGGGAATCCAACGAAACTGGTGTTGCCTCTCTGTTGGAAAGGAATTGTATCTCCAACTTTATAATTTCAGATCCGGATCTCACATGGCTCTGCTTAGAAAGCCCAGTTTGTTCTCTCCCTCCTGCTTCTATCTCCTCCCGTTTCATCTTCTTCGTCTTTCGGTGATGGTCTTCATTTACTGACATAGTTCTCCAATTCAAGTGATGTGGTGAACTTATTTTAAAATCCAATCAGATGAAACAGAACTTTAGAATCGGGTCCATATATTACAGCAGAATTACTTGACTTTCATTGTGAATTGTGGTGATTTTTACGGAGAGACCAAACCCAAAACAAAATATCAGAGTTTCCTAATAGACCGATAAACTGATCAAGTTGCAGTGCTAACACAAAGAAAAAGAAAATGGGACAGATAAGAAGATCAAGAAATCGTCTCCATGAAATAGGTGCAGCAAATTCAGGGAGAAGAAACATTGAAAGAGATAAAAGGGAGAGATTGTGAGGAGGTAAACAGGGGCAGTTAGAAGAGAGAGATTTCTCAATCACTTGCAACTTTGATATATAGTGCCAACTTGAGTAAATGTGTAAGTCAGGTAGTTCTAAACAGGGCCGCAAGTTTTTGAGACCTGGGGGCATTTCCGTGATGTCGTCATAATTGGCAGTTATTAATATGTCAATGTTAAACTTAATGATTATAATCAACCCTTTATGATTATCCTTTCCTAATTCTACGATCGTTCCAACTACGAATACTTCAATATCGTGAATTCCAACCTTTTCTTCCAACTCTCTCCATTTTTCCCTGTATATCTCGCCTGAAGTTCCCCATTCTCTAGCCACGTGATCTTGTCCATAACTCCATTGAAAATTCTTGAACAAAGATCAAATCCATACATTTTCTCAATCGTTTGTTATACTTTTACATCTACTGAATCAAGACAATTCTTTATATAACTACTTTTTAGATGAAATGTAAAAATGTAGAGGGCATTAAATTTATTGTTCCCTTAAGGCCCCCAAAAACCTAGAGACGGCCCTGGTTCTAAGTTTCTTATTCTAGTGATTTACTTCTACTCCCAACCCCCCCCCCCCCCCCCCCCCCGGTATAAAACCCACCCACCCAATTTCTAGGCTCTCTCGTGAATGTAGCATTTTTTTAATTCTTGGTAACATTGAGATTCTCTACTCTAAATTGAGATTCATTTCATGGTTTGAGAATTAAGGATTTCAAGTCTGAACCCGTTAGACAGTATTCAGATTTGACAATCTCAAAGAACTAGAAACTTGGGACTGTGAACAGAAATTGAGAACCAGAACTAATTGATCCTTCATCACTTCTACAGGTCGGATCTGTTAAAGCAACTAACTTCTGATATAATTCTGCTACAGGTCAAATCTGTTAATGCAACTAAACTATGACCTTGATGCATTCTTCAAATTGACTAACTCTGAGAAGGTAAATTTTCCAGAATGTTCTGTTCATATCAATTTCAGCTTGGTTTACTTTCTGAATAATATTTTCTTTCTTTTTTATGAAGTCAAGTCAATCAGCCTTTTCTGAGTACATTAGTTTACCAATCATATCATACAAATTAAAAAAACAACTTATCCAATCGTCAAGATGTGAGCACAGACATTGCTAGTGGACTTCGTCTCCAGTTCAGATGAGTGATTTGCAGTCCTTAGATATTTGAGCACCTCCGGCTTCGAGTAGAATTTTCTTCGAGTCTTAGGATTACCATAAACCTGCAAGAAAGTTATAAAAAATTAATTAAAAAAGATGTGTATCAAGGTAGTTCTTATCATCAGATAAAAATAACTATGAAGCATTTTAGTCGAGCAGACAACGACACTGCAAACACCTATAATTAACAATAAACTGAAAGATGTTCAGTGAGATCCGAATAGGAGCCATATTTTAGACCTACAAGACGAACAAATCTAAGCGCTTGCACTAAAGAAAAGTTGAAGATCTAGACTCAGATCTCCAATAAAGACTCGAATACAATTAGTGTACAACAAGATTAAGTAACGTTTGCTCAAATACAGAACAACTCAGTGCATCATCCTGTAACGAAACCTGAAATAGTGGGGATTATATGCGAAAAAACTCTTGAACGAAGACAGAAGAACTTCTGAGATAGTAACTCAATTAAACCCACAAGAGAGGAGAAGCACTTCTACAAGACAACACATTGGTAGTTAATACCATGCACACTCATCACACTCGATAGTTCTAGACTTAGATTTACACTATGTTAAACTATAGAAGTATAAGTGAAAGTGAAACATGCCAAGCTTTTTGCATGTGGTGGAAAACACACGACATACCTACTCTGGTTTCAGGATCTGTATGCCAGGTGACATGGAACTGAATACATTGCGCAGAGTACAATGCTCAGTTCAGTAACATGTCTAAAAGCACTTTAAGTCGCAAACTAAAACAACATTTCCAATTTTATTGCCATTCAGTTATAGGTGTCCTTGTATTCAGTATCCCTGAATAAACAATTCTGACAGGAACACTTGTACCACTTGATGCACTAAGAATCAAAGCAAATGACAAAATGTCAAATATGCATAGTTGTATATAAACTGAACTCTATTTCCCTCTTTTACCTTGTATTCTTTCCCATTCGGTTTGGTTTTCACCTCCATGATCCAACCGTCAGGTAACCAGTCAAGAGTTTCAGATTTTTGCATTGCCAGCTGTCAGTATCACAAGAAAGCAATTTAGCAACTATGAAATACTAGTAAACAAGAAAATGGACCAATGCTATGAATACATGAACTTACTGGTGTAGCTTCGGTTATCGAACTTGTCGTGTTATCCTGACCAATCTGATGAGGTGTACGGTGACAATGGCTTCCAGCTCCAGTCTCAATATAGCGAATAGCAGTGGCCTTGGAATAAAACTTCTTTCCAGTTTCATGGTCGATGTAACACTACAAGACCAGATACAAAAGGCTATTATAAACTTGGGAAGATCATCACATAATCATGCAGCTGATCACTATTTTAAGAAACATGCAATTCGGGGAGAAAAACAATTCCCTTAGTTTCCAAATTAATCGAGGTTTGCTAGGTGAATCAATCTTCATTAGTTATTCCTCGATGGGGAGGACAATAAGCCGCTTTGAAACTGTCTGAAGTACTCTAGATTACTTCCACTGCCAAGCCTCGCTCAAAAATATTGATGCAGGGAAATTTGGTACCATATATTGGACTAGAGAGAGAAAGAGCAGTTTGTGTTGTATCATGCATGTAAGAAAATCACTTGTGCATACTGTATCCCATTCAGCATCAAACAATCTTAATTAAATGTATTGATGTTTCAGCACCCAACTGACTTTACTATGACATTCATAGGTAATAGTAGTTCTTTTACCTAGTGAGCTCAACTAGCAACTAATGTTACAGCTCATTCACATAGCGCAATCCACACAGCAGGTTATTAATGGAGATATACTACATCAAATTGGTTAACTACTATGCCATCAAGACCTGCTTTATTGATTCACACAAATGCAAAGTCAATACTTCAGCAGTTTCTGGCTTGATAAACAAAGATTACAAGCTCAATAAGAATAGCAAAACGACAGCAGAAAGTTCTGTCAGTGTCTCGCTACTTCATGCACTCAGCCAGGCGACTTGAAGGCTAGCAGCTTTGCCGGCACCATTTCACAGCAATCTGAAAGCTCCAGTAACAAATTTCTGGTTAAGTAACAATGTCTTTAACCAGCTGTGTACAATCTCCGTTCATGTTTACTATACCCCTTTGTTAGTGTATTATGTATAATTTAATTGGCTAAGCTCCTAATCTCATTGTACAGTGTGATGAAGTTGGATTGTTACACTTCGAACTAAGTGTCTGGGATCAATATTCATTAAACTCTATTGCTTTCTCAGAAAAGTGTGCCCATTGGTTTGCTAAACTCGCACTCCCATGCAAAGTATGACTTTACTTTTTTGTCCATGGCTTTGGTAAATAACACGTGCCATTACTTTCATGATGCCTAATCATCTTACCACTATCACTACATCAATTCACCCCAGTGACTTCACTATCATCAAAGTCTACTGTCATCACCCTGCCTGTCCCTGAAAATCTACCGATTAGGTGAAACCGTAACACTGGTTGTATGAAATTGAAGCTTTATATTTCTCCAATGAAGTCAGCATTATGCAGTTTTTTATCTGTCAATAAGCTAAATAGGTAATTACAGAATCGGGAAGATCCAGGGCAAAGACTTGTACTTACAGTCAAACTGTAATACCCCTGAATTTTAGGGGTATTTTTAGGAATCTATAGACTAGTGTGGACCATTATTTAAGTTTATAAAAATAAATTTTCTTTATATTTAGAACTACAAATGTAATTCACTTTTTTAGTTTTAATTATAGTTATATAGATATCTAATAATAATATATTTCTTGTATGTTTATATATATATATATATATATATTTGAGAGTAAAGTGTACGTATATATTTTTATTATCTTTATATATTTTTATGATAGTTAAAGTTAGTAATTAGTTGGGTGTAGTAGTGTGTCGTGTAACATTTATAACGTGACCAAACGTCACGTTTTATTGATTTTTACGTATCATGCCACCGCGTAGCACGGTGTACCCGCCACACCGTAACAGACCTTTAGTCATCACCTACCTCTGTTCATCTTCTCCAGGAGAGTTTCTCTCCATCCCTCTCCGACACCAACACAACCACCTCCGATTGCCGCCTCTAAACACCACCACCTTCACCCAATTTCGACCCAATACAATCCTAACCCATCAATGACCGATAGTTCCTCACCAAGATACCCAATTGCGTCCAAAATCACAACCCGATTCGATCCCGGAAAATCGCCGGTGGGTCTCCTACCTCACACCGGATTTCTTTTCTACCAGCCTATATAAACCACCCAAAACCCAGTGCTTCTCACACCCAAAACCCAGAGTCAATCTCACCCTCTCTCGCTCGATCTCTCACTCTCCCTTTCGAATCGCCGGAGACGAATCCGGCTGAACCCAAGTTCGACCGAAGCCAACCCAGCTCCGGCCGAAACCAGGCGACCCAGCGCCGTGCACTGTCGCCGTCGCCGCCATCGTCGCTTCCCTCTTCGTCGCCGTCCGTCCCTTTTCCTTCGTCGCCGTCGTCTTCGTTTGCTTCATTCGGTAAACACCAAATCTCTTGTTTTGAGTTTTGTTTTCAATGCCTTGCTCTTGTAAATTAGTTAAGTTGTAAAGTTTTAATTACCAAGAGCCATTACAGTAGGTTGAGTATGATGATTTTAGATGGGAGAATGATGTTGGGCTTGGTTGAGATGAATTTGTTATGAGGTGGATGTTACCAGTGGGTATGTTGTGGAGGTGGAAGGAAGTGGGTTGAAAGCTATTGGGAACTTTGGGGTTATTTTTGCATGTTATGAAATAATTGGGGTACCAAATGTCTCTTACGCAACTGTAGGGGGGTATAGGTTGTTGTTTTCTGAAAAAAAAGGTTAGAAGCATAGAATTTTTTTGTTGGTTACTATTTTAACCAGAGGTTTCATATTTAGATTTTAACAAAGCCTTTATAAAACAATTGTTAACTAACGACCAATGAATTTTCTTTAATTCCTTCTCAAAAAAAAAAAAAAAAAAAAAAATTCTTTAATAAAGTTTAGATGAACGTTATAGGTTATATATATATTATAGTAAGTTAGTATAACAATCAACGTTAGATTTTTTTTTTATAAACCATATTTCAAATAAATTAGGAATACCAATGTTTGAAGTGTTATTTCAAGATGTTTTGCTGAGTTAAATATTCTTTATTTTATAATTAAAATTTTAAATATAGACTTTGTGACCATCATTTTCAAAAATAATTTCTTTTCAAATAAATAAATAAATAATATAAGCTTGTTTAAATAGTTTTAATTAGTTTTTTTTTTCAAATAAGACTATGCTAAAAAGTCTTTGTCTTGTTGTTTAGTAAGTACTGAGTCGCGATAAATCAGGAATGGTTGGGGGTTGCGCTTGCATTTACATCTAGGACTGTGTGTGCACTATTGTCGTGTTAGTAGTGATTTAATTAGGAACGATTGCTATTGTAGATTCCGAGTTCGTAGGAGGCGAGTTCATTGAGGACCCGTACTACGAGTAGTTGCGTGCTTGCTTTCGTGTGACGATCTCTCTTCCTATCCAAGTAAGTTTATATGCACAACACCTTCAACTATCAAAATGTGTTTGGTGTGTGTTACTTGTGTATCGTGCAACTGTTTAAACTTTGAATTTTTAAATCCCTCTTGCAAATACATCTTTGAAAAGTATGCGGTTACTCGTGGTTACTAGAATGATCATGTGATATATTAATGAACGATAAATGATATGGGGCGATGTACAGAGGATGTGTGTGAAGGCTACGGCCGGAGGCGCACGTGAGACGAACCTCCTAGGGTTTCATACCCTACCCTATATGGGTTTTTATATTGTGAAAGCTATAGAGTACTACCTATGCATGTGTGGGTCACAACTGTATAGGGGTGTCGACACTTAAGGTCTCATAGTTAGTTCAGGGGTGAATTGGGATGGACTATGATATCCCGAGAGGTACTCTAATTATTATTTATTGCATCGTGACCTCTCTGTGGGCATTCGTTACCCGCTGGGCTCTAATATGCCTCAGCTCAACTAATGATTAAATGTGAAGTTACTTCGGTTATATTGTGATTCACTCTTTAAGCCAAAACTCTGTTTTACATGTTGTGGTATATGCTTACTCAGTTTTTACTGATAAACTTTTACTGCGGTCGGCTGTTGCTATTTGAAAACCCGCAGGTTATGAATAAAGTGGGGGAACGCGCACACGTAAGCTGAAGACTAGGATCAGACAGCTAGGAACATTTCATTTCATTTAGGAAGCATATTTTTCAGAATTTAGATTTGAACAATGTCATTTGTTTTATTTCAAATTGTGGTTGGAGGATTTCTCCGGTTTTCATTAATAAATGCACTTTTGGATTATCGTTTGGTTGTACTAGCAGGGAACCGTAGGTTCCAGGGTTGTTTCAGTTGGTATCAGAGCCGACGGTCCCAACGCTAGTGCGACCTTTCGATTTCCATTATATAAAGATAAAACATAAAATAAAACTTTTTGAAAGTTAAAATGGTCTTAGGCTAACTAAAATTGGAAATAAAATTTAAGCAAGCCGGGGTTGTGGGTTAGTCTAGCAGCTTTCGTGTTGGGTATTTGAGATTTATTGGAGATTATTATGTGCCATATTGTGTGCCTCAATGTGCTAATATTATTGTGATAATTGTTTGACACTTGTTATTTGATTATTTAGATTAATTTTGTTGAAATAATGAGCGTATACGTGATTT